>VDFB02000017.1:183701243-184200833 GCA_007258455.2 Sequoia sempervirens
TAGATTACTTGAGTGATTTTCCATGTCATAATTCATTTTTCAATGAATGAGGGTCGAAGGCTGATAAAGAAGTATGTTGGAATTGAATTCTCCTAAGAAGTGTGTAGAAATTCTAGGCAAGTAGGTTTCTCATGATGATTCAAGAATATGAGGGGTTGTGTTTGTTTGAGCCTAAGGGACGTCTTGGGAATAAAGCTAGAATGCATGGACCTCATAATACACCAAAAGGAAGAGTATGATTAGGGAAATTCAAGGAGTATAGTACCAAGGAAAATTACCATCCAAAAGAGTAGATAGTTTTAGAAGAATTACTCAAACATAGAGAGAAGAGGATGGTAAGATATGAAAAGAGGGAATGGATGGAAAGTGAACATTATAAAGCCTATCCAAAGGAATGCAATTCTCCATGTGAGGCTCTCAATAACCCTTCAGAAAATGAGGGTGACACTGAATTAGAGGGTGATTATTATCCCCTCTCCCTAGTACTATCAATGAATCTTGATAAAGAGGTGGTGATAGTTTCTCCAATCCCACCATAAGTAAAACATGGGTGAATATCCTTTGAGGTTGATGACTCAGAGTTATGATTGCACCTTTTTTTTTATTATACTATTCCCTTTCTATTAGGATTCTCCTATTTAGCATTCATGTGATTTCTTATTTCATGTGCTGAGGTGGAGAGTTTTTAGCTAGTATGTAGGAGAACTGCTAGACTAGTTAACCTTGGTGGTGCATATGTCATTTACAAGCACTATACAAGTTTTTGCTACAATTTCTATTGCAGAATCTTGTTTGGTCAATAAGGATGAGGATTCAATACAGTTACAACAAACTCTACATTTCAAGGAGTTGGCGTGTCTTCATTTAGGGAATGTGGAATGTTGTCTTTTACTCTTCCATTTTTCTCAAATGATTGCATGTAAAAAACTAAGAACATCTTGAATTCTTGTGCAAATGAAATGAAATGTAAATCTAACTAAGCCTAATGCTTGTTGATCCCTTCTCCTATGAAAGGGATTTCAAGGCTTATTACATAGGTCGTATTCTGAAGTCTTAACAGGATTCTAGGTAAAAAATAAGTTCAGAAAAGGCACTTAGTGTAGAATTCTAAAGTAGGCAAGTAGTATTTCTTGGATAATAATTCATGTATGTATTGATCTTAAACAAGTTATATAGAAATTTCAGATATCGAAACAAATATTAGTCAAGGAATTGATACTCTCCTATGTATGTTCATTTCAAAGTCATGAATGATAAATACTAACGGTGTTATCATTTGTCTTCAAATATTTTCTTTGAATGTATTACTCTATTTTTAGCTTTAATTCAAAGAATTAATTAAAATGCTTGAATAGGGTCATAAGCTTTGTAAGGAATAGCTTAGGATTGCTAAGAAGTGAATATTTCCTACACAGTGAGTTTTCTTTAATGTAAAGCAATACAAAAATATTTTGTTTCTCGCTTAAATAAGTAATTTGTATATTATTGATCCTCTTGTGTACTTGACTCTGTTACTCCAATTGGTTAGACACTAGTCATTTTTTCAAAAAATATTGCATAAGATGAACAAATGGTGTTGATGGATCTATGACTTCTAAGAATATAATACTTAAATATAAACTCTTTCCAAGGGTAGTAAAAGTGGAATTGATTTCAATTCTGAGCAGATAGCTAGTCCTTCATTAGAAAATCTACCAATTTTTTAGTAAAATTGATTTTATCTGCTATAAAAGGAATTAATCTATGTATAGATCTATTTCTAATTGATTATATTGCATGAAAAATGCAATTGGGATTACCCTGGTAGGCTTCACAAAGCCTAAAGTTAAGGAGTATAGACTTTAAAATTCTATGCTCATTGTTTTGGCCACTAACCTAAGATTTCTTCATCATAGGAGTTGGCTACATCTTAGAGGATTCTTTGGTTCTATTAGAAAAATCACCAAAAAAAATGGTGAATCTGTTGGGGATGTACTATGAATCTTCGGTTGTAGACTATAAGAGTCAAGAAATTGGTGAATCTAAACATCTAGTTTAGATATTGAGGAATTACTAAACATGAAAATGTTCCTATTGAGAAAATTTCAAAAGGTATATGTGTGAATCTATTGGGGGAGAAAATCCATAAGGATATTCATCTTTGAAGGAGCTTCATACTGCTTGAATTTTAGTCCTTTGTGAAGAGAGGTAGCAACTTTGTCAAAGAACCTGATGAAGGTGTAAGGAATGTTTCAGATCATAAAGATCTATATCCATGAGGAATAATTTGTAGCAATTGTACATAATGAGGTATTCTTCAGTTTTTAGTTTTCAAGAAAGATAAATATATATATGAAAACCATACTTGTAAGTCTTGTAAAAATTTGATTCTCGATTCAATGATTAAGCACTAAGGAAGGGAATAATAGTGAATTTTTATGCATACTTCTATATTACTAGATTGTAGTATCTATTATGAAGAAAAGTATTAAATGTTTTTGAAGAAACCCATTTAGAAGATCTTAAGCAAGTTGAGATAGAATTTTGAAGTGTAAAAGCTTAAGATCATCTTGTAAAAGAAATTTGAGATTCCTCGTAACTACAAAGTTGATATAAAAAGGCTTGTAGATCTATAATAAAATGTATCATCAACCTATGCATCCTTGTATGGATGCAAATGTAACAATTCATAGTGCTTAGGCCTTGTCATGTAATAAAAGAAGTTTCAGCACCAAAAGGTATATGGCCATAAATTTTGATGGCATTTCTGGTTACTCAAATGTTATTCCATCTAAAATTAGAAATGAGCTACCAAAGTTTAGTGGTACAAAGAGTGATTCAAAAAGAAGGCATTTGCAAGAATTTATTAATTTAATGGATGACCATGAGATAGATCATGAGGACATGATCATGAGGTTATTTGTTTACTCCCTAAAGGGAGATTCAAGAGATTGGTTCTTTGATTTACCTATATGCTTTTTCTATTCTTGGAATGAGTTCAAAGTAGTGTTCATGGACTAGTTCAGTGAAAGAATTAGTGTTGGTTGTTTACTCAATAAATTTATGAACATTGAGAGAGAAGATGATGAGTTAGTCCCAACATTTAACTGAATATTTTCTAAAAAATTAAGGGATATTCCTAATTTTTTGGATCTAAGTGATGGGGTATGTTTGGTTTTTTATTTAGGGGCTTTTGATCAAAAAATGAGTTATCTACTGAAAGATAAAGATCCCAAAACCTTACATCAGGCCTATAGGATAGCCATGAATATTGAAAACAAATTGAAATATGGGATGAAAAGGAATCACTTAGATACAAGTGTCTACTACCATAGAATGCCTAATGTTGATGAATGGTGTAAGCCAAAAATTAAAAAATGAATATAGGAGCATTTGCACCCCTATTGTTTCAGCTTGCAAAACATTCTATAATAATGATCTCATAAAGCCCCAAACACATCATCAAGAAGCCATCAAGTCTTCAAATTACAATAATGATAATTTTACTACTTTGTATGAATCAAGTAGTAAAATATTAGATGATGAGGAAGATAGCATAGAAGAGGTTGAAGATATATACTACAACAAGGAAAATGAAGGGTGTGGTTCTAGTTTTGTTGAAGAGTCCACTACCTATGCTCCTATGGATGACATAAGATTGAGTATTTTGTCTAAAAATCTAGAACATAATTGCAATGTTGATGAGTCCTCTTGCTATAGTAATCATGATGGCATTGAGTATGGTCAAATCTCTATTGAATGTGATTATCCTGATTAAGAGACAGAGTAGTTTGTTGCAAATTAGAAATGTGTTGATAATGTTGTAAGTGCATTAGAAAAAAAAATTGTTTGCTCTTCTAATAACTACAATGATTTTGGATTCTTTAATGACTTGGATGAATTAGACATCCATGTTGAAAAAACTAAGGCTCTTATGTCAACAATAAGTGTAATGGAAAATCCATTGTATGATGAGCATCCATCTTCACCAGAGATAATAAATAATGATCCTTATTCATGTAGATATAATCCACTCTTTGCTGAGGATTCTAATGATACATCCAATACAAGGGAAAAATATGGTCTTGAGCATACAAAGCAATACATTGATTTGTTCCTTGAGGGCATCATTTATGAACGTACTACCTTTGATACAGGTGTTCAAGCTAAAGTTGAGTATCTTGAGGTGTCAACTACTTGGGGGAGTATGAATTTTTTTAGTTTCTAGTTCAGTGGGGAGGCATTTTGACAAAGCATGACAATGAGATGAATAATGAGAAATGCTATTTTCAATATGAATATAACATGTGTCATGTGATGATGAAAATTTTAATTTTATGCCTAACTTTACACTACAAGATGATGAAAGTTACACTGGAAATTTTATACTTAGAAAGGTTGTGAGAAATGGTGATAACAAAGATTATAATCAGACAAAATCTCACTTGTTAGAAAGAGGCCTAACTTTTTTTTTTCGATGATTGAAATTGCTCTTACTTTAGTTGTACAATAAGGACAAATGTGAATGGAAAAACATCAAATCCTTTAGAAGGCTGGTTTTTGACAAAGGTGGGAGCATATTCAACATTTTTGTGGCTAAATGCAACCAATCAGGAGGGTAAAACTTGGTTGAATTGAGGGATGTATAACACAGTTTGCATCTTTGAAATTTTTGTGTTGGTTGGGTGGAGATTCGATCTCCCTTTTCAAGTCTTCTTTTTCTATGTAAAATTT
Source organism: Sequoia sempervirens (assembly GCA_007258455.2). Taxonomy (NCBI): domain Eukaryota; kingdom Viridiplantae; phylum Streptophyta; class Pinopsida; order Cupressales; family Cupressaceae; genus Sequoia; species Sequoia sempervirens. The sequence continues at coordinate 183,705,957 of VDFB02000017.1, forward strand.
GTACATATGTTGTTTCTTTTGTTTTGTTTTTTTGCCTTGTCTACTTCACCTAAAATTTTGAGATCTCACCATGCCTACAAGAGGCATGTCTCCCTAGTCAGAGCCACTGATGGAACCCTGAAAAACATTTCCTTGTTCCATGTTAAAGCCCTTATTGCATTTGGATATAGGCTTCCTATCTGAAAAAACTTATATTATTCTATTGGGCCATTCACTCCCTATTACTTGTTGCAAGTTATTTAAATGTATCTATTGATCATTCATTATCACCTTCTAACTAGCCCTTTCTAGCCTAGGTTTGGACCTTTCTATTTTATAAAATTGGGTAAGGATCCTTGACCCCTTACACTCTTTTTATTTTATAACTTAGGGGTTTTCAAGTTAATTATTGTCCTAGGGAGTCCCCTTCATAAGAACAAATTGTGAGCATGTGCCTAAAACTTTCACTTAAGTATTGATGGCCCTTGTAACTATATCACTCATCGTTGATTTATTCATACGTTTACATCTTGAATTAGCAATGAGCGATGAGCGGTACTTTCCTTTGACACTGCTCATTGCTAATAGAATTTTATCCCTCAAATTTGTAATAGTGATGAGTGATGTTCTTAACCTTCTGCTCTTATCCCTCATCGTGGATGGCCATTGAAAAAAAAAATTATAATACCGATGAGGGATATATTGTCACACTATGTGATCATGGATATGTTATAAAAAGTAATTCCCACATTAGCGATGTGCGATGAACCCTATAAACAATGTAAACTATTCATTGCTAATTTCTTGGACAATTTATGAGGAGAATCAATGATCAACAAAGGCCTTATCACTAATTGTGGATTTATCTTAGAACTTAAGTTCTAAATTAGTGATAAGAGATGGGTGCCTTCTAAAAGGGTTTTTCTTTCGCTAATTTGATATGATCTTAGGGGCGATGTCTTTGGCACCATTCTTTTTTATGTAGGTGCATGTGTTCAATATCTAGTGTTTCCACAATGTTTCCTATCACCGATGGGATCCTAGGACTGAAGTTTGAATTGGTGATGTATGATGAAGGGACATATGTGACCGAAAGTCATGCCATAGAATCAAGGGCTAAAGGCCATCTCAGGAATATTTTCATCATTGATAGAGCCGAGTGATGATAAAGTAAATCAATGATAGGAAATAACCATTAATGGAAGGGGAAATTTGGAAACATCCTGGAGATCTCACACAAAGCAAAAGGGGGATCAATGAAAGTACTGGAGGACCATTGATAGAGCATTAAAGCATGATGATCTAATGAAAAGGAAGTCATCACATAAGTAAATTCATCACTAATGAGCACCTTAGGATTAGGGAAGGATCAATGATGAAGCGTTGAAGCATGCAAGTAAAGTTTCTCTCTAAACTAGCCTTATGTACTTCGCCAATATTAATGAAGAGCACAAATTTGGTTGGAAATACATGTTGATTGAAAAATTGAAACACCTGAGCTAGCATTGTTATTTTCCATGGATTAATTTTTAATTTCTTTGAAAGAAACATCTTAGATTCAATCTTGAGTTGTAAGTTACAAACTTTCTTGCATAAGGAAATTTTGAGTCATTAATCTTGGATCCTTCAAATTTCCTATTCAATGTAGATTACTTGAGTGATTTTCCATGTCATAATTCATTTTGCAATGAATGAGGGTTGAAGGCTAATAAAGAAGTGTGTTGGAATTTAATTCTCCTGAGAAGTGTGTAGACATTCTAGGCAAGTAGGTCTCTTATGATGATTCAAGAATATAAGGGGCTGCATTTTTTTGAGTCTAAGGGAGGTCTTGGGAATAAAGCTAGAATGCATGGAGCTCCTAATACACCAAAAGGAATAGTAGCATTAAAAAAATTCAAGGAGTATAGTACCAAGGAAAATTACCATCCAAAAGAGCAAATAGTTTCAGAAGAATTAGTCAAACATAGAGAGAAGGGGATGGTAAGATATGAAAAGAGGACATGGATGGAAAGTGAACATTATAAATCCTATCCAAAGGAATCAAATTCTCCATGTTAGGTTCTCAATAACCGTTTAGAAAATGAGGGTGATACTAAATTAGAGGGTGATTATTATCCCCTCTCGTTGGTACTATCGAGGAATCCTAATAAAGAGGTGGTGAAAATTTCTCTAGTCCCACCACGACTAAAATGTGGGAAAATATCCTCTGAGGTTGATGACTCAGAGTGATGATTGCACCCTATTTTTTTTTTTTGATGATACCATTCCCTTTTTGTTAGGATTGTCCTATTCAAAATTCATGTGATTTCTTGTTTCATGTACTGAGGTGGGGAGTTTTTGGACTGGTATGTAGGAGAAGTATTAGACTAGTTAACCTTGGTGGTGTGTATGTCATTTACATGTGATATACAAGTTTTTGTTAAAACTTTTATTGGAGAATATTCTTTGGTTGACAAGGATGGGGATTCAATATGGTTACAAAAAACTTTGCTTTTCAAGGAGCTAGTGTGTCTTCATTCAGGGAATGTGGAATGTGGTCTTTTACTCTTCCATTTTCCTCAAATGATTGCATGTAACAAACTAAGAATATCTCAAATTTTGGTGCAAATGAAATGAAATGTAAATATAATTAATCTTGATGCTTTTTGGTCCCTTCTCCTATAAAATGGATTTTAGGGCTTATTACATAGGTCAGATTATAATGTCTTAATAGGGTTCTAGGTAAAAACTAAGTTTAGAAAGGGCAGTTAGTGTAGAATTCTAAAGTAGGCCAGTAGTTTGTCTTGGATAAGAATTCATGTATATAATGATCTTAAACAAGTTATATAGAAATTAATGATATCAAGACAAATATTAGTCAAGGAATTGATACTCTCCTATGTATGTTCATTTTAAACTCATGAATGAGAAATACTAATGGTATTATCATTTGTCTTCAAATATTTCATTTGAATGTATTACTCTATTTTTAGCTTTAATTCAAAGAATTAATTAAAATGATTGAATAGGGTCATAAGATTTGTAAGGAATGACTTAGGATTGCTAAGAAGTGAATATTTCCTACACAGTGACTTTTTGTAAATGCAAAGCAATATGAAAATAGTTTATTTCTCCCTTAAATAAGTAATTTGTATATTACCGATCGTCTTGTGTACTTGACTCTATTACTCCAATTGATTAGAAATTGGTCATTTCTTAGAAAATATTACATAAGATGAACAAATAGTGTTCTTGGATCTAAGATTTCTAAGAAGATAATACTTAAATAGAAAATATCTCCAAGGGTAGTAGAAGTGGAATTGATTTCAATTCCTAGAAGATAGCTAAACCTTCATTTGAAAATTTTCCAAATTTTCAATGAAATAGATTTTATCTACTATAAAAGGAATTATTATGTGTATAAATGTGTTACTAATTGATTATATTGCATGAAAACACAATTGGGATTACCCTCCTAGGTTTGATAGAGATTGAAGTGAAGGAGTACAAACTTTAAAATCCTATGCTCATTGTGTTGGCCACTAACCTAACAGTTCTTCATCATAAGAGTTGGCTACTTCTTAGAGGATTGTTCGGTTCTGTTGGAAAAATCACCAACACATTCTAAGAAGACTTTGAGGTATGTAAGGTTGAATCATTTAGAATATCAAATTATTGGTGATAAGAACAAAGGTGTCTAGACTAGGAGAAATATTGTATCTAGAATAATATTGTTTGATTTCAAAGACTGATCCTAACAATGTGAATGAAGCTTGCCAAGATGAACATTGGGTTGAAGGAATGAAAGAGGAACTGTGACAAATTGAGAAGAATGCTACATGGATTCTTGTTCCTAGACCTAAGGATAAGAATGTAATTGGAACTAAATGGGTCTTTAGAAACAAACTGAATGAACAAGGTGAAGTGGTTAGAAACAAAGAAAGAGTAGTATGTAAGGGATATTCACAAATACAAGGTAATGATTTTGAAGAAACCTTTTCCCCTCTTGCTAGAATTGAAGATGTGAGATTTTTTCTCACTTATGTTGCTTAAAAAGAATACAAAGTTTATCAAATGGATGTCAAGTCAGCTTTTCTAAATGGCAAACCGGAAGAAGAAGTGTATGTTCAACAACCTAATGGATTCCAGTTGACTGATTAGGGAGATATGATTTTCCGATTGAAGAAAGAATTGTATGAAATCAAACAAGCCCCTAGAACATGTTATGCTAGATTGAATAAGTACTTGGTGAAGCTTGGATTTAACAAAGTTACTTCTGATATTAATATATATTTCAAGAATGATGATAAATATTTGATTGTGGAAGTTTTTTTGATGATATCATATTTGGAGATGATAGCTTGTGTATAAAATTTTCTAATGAGATGAAAAATGAGTTTGAGATGTCAATGATTGGAGAGATGAAATTATTCTTGAGATTGCAAATTACTCAGTTAGATAAAGGGATATTTATATCTCAATCCAAATATGTGAAATAATTACTAAAGAAATTTGGTATGGAAGATTGAAAGCTAGTTGGTACACCTATGGTGACTGGATGTAAGTTGACAACTGATGATGATTCTCTGAAGGGAAATCATAATAGATATAGATCAATGATTTGTGGATTGCTTTATTTGACTCAAACTAGGCTTGATATCATGAATTTTGTATGTATTGTTGCTACATTTCAAGCTGATCCTAAAGAATCTCATGCGACTACTATGAAGAATATTTTCAGATACTTGAAGGGGACAGTTGAGTTTGGTTTATGGTATCCTAAAGATGATTATATTACTTTGAGTGAATTTACTGATGATGATTGGGTAGGAGATGTGAATGAAAAGAAAAGTACTAGTGGTGGAGAATTTTTCTTGGGAAAGAAGCTAATTTCATGGTTAAGCGAAAAGCAGAATGCTATTTCTTTATCTACTGCAGAGGAAAAAAACATTGATGTTGCTAATAATTGTAATCAAGTACTATTGATGAAATAGATGTTGAAGGATATCAGAGTTGTTTATGATGAGCCTATCACTATATTCTATGATAACTAAAGTGTAATTAACATTTCTAAGAATTTAGTGTTGCATTTTGAGAAAAAGCATATATCTATTAAGTTTCACTTTTTGAGAGATAATGTAAGTGAAAAGGAAGTCAGATTGGAGTATGTGCCTACAAAGGAGAAGATGTAGAAATATTTACAAAGCCATTAAATTTGGATACTTTTGATCATATCAAAGGGAAGTTAGTTGTGATTACCCCTCCTAATTTGAACTAAGGATGCATTGATTTGCTTCAATCCTTGCATTTCATGATCATATTCTAATCCAAATTGATATCGTGGTACTAGCTACTTAGGGGTAGTAGTAATATGTTTAGAGGTTTAGGCATTTAGATATGTGGTTCAAAGCTTGTATAGAAGAAATATTTTCCATTGATGTCAAACGGGGAGAAGAGCAATGTGAAAAATATTTGTGGGGAGAAGAGTACAGGAAAGAAGAGTCAGAACCTAAGGGGGAGTAAGTGTAGTTGTGTTGATGGTATTTTTTACATGATGTGTTTCCATCAATTCGAAAGGAAAATATTGTTGGATGTTGTGTTGTGCTGCTAATATGTGGTTTTCATTGATTTCAACACTATTAGCATTTTTGCATTAGAAGTTGTATATATCAAGGATATTGAGAAAATTGTAATAAGAAGTGCTATAGGTTGTCACTAGTGAAGTGAAGTTCTTTCTTTCGGTGTGATTAGTACATTTTTGTTCAAATGTTGTGGACTAAAGGGTTTCTTTTTTATTATAACTTTTTTATCCATGTCAAATTTCAAAGATTAGCATGAAGATTTGTATTCTGACAGTTTTTTTGTTAGTTCAATTTGTGTTCCTGAATGAAGATCATGTGATTCCAGTAAGTTCAGATGCTACAGATGCTTCTCTAATGTTACATAATTCTTTTGGATGTTTCTAGTTTGTGTGCTATCTATGCTACACATTCTCATTGATTGTTGTGCTTGTGATTCGATATTTTCTCTTGTGTGTTCATTTTTTTCATGTTCTTGGACAACAAGGTGTTGAAGCATGTTGTGGATCTTCAAGGACTAATTAATTGAAGTGGTTTGTGCTTGAGGATCTTATTTTTTAGTGTTCACTTTGTTGTAGCCAGCCTTGGTTACTCGCATGAATAATCTTTATTGATTTGGGCCAACTATTTATATTCATTTTATTATTTCTTTGGAGCCAACTTATAGTGATGTAATTTATTATTGTCGATATATAAGAGAAATTGTTTTATCACTTGAAAGAATCTATGTATGTGTGTGTACAAAGTGTAAGTGTCCTATGTGTGAATAAAGTTTAGATCATTCAAAGGAATAGTAGAGAGAGAAGAAGAGTGAAGAGTGAAAAAGAATGAAGAAGAGTGAAGAAGTGTTTATGTGCTTAACCAGAACTGTAACCAGGCATTAGAAAATGCTACTTTTCTTAGTTCAAAGCCTGAAAGATTTAATTATAACCTTTTTTTAAGATAGTTGTCTTCCTTTGGGTAGTAAGACTATTGGGTATTTGAGCATTGAGATCTAGGTAGTGTGCCTGAATGCATGTGCATTTCCCATTCATAATTCCTTATACTTTTAACAAGGTATAATCTTTTGGACTGACCTCCACTATGATTTTTCCCCTAATAGGGTTTCCACATAAAAAAATTGTTGTTATGTGTGATTATGATGTGTTGTTCATGTATGGTTTCATAATTAATTATCAAATCTTAGAATAAGGTTAATAAGTTGAATTTATTTTTAAATTCGGTGACAACCGATTCACCCCCCCTCTTAGTTGTGTACCCTTGAGTTTCCAACATATCCTATGTGGAAATTTCAAATCACTCCAATTTTTTTACAGTAGATTATTTTGCAAGTCCCTTGCTTATAACTAAGTTTTCAAGGTCACATCATAAAATATGATGCCACATCAAAAAAAAAAATTCAAGGTGTCTGAAAATGCCCCAAAAAATAGTGAGACCAATATTTGTGCATTACATCATGGGTAGTTAAGAATGAATGTGGAATCACATGATTGGTTCCTTTTTAGATCGAGGGAATGCATTTTGTTTAATTATGGGTAGTAAAATCATAACTATTGGAAATTGTATAAAAAACTACTAGGTATTATAATCACAATTGACTACATAACTATTGGTCCCTCTCCCCTACCTCATTTACCACTACAATGTCCCACAATCCCTTATCTCAGATAACGAGACACCTTTAAAGAACTAGGATTTTTGAGAGCTACGCAAAATATTCAATATACAATATCGCTTCTCCACCCTATACTACCCCTAGGGTAACAATCAAGCTAAGGAAACGAATAAAACCATCTTGAAAATCCTAAAGAAAACAGTCATTGAAGCTAGTCATGACTAGCACCTATAGCTAAATACAACCTTATGGGCCTACCAAATGAGTATCTGCACACCTATAGGTACAACACCCTTCTCCCTAGTCTATGGATCAAAATCCATCCTTCCCATTGAGATTGAGCTCCCATCCTTACGAATATCATTATTGAATCTCATTACTAATCAAGAATATTAGGTATCATGGTTGAACAAGCTAGAACTACTAGATCAGTGGCACATGGATGCTTTGAACCATCTACAAGTGTACTAGAACCATCTCAAGTTGAGCTATAATAAGAAGATTAAGAGTCGATAATTTAAAGTTGGAGAGCTCATGTTAAAATAAAATTAGAAGAATGTACCAAATCTAGACAAGAAATGAAAATTTGAACCAAACTAGTTGGGACCCTTTTTCGTCACCACAAGTTATAAATTATTAGCATATTAGCTATCCACACCCAAATGTGAACCTCTATAGTAGCCCATCAATAGCTCCCATCTCATAAAAAATTATCCATAAGATTGCAAGGTATAAATCAAGAATTAAAAAATACAAAATAAAAAAATCCAAAAAAATTAGAAAAATGATTGAAAATAGTAAAGGAAAAAATCATCCTCTAGTGAAAACCACTTCGGTGGTGCTTTGGGAAAGTACCTTGGTGAAAACCTGGAAATCAGGTGCCTTGTGTAAATAAAGCACTTTCCATCCACCATGGATTCATTGACCTGTTTTGCATCACCAACCATCACTTTCCATCGTATTCACCCATCACATTCCACATATCCTTTCATCACCCATACATGTCTACATCATAGCTTGATCTTGTGTTGGTATCATGATCCCTTTAGTACTACTTACCACACTTCTAAGGTCATTTTTTCCTACCTATATTGGGATAGTTTATCATACTAGGGGCACATCCTTATACCTACATTAGATTGGATTCGTGGGTATGTGTAGGATCATCATGAAAAAAACAAGCCCTTAAGTGGTGAAAAATTTAGAAAAATCAATATTAGGAAACTTGGCATAAAAATATTAATGGAGAACCTCTACTGTGTGAGCCGAGCTAGGGTGCCCATGCCCTAGCTCGATCTATTGATCTTCTTGTTGGTGCGTTGTGGGGGAGCTTTCTTCATGGTTTAGGGTTTACAAACTGGGTGCCATTTGGTTGTATTTTTTGCTTTTGTGTTTAGTCTGTGGGATTTCCAGTGCTGGGTGTTTCACTGGCGGATTAGGGGAGGTAGCGACGAGGTTGTTGGTGTGTTTTCCTTCAGGGTTTAGAAGCTGGTGGCAGGTGTAGGCGGAGGGTTCTAGTTGCTAACAAAGCTTGGCAAGGCCCGCAATAAGCCGTTTAGGGATGCCAGGTGTTGGAAGGGGCAACGGAAGAATTGGTGGGTGTAGGGTTTATGGGTAGTGACGAAAGGAGCTGCAGGGGATTATTTCTTCATGCTATTTCTTATTAGTTAAGGCTAGTGAGGTGCTAACCCTTGTGTGGGGCTTTATTCTCTTGAGTTTCTTGAGGGTTTGTTTGTCCAGCTGGGTTTTTTTTCTTCTCTTCAATGGCATAAGGGGAGTCGTCGGGGGCAGAACCCAAGATGGATTTCCACTTTTCTCTTGGCTCGAAATCCTTGGCACAAGGGTCTTAGATTTATGACAATAATTTATTTTCTCAAAATTTGGAGATGAATGAGATGGGACCATCAGGAGAGTCTCAGTTTCTGAAGATGAATGGATTCCTAGAAAGGTGCAAAGAGAGGCCGAATGTTGTGATCTCGATGGAGATGCTCTCAGAGGATATTGAATACTACTCACAACATTCTCTGTACTATAAATTTTTGGGATTGAAAATCTGATTGCAATTTTTGGAATATTGAACTCAAAGGACATGGCTTCCATAAGGAGAGATAGAGATTAGGAGCTTAGAAAATAACTATTTTATGGTTATGTTTGACTGCATGGAAGATAGGATCAAGTTTTTTGAAGGAGGCCCTTACTTTTACAATCAGGTTGGATTTTTTATCAAGCTATGGCATGCGGGCTTCAATCCAACCGATGAGATTCCAAGTTGGGTTCCAATTTGGGTTCGATTGTCGAGGCTCCCAGTTGAGTGTTGGCGTAATGATTTTTTTCATTTACTAGCTTCAATGCTTGCTAAACATATGGGTTCTTCATAGTAGATGCAGTTCAAAAAGGTAATGACATATGCCCGGTTCTGTGTAGAAATTAATTTAAGTAAACCATTTCTTGACTCTCTAGAAGTGCGTGCAGGATCTTACTCTTGGGTTCAACAGCTTGACTATGAGACCTTACCCTTTAGATGTCATTTGTGTCATGAGTATGGACACTTATAACATAGATTCCCAAGGACCAAGCCTTTGGAGACTCATTCTTCTCACCCCCCTAGTAATCTGCCTAGGGTGGATAAGGGCAAGGGTTCTCTTCTGGGATGTGGTATCGAGGAGGATGGCTTTACTCTTGTCAAAACTTGGAACAAAAATAAGGGGAAAAAAGGACTATGAAAGTGAGGCAGGATGATGATAATTTTAATAGATTTGAGGTTTTGGAATATCTTAGCCAATAGGAAGTGAATCTAGGTTTGATAGATTTGGATCAAGGAATTTTGGGTATTGAACAACATGGGCATTCTAATGGGCTAGATTAGGAAAACCATCAGGAGGGGTGTTTGGGATTACAGTGCACTAAGCAGGATGGGGGAGGATATAGATAAGAGGGGATCAAATATGGGGTCTCTCCTACTCTGCAAGAGGATGGAACCTTGCATTTGGTAATAGATCTATAGTTGGAGCCTCAGGAGGAATCAGGTAGTGCTGTTGGGAAGGGAAATGAATCTTTGACTCATCCCACGTGGAGAACAGGTGTTGAGGTGGGTAAAAATAGTAAGACGTCTCCTCAATTATGTATCTTGAGAAAATATCTTAAGAAAGGAGGGGTGGAGAAAGTGGCTAAGTTGGGTAGGAAGAAGGATATGGAGAAGAGTAAATTGATAGGCGAAACTTTGGTGGAATTAGGGTCAGTCAAGACTTTGGATTCTCATTTCTCAAGCCCCTTGAAATGATTATTCTCTCATAGAATGTTAGGGGCTTGAACAGTGGCCCTCGACAAATTTTTTTTCAAGATTTGGTTAGATGTCAATCTCCTGATATTGTTTTTTTGCAAGAGACCAAGCTTTCTTTGGATTGTATGATGGGTTTAATGCCCAAGTTGTGGAAGCATGGTGAATTCCAATGCATTGGAACTTAGGGATCATCTAGAGGGGTGGCTTGCTTGTGGAACCCTTAGAAGATTAGCCCCCAATGGTGGGTGTCCTTCAAGTCCTCTATCTCTTTGGTGGCCTCTTTCCCTCAATTAGGGGAGATGGATATTTTTTCCAAAATTTACGCTCCTGTGGATCTACAGAGCAAGTAACTCTTGTGGTCGAATATTTGATATGTAGAAAGTATGGCTCCTTAACATCTGTTGATTATTGGGGGTGACTTCAATGCTATCACTGAGATTGCTGAGAAATAGGGTGGTACCATGAGGTTGGATGCCTCAACTTTGTTGTTCCAGGGCAATATTTTTGCTTTGAATCTTGTTGATCTCAAGCCCAGAAATGGAAAATTTACCTGGAACAATCAGAGGGCCGATGAACACTACATCACTGAATGTCTGGATCAGTTTATGGTTTCTTTCTTTTGGGTTGGTGAGAGGTGGTCATCTAGCTTAGAGATTTTGGACTGTAGAGGGTCATACCATTGGCCTATAAATCTTTTTGTCCTCTTGGCTAGGCTGCCCCACATACCCTCCTTCAAGTTCTAGCTTATGTAATTGCGTGATCCTGGTCTCCATGGATATGTTACTCAGTGGTGGTGGGAGGGTAGACCATCCTTTGGTATGAAAATGTATGTATTTACTAAGCTTCTTCAATTTGTTAAATATAAGCTTAAGTGTTGGAATAGGCAATGTTTCAAAAATATTTTCAAGGTCAAGTATGAATCAAAAGTTAAGCTAGATGGTATTACAAGGGTAATTAGGGAGAATGGGGTGATAGAGACTCTGATGCAGGAGGAATCAAGGGATCTGAAATCTTTGGAAGAATGGGAATTGCGGGAAGAGATCTTTTGGAAATAAAAATCCTAGATTGAGTGGTTGCAAGAGGGGGACAAAAATTACGCTTTCTTTTTCAATTCTGTAAAGGCTCGATGGCATGGTAATTCTATTCATGTTTTGGTCATGGATAGGGTAGAGACTCTATATTCTTTTCAAAGTATTTCAGATGAAGTTTTTCATTATTTTTCTTCCCTCTTTAGAGAGGATTCGCAGGGGAGTCTAGTGGAGGAAGCTCGGGTCCTTTCCTGTATCCCTTCCCTAGTGTCTAGGGAAATGATGGAGGATATCATGGAAGAGATCACTCTAGAAGAATTGGAGGGGACATTGTTTCAGATGAAGAAAGGAAAATCCCCTAGCCCTGATGGTTTCCTGATTGAATTCTTCCAAGAGTTCTAGGAGATTATCAAACTGGACTTATTAGAGGTGGTCAAAGAGTCGTAGAGGAATAAGTAAATGTTAAAGGCATTGAACTCCACTTTTCTCATGCTCATTCCCAAGTGTGAAGGGGTAGACAAGTTAAGCCAGTTTTGGCCTCTATCTCTTTGCAATGTGGTGTATAAGATTATTTAAAAGCTAATTGCTAATAGGTTGAAAAAGTGGCTGCAGTTACTCATTTCTAAGGAGAAAAATGGTTTTGTGGAGGGTATAAAGATTCTAGATGGTGTTGTTATAGCTACTGAGACCATACATTCTATGGTGCATTCTAGAGAAAAGGCTATGTTCATCAAGCTAGATATGGCTAAGGCATATGATAGAGTCCATTGGTCTTTTTGTTAGAAGGTCTTGGCTACTTTTGGCTTTGGAGATGAATGGATTCAATGGGTAATGAGTTGCATCTCATCAGTTTCTTTCTCAATTTTAACTAATGGGGAGCATTCTGAGTTGTTTGGTACTTCTCGAGGGATAAGGTAAGGCAATCCTCTTTCCCCTTGTTTATTCTGCTAGTGGAAGGCTTGGGGCACCTTCTGAGACAACATGTGGAGCTGGGACTTATTCAAGGGTGGAGCTAGGGAGGCTATGTACCCCCTCAATCCCATTTGTAGTTTGTTGATGATACTTCCTTGATGGGGGTTGCCACTATTCGAGAGGCAACAAATATACGTAGGGTTTTGGATATATATCTTGTGGCTTTGAATTAGTTAATTAATGAAGATAATTCTTCCATCTATTTCTTTAACACTCTAGATTCTATTCAGAGGAGAATTGCTCAAATTCTTCAATTTCAGATTGAGGCTCTTCCTTTGTCCTATCTTGGGTTTCCTATTGTTGTGGGTAGATTACCGAGGGAGTCGTGGTAGCCTATCTTGGAAAAATTTTGCTTGAAGGTTACAAATTGGACCAACCGATGGTTGTCCTTTGCAGGGCAGGTTCAGTTGCTTAAGTCTATGGTCTAGGCTCTTCCCGTTTATAGGTGTATGCTTCAGGTGGCCTCAAAGAGATTTTTTATGGAGCTAGACTCATTAGCAAGACACCTTTTATGGGCTGACAATTTTATGTCATCCAAATGGAGTCTATTTATATGGGATACAATTTGTTGTCCTAAGCATCTTGGTGATTTGGGGTTGAGGAAATCCTCGTTGGCAAGGATGGTGTTGGCTATGAAACTTTATTGGCGTTGGTGTACAAAGAAGGATCAAATTTGGGCCAGGACTCTTTCCTATAAGTATTTTCAGGATATTCTTGTGGAAGATATCCCTCGCTATCCTTTGGTAGGAAAGGGATCTGCTATTTGGGCTACTCTTAAGAAAGGAGTTGCGCTTGTCAAGGATAGCTTATTTTGGATTTGTCAGCATGGCACAAAAGTTCAGTTTTGGCATGCCTCTTGGGATGGTTATCCTCCCATTCTCACTCAGTTCCCTAATTTGGCAACCTTGAGTAGGAGATTCAGTGAAGTTGGTTGGATGAGTGTAAGTGATTGTAAGGTGCTTTCTATTCAAGGAAAACTTATGAGTGCTAGGTGGAAGATTCTTGAGGAGTGGTTGATGATTAGTATGGAAGATGAATGTACGACTTTGCATAATATTCTCTCGGGCTGATAGTGCATTCCCCTTAGGGATAGGGACATTTCATGTGTGGTCTCCTAATCCAAAAGGTCACTACATAGTTGTGTCAGGATATTAGAGGTTTCTTTCTCAGAGGATTGAGGGGGCAAAGGTTCCTTGATGGAAAAGGGTGTGGAATAAGTTTTATTGGTTGAAGTGCAATTGCTTTGTTTGGACTTTAGCTTGGAATAAGTGTCTAACTTGGAATAACATCCAGAAGCATGGGTTTCAGGGTCTGTCTAAGTGTGTGTTGGGTGGGAGAGGTGAAGAGGACTCTTCACATATTTTCTTTCAGTGTCCTTTTAATTTGTAGCTCTAGAATTTTTGGTGGGGATTTTGGAATATTCCCTATGTCCATGCATCCTCCTTAGTGGATTTTTGGTCTAGCCTGGGAAGACCTCCCTCGATGGCCTCTTTTTTGTAGGATGTGTGATAGGAAAGGCCTATTTTCTTATTGTGGCAGGTTTGGCTAGAAAAGAATAGGATGATTTTTAGAGGGGAGCATTTACAGGTTGAGCAGGTGTGGTTCAGAGTTCTTGGGATGATTCAGGAGACAATTCAAGCTAAGGGGGATGTGGAGTTGTCACCTAAGATGAGGGATGCAGAGTTGGTGGCCCAGTTGGGTATCCATGGGTTAACCCCTACTACTTCTTGTTGCAAGAGAGGTAGGTAGGTGAGGCAGCAATTCCATCAATTGGGAAAATGGAAGCCCCCCTAAGGGTACCTTGAAGGTTAATACTGATGGTTCTTCCACGGGAAATCTAGGTCAAGCTAGAATTGGTGGGGTTGGTAGGGATTATTCTAGCTCAATGGTTTTCCTCTTTTATTTCCATAAGGGGTCACAGACTATCAACCTTATGGAAGGATGGGTGATTCTTTATTCCTTAGAGAGGGCCTATGAGGTGGGGTGGCATAGTGTTATTTATGAATCTGATTCACAGGTTCTGATTAACTTGCTCAATCAAAGGAAGACGTCAGATGTGAGTTGGAAGTTAGTAGTGATTGTACAATAGATTTTGTAGGTTGGTACTTTGATGGAGAGGGTATATTTTGTCCATATTCTGAGAGAATGGAATAGGACTACTCATTGTTTGGCCATGTGGGCTTCAGAGCATATGGAGGATTGGAAGATTCATGATTGGTCTCAGATCCCTCAAGAGCATAGTCTGCACTTATTGAGGGTTCTTCCTGAGGACAAGGGGGTGGTGGCTAATTGAGTTTTTGGATCTGTTTGTGTTTTGTAGGCTTCTATCCTAGACTTGGTTGTAATGCTTGTTTTTTATCTTCAATAAAGTTTTTACTCTTTTTATTAAGAAAAAAAGAACTTGGCGTAAAAATTTGAATAAGTTATCTATATTATTTCCAAAGTATGCAAGAATAGATTCTGTAGAAAATTGAATGGATTTTCCAAACTACTAGGTTTATTTTAAAAACAAAAGATCTATTTGGTGAAAATTTTAAATTTCAATGCAGTAGTACTCAAATTTTAGGGAAAAAATAAGTAGGTGTCTTTCTAACCACCCTAACTACAATAAAATGATAATATTTCTTTATAAGATTTTAGATATAAGAAGAGGACTCATGTTCCGATGTGATGCATTATTTTTTGTAATTTTTTTCCAAGTAAATAATTAATTATGAATTTTTCTTACAACTTTTTAAAAATATAAAAAATTGTATATCTGACCACCTTAACTTGGTAAAAATTCATGAAATTATTATTTTTTAATCCTATAGTATGTGAAGCATAGAATGTGACACATGTTTCATATTAAAAAAAATGTGATACCGTTTGAAAGCTATAGATTTTTTTCAATTAGCCTATCAATTAGGACTTTAGTCACAATTCAAATAGAAAATGAATAATAATAATTTATTAAATTTGAATTAAAGTATAATTTATATTGGTGGAAAGCAGAGAATCTCCTTTAAAAACCCTTTTCGTTTCATCAATTTTGGGTTAAAAAAATTCATTAGCCAC
Source organism: Sequoia sempervirens (assembly GCA_007258455.2). NCBI lineage: Eukaryota > Viridiplantae > Streptophyta > Pinopsida > Cupressales > Cupressaceae > Sequoia > Sequoia sempervirens. Next base: position 183,721,446 of record VDFB02000017.1, read on the forward strand.
ATACCCATCATATCGCCACTTTTTGACCCATCATGATCTTGCACATACCCTCCTGTATATACTTGAAAGACTTACTTAAAACATCAAAAACATCCAAAAAAATCCAAAACATATCAAAAGTCCAAAAATAAGTCAAAAATGGAAAAAAAGTCAAAAAAAAAGTCGTCATGTCAAACTATGAGTCTCTAAGCTTGAACGTAGGTAATAGTAGTCTTTGATCAGCCCCTGCATAGACATTAGGTCAGTCCTTAGGATTTCTTGATAATAAACTGACAGTCCAATTGTTCACATCTCATCAATAAACAAGTTTATATTAGTAAAAACTGCATGGTCTCTACATGTATAACATAGGCAAGGCTAATCTTTGATCAACCCCTTAGGCCCCTAGGATAGTTCCTTAGGTTAGGTTCTTGGTCAAAATCTCAAAAAAAACAAAAACCTTGGAAAATTTTAAAATAAAAAACATTTATTAAACATCTTGAAAATACCAAATATAGCCTCAAAACATTTCAAAAATACCAAAAACCATTCAAAAAACACAAAATCATCCATCCCACTTCAAATTTCACCTGCAATAAACATCTTCTCATAATAAACAATCATGACCCTCAACCTTTGGTGAAACAATTGGAAAGAAGTATAGAAAATTTAAAAGTATAAACTCAAACATTAAGGTCTCAAGTCTAGGTCAGTAGGAAAACAAGTTGGTCAATTGTTGATATCAATAGCCCATTATCCTGTTAGTCTCAAAAACATCTAATAACATCATTTCCTTGGATGTATCCTTCTTAAAATGGACATCAACATTACACATCACCGTAGTTTAGTCTTGGCTAGAGGTATGAGGAAAATTGACATTTTTGTTTACTTGATGTTTTCTTGTGATTTATCTTATTTCACCTATTCCCATCACCTCTCAAGGATTTTTATCTAAAAATATCTAGAGAGAAAGGAATGGGGAATTGATCATTATCTTTTTTCTATCATGATTGTTTTATATTCTTGTAATACAACTTGGTGATACTTGCTTTGGTAGGTGTGTATGGAAGACATTTTGGATATCTTGTTGACTATTACATGGTTATCCTTTTCCTTTCTATGTTTTGGTCTAAAGTTTTTGAAATTTCTAAATTACATCCTAACAAGTTTTTGTATGTCAGGTGTGAACAAGAATACTCCTATCTATTTTTTTGAATCAAAGTCCATCACACTAGATACCATGCCATCCTGATTGTTTGTACCTTGATGCATTGTATCTATGTGTGTTATCAAACATATAGAAAGTTATGCTCTTTTCATCCCAATCCCTAATAAGAAATACATTGTCATTCATCATCATATCTAATAAATTCTTGATGACTCATAGACTTGTTGGACTTCTGCATCTTTCAAGAATAAAAGATTGATCCCTCTTATTCTTCTATCCTCTTTCATACTAACATGCTATCATGACTTCACCCAAAATATATCCTGCATCCACAAATCATCTACATCCTGTATAATCATGGTATATCATCATAATAGGTAACATCATCCATATCACATGCATTGCATCATCATTCAAGTTGTTTAGGATAATACAAATTTGTTATTCTAAGCATCTTAATCCGTCTAATTTGCATTGTCATCATAATATAGATTTGTTAGTCTAAGAATCTCATAGCATAACAATCCATACATCCATCTTGAACCTCTTTGTCGCAAGATTGACCCTAAAATTGAACTTTTCGCTCGATCTCTTAAAGGGGTAGTGTACCAGTGTACTTCTTTCCACCGGGGCATTTAAAAAATTAGAAAATTTTTGAACTTTGATCTCAGCAAGGTTATTCTTTGAACCAACACAACTAGTACATTACTTGAAAGAGGGGAAAAATGTAGACATGCAAATAATCCTAACACAATTCATCTAATTCTTATCAATTATCATCAAATTCTTCTATTAATCAAATAAAGTGGTTTATTAGATTAATTCACTAATTTCCATCATGTTTAATTAAATAAATCATTTTTTTAAAATCCCCAAAGTCCTCTTATTTGATTAAATAAATCAAATGATTTAAATCAAATATCATAAACTCATTAACCCACTCAAAGTTAATTAAACTCTGAATTAATTAACTTTAATCACCTTCTCATCATCATTAATAATTTCTATAGCTTTTAACTCCCCAAGAGTTAAATCAACCCATGATTAAATAACCCACTTGCACATGAAAATCAATTATTTTAATTAAATAATTACCTCATTTATCCTATCAAAAGCATATTCTAAGGAATATTCCTTCATTAACTCCCTTTATTTGACTTTCTTACCGAAACAATTTCCCTCCAAAAAATCTCAACCATATTCATTTAATGCCTCTTACAAATGCATTAATCTCTCTTACACCCATCTTATATCTCAACCACATGCACTAACTATGCACATTCTCCAAAATATGCTCAATCCTCACCCATGAACATTGAGACAAGTGTTCCAATCTCATTAGCTCTCTTTTAGTCCCACATTCCTCCCATCTCGACATTCTTCAACCCTTCAACCCTATAAATAGAAACATTCTCTTCACCATAATCATCTACAATCTTATGTATTTGCACTATAGGCACACTCATATCCAATTGCTATAATTATATTTAAGTGCAATTGGACACACATTCATCTTTCATCTCCATCACTTGCATATTTTCATCTTCATCATTGGAAGCTTATCAAGGGGGTGGGAAAGGGCATCATTTTCATATCAATGGAGCACCACACCCACTATGGGATAGTGTATGATCTTTCTTTCATATGCTTTTGTCTAGTTTCTTTGGTTATTTTTATCTTGTTTGCATAGGTAGCATGATTAGATATCTCATAGGAATTCTAGATTTACTTGTTTAAAATTTACTAATAATACTAATGTTCATCATTGTTTCAGGCCTAAGGAAATTTAGTGTTCACATATTGGTGCGCTAGGTAGGGAATGATGCATTGAAAAAATTAGGAAATATCTCATGAAGTATTTGATTCTTTGTAACTATTATTCTGATTTTCTTTAGTTTTTGAATCAAAGTTCTTTGTTTTGGAGGCATTACTTTCATAAAAAAAATTGTTGTATTTTTTGCTCTTCTTTTGCTGCAAAATGTGCAAGTAATTTGTCTATGCTTCCATGTTTTGTAGTCATGTCAAAAATCAAATAAATTGTGCCTTATTAATGTTGAAAATCTCTCAAGCATATTTACTATCATGATTACACAGGATTTGCAACAAGGAATCCTATATTTTAAGAGTTTTCTATTTTATTTTATTTGTTGTTCTTTAAAATTCTAATTAAGATGGAAATATAGTTAACTTTGCCAGTCATGCTTGAAAAAGGATGGTAAGTCAACGATCTCAGTGCTAGCATTTAAAATGATTATTTTTCACATTGGAAAAAAATTGATCTTATCACTAACATTTTAAAACTTTAGGAAATCAAGTATTTTGTTAAGTTATTTGTGGAGGTTAATATCCTCATGCAACCAACTCTTTTGAGTCATTTCTCAACCACTTTTCTACTATGATTTCTATTTCCAAAGAAATCAAACCAAATCTTATCAAAAAAATTTCTTGAAATTACATTATTTCAAAAACTTGCCTCTACACAACAGAACTTGCCTTTTGCATTGTTTTGACTTGCCTCTGATCAACAGTAATTGTAAAATTTTGCAAAATGACATTACTTTTTAACCAATAGTATTAAAAAGTATAATTTTTTTAAGATTTATTGTGCCAAAATCTTTTAGAAGCTATCAGCCTAAGTTGTGGAAAGATTAACTTGTAGAAGTTCATAGAAGATTGATTGGTTTGGTTTTGTTTCACCCAAATGTTCCTCATTAGGTAGTTTGGATGTTGAACAAGTCACCACATTTAGTTATACACCTACTAATTTCCTTGCTTATTCTATTGGGTAAGAATTGGAAATTTCGATGAGTATTTATTCCACAGTTGAACCTCTTAAGATTGCTATTGATATTGATGTACTAGATTTTAGCATTTACTTAAGGGAATCATCTCATCTTGTTCCTCATTGTTCACTCATTATTAATCTTTCTTGTATCTCCATGACATTTGAGCTTCAAAATTTATTTTACCTAATTTCTTTTAGTTTCTTTTTGTTAGTGGTTCTATATCGACATAGATATAAGGATTTTACAAATCCCAAAATCGAAACTTGTCTTTTCTACTATTTAATATGACTGATGCTATTTAAAAAATGTACAATTGATTTATTTTATTTATTTAGAGGTAGTAAAGAAACATCATTTACTCAATTTGAAGAATTCAAACATTCCTTGTGGGCCATCTAGAGGAAGAAAAATGTGCATTTCCCAATCCTAGGTATGCACATTTATCTCACATATTTGTTGATTTTGTAAGCTTGCGGATGTTTCTTGTTGTATAAGTTTTCCCTACTTTATTCATTAAAAAACTTACCCAATTTGTTTAAGACATATCTTGGTAAACCATATATTTTTGGGAATGAGGTTTATAGGCTAATCTTGCACTCTTAGGATCTTTCACCTAAAACGAGAGAGATAAACCCCACCAAAATTCATGTGGTTCACTCAATATAATGTATGTATGATGTGATTAAGACTAAATGAGATGATCTAAAATCAACATAGAAATGTAATTGATTGATTATGAATGCAAAACATAAGAAATATGCAATGTTTGAAAACACTATGATGTTTGCAAAATCTTAAAAGGATGAATGAAAATGCAAATTAAACTAAACAAAAAGTTGTTTTTTAGAATATGTGCACCTGTAACTTAGCTGAAGATGACTGGAAAGCAATATGGAATTCTTGCAAATCTAACTTTTGAGCTGACTAGGACTCATTCACCACCCTTGGTGAATCAGTTCCAGGTAAGGGTTTTTCTACCCATAAATTTATTTCTACAAATTAGGTGTCAGGATCTGCATCTAACTCAAAAATTCAGCTTAGGAGGGACTCATTTTCCATGCATGGAAAATAAGTCCACTTTCAAATTTCTATAATTTCAAGTCTCTATTCTACACCTTGACACCTATACAACACTTCCTGATAGAAACTTGAGTTGGGATCTTGGAAAATTCTTGCAAAATAGCTTAAAATTATTTGTCTAATGGGGGGTTTTCCTTGTTCAAAACCCTAGTTGGGTAATCAAACCTTAAATAGATAAAAATTTGCATAAAACCCTAGCCTTAAGTGTGTTAAAGACTAGGAAATTATGAAGTATGGTAAAACCCTATTTTATTGTGCTAGAACAATATATGCAAATGTGATTTGAATGATGCAAGACTTCAACCCTTGAAATCGTACAACACATCAAAAATGGAGATGAAATGTTATGCAAATTGAGTGTAAGTGAAATGAAAACCTCAATCTGAAGATAAAGAAGAAATGGAAGATGGAATCACTTTTAAAACAAGTCTTTAGGTGTGGTTTGATGGCTAGTTGCATGTCCTCAACCTATATTTCTCCATGGTTCACCATAGGAATCCATCATCAACTCCTTGCAATGTTGAAACTTGATCCAAAAAGTGAGCTTCAAGACCTACAAAAACCCTAGTTTGCTTCCCTAAAACTTCATTTTTTGCTAATGAAACTTCTCGTAGAAGACTTGACTTTAGAATTAGCTTTTGTGAAATTACTAAGAGATGTGAAAAATGACTTAAAATGAGTATTTATAAGCATCAACACCTAATTTTCACATTATTTAGACCTAAGAGGCCGATGTCCATTGAAAAATTAATTTGAATTAATTGAATTCCAACTCAAAATTGAAATTTCCCTCAAAAGGGACTCATTCACCACCCTTGGTGAATGGGTCCCACCAGTGGCTTTTGAACGTGGGTTTTTGAGATACAGATGAATTGAATGTTGTTTGTTGGGATTTAAGTGATTTCTCAAGTGAAATGGACCTCTAGATAAAAAATAATGGGTTTTAAGGGCCTATAAATGTTGTTTTGAAGGATAAATAATGCATAGGTACACAAAAGTAGGTTTAAATAGGCATGAAATTGTCTATTTTCTCAAGAGTGTCCAATTTTCTATCACATTTAGCTCCCAATTTAGTGCACATATGACTCTGTATACATATGTAAGCTAAATGACTCTAAATAGTGCACTTTATTACATAAAAGAATACTCATTCAAAAGAAAGGATAATGAAGCCCCCAATGTAGTTATCTACAAAACCACAACATTATGAACTATACCTACAACACACATTTGTTAATTATCAAAAAATACTTTTATCTATCTCCTAGGAATCCAATTTGAGGGTAGATTCATGCCCCCACTTGATTCCACTTCCTTTACATAGGTGGAATCAAGGTAGCAATCTAGCCATGTCGAGTAAAGAACATCATACCGTAGGGCATTTCCAAGTACGATGCAACATAACGATAGATGATTGATGATGTTGAGTGCAGAATCAAAGTTCCAACTCAAAAAACATCAAAAATGGATTTCCCTAACTCCCGTTATGTTGTTTAGAAGAAAAGATGCTTTAGTAACTCTTAAGAAAAAATAACCCTAATTTAATGCAAAAGAGTAAAAGTGATGAAAATAGATTAAAAGAAGTAGAAGAAAGTAATTTTTCACTTACTATTGCATTTTACCTTTTTGTAGCTTGAGAGTGACGAGTGAGATGTGAATATTCCCAGTAGATAGGATTACACACCTTTGCAATTGGATGAGCTTCAAGAGTAGGTGGAACGTGGCAAGCTGTATTATGAGGTGAGTCAATTCTACAACTTTTTCTTTGTGATTTTGTAATGATTTAATGTTTTTAATGCATAGATAGGTTAATTTAGGATCTTGGAAAAAGAGTTTTCAAAGTATCCCCTTTTATCTCAAAGTTTCCCATTTGTTCACAAAGTGTCCCCTTTTTTCACAAAGTGTCCCATTTGTTTGCAAAGTGTCTCATTTATTTGTGAAATGTCCTAAAAGGGTTGTAAAGTGTCTAGTGCCATTAGAAAAGAATAGTAGATCTACTTTAACACACTTACATGATGAAATATGTGAAAATTGAAGATATTAGATGAATGTTAAGAGAATTTTGTGATGATTTGGATAGGTCCCCGCCATGTCATGATAGTGGCTAGGGGGGGAGGTAGATTAGTTTTCTAATATATTTAGCACCAATGCTATTAGAAGTAGAGACAAAGAATTTATAGGTAGTAGGTATCTATTGGGAATATATGATACCACCCATAAGATACCGTGATGCCATGCTTATGGCCCTGTGAGAGCATTGGGATGTCGATACTTGTACCTTTCATCCTCCTACTGAGGAGATGAACATCACACTTGAGGATGTACGTCGTATTCTCCAAGTTTCTATTTAGGGAGAGAGAGTATATTTTTGGGGGAATTGGTCATTCCGTGAGAATAAGGTGGATATGTAGTATTGCTTGAATGGACCTGTTCATGATGAGAATGTGTGAGTGCAAATTGATCTTTCTATGCTTCTATCTTAATGAGATCCTATTTTTAGATGGATTATGATACATATAGTGACTCTTGTTCTCAATCTTGATGGATAAGTGACACACTTAGATGGAGGATTGGTACAATTGATTTGAGGAATGTATGGTCACACGATAGTCTATGCATGGGGCCGCTACATCCTAGCACACTTATATTATTATCTTAGTAGATTTTTGTTTTTAGAGATTGACAATGTGGTGTATTTCACACTTCTTCAGGTGTGGTGCCTCAAGCATATTACATGAACCAGGCCTGTCAGGTTCCCTTGTGCTATAGCTGAAGGATATCCAAGAGCATTTTTCTATCTACTATGAAATTTGTGGCAATATGGATATTTATATTTTTGGAGGGTGAGATTTGAACAACTAGAGGAGGATAAGATCCTATGGAAACCCTATCTACTCACTCTATAGTGGTGAGATCCCATAGGATAGTTGAGGAAGATGCAGATGGATAGGTTTCTAGCCAGGAGCCATCGCTATGTTGTAAGAACTTTATATTATGGGCAAGTCATGTGACATTTTGGGCAGGTGAAGAAACTACCAAGGGCATGCCCCTTCATTAGGTGATCAATGCAAAGGACCTAGAGGCAAGGTGATACTATTCGACTTACTATTGATCATGTTCATGAGAGTAATTTTGATGATTCAGATCATGACCAGCCACTAGTCACTGACATTGATGATGTTGGTAGCATATACAAGCATGAGGAGTGGTGGTTAATGAAAAAAACAACTCTAGTGTTCCCCATGGATGTCCCTATAGGTGATGTAGGGTCAGCACCAAATTAGGGAGATGAGCCAGAGGAGAGGGTCGAGGATGTACCATATAGGCCAACATATATATTTATTAATGTTATCCATGATGAGTATGAGTCATAGGTTGAACCTTACTATGAGGACTAGGATGGAAAGGAGCATGAGGGTGACGAGGATTATGAGGAGGATGAGTATTATGAGGAGAAGAAACCCCTGAGTGAGGGTGATGAGGTAGTGACTGAGGTTCAGTATGAACATGGAGAGTCCTCACACACCTACAAGACTAGATCACATGCAGTCAGTAGCTACAACAAACATCAACATCTAGAGTTAGAGAGAGGCTAGCATGTCCTCCATTCCCCCTAGAGAGGATGAGGTTAATATTCCTCATCTGACTTGAGACATAGGTGACGATGTTTTGTATATATATATATCATGATGATGTGTATTGATTGTATACTTTTCTATCTTGTAGGAGTGATGAGACAGTAGTGAGAGTTCTATCATTAGGCTACCATAGAGATACTGCCTACATCAATCAATGGGGAGGAGATGGATCCTAACTATGTGCCCCCATCAATCATGGAGGAGGATTTGGAGTCACTTAGAGCTTTCACGAGGCTAAATGTAGTGTACTAGAGTGTGAGGAGATGCCTCTATCAAGCTAAGAGTGTAGGATAGTCATTGTAGAACTCAACAAAGGTTGAGAGACTGCATGGAGAGCTAGAATAGGTATGAGTGGAGAGGGATCAGGTGGTAGAGGAGTGCCTTGTCATTGTTGGTCGAGTACAAGGTCTAGAGTATGCACTTAGACTCAGAAGTTTGTGGTCATGATCACACATGACTATCTCATGATATCCTGGGGCTAGATCACAAGCACCATAGCCCAAGGGGTCTAGCTCTCATAGACCTTGGTGATTTTGTATGTGATACTGAGATGTATAGAATTTTTTTTGAGATATATATATACATGTTCACTTGATATTTTTATAATTTTTCATAATGTGTTTGAATGTTAAATAACAATGTGGTTAATTAAATAACACAACATAAAAATTATTTAATTAATGTCTACATGATTTAACATGATTGATGTGATCTAATTTAAAACATATTTTAGTTTCACTATAGATACAACATTGTTGATTAGAGAATATTGTAAATTAAATACACCTATAACTCATATAAGGATCTAACTTAACATAACACAAGGGTGAATAGTACGAAACCTAAAGTAATTATAAAGTAACTTAAATAATTACCCTAGTGTTCAATATAAATAAAATATTAGTTGTCAAGAATGAAGCAAGGTGAATGTTATGTAGAATGAAATCAAATAACTTTAGTCAACACTGCTTTAACAATCACACTATTCAAAGAGATTATAGATAATATTGACACAAATGCCCGACATTAATAGGTTACTTAAGGGGTGTTCTTTTAATCTTTGTTAAGACATAAGGACTAGAACCATAACTTGTATCAACCATGTAAGGTCCTAACTAATTAGGGTTCAATTTATCTTTATCTTCATTGTCAACATTTGTATTATGTTGATTCACATAAAGAAAAAAATCACCTTTACGAAATGTTCTAGGAATGACATGTGTGTTGTGTTTTCCTTGTAATTTTTTGATGTAAGCTTGGAGATGCTCAAGAGTATTAGCATGCTTTTCATTGAGCATCTCAAGTTGGTGCAATCATTGGTCTTTATAAGTGGCATCATCAATAAGGTCTTGAAGAGCAATTCATAGCATATGAATTTCTAACTTCAAGGGCATGATCGCATTAGTGCCATAAATGAGGTTATAGGGTGTAGATCCTATGGATAATCTAAGACTTTTTCGATAATCCCAAAGTCCATAATGTAATTGTGTATGCCAGTCCTTCTGATGTTAACAATTTTCTTGAGGATTTGTTCTAGAATCTTATTAGTACTTTTAGCTTGTCCATTAGATTTCAAATAGTATGGTGTGGATAATTGATGTTATATGTTGAATGTTTCAAGAAATTTCTTGAATTTATAATTCTTAAATAGGGTTCCATTGTCTAAAATGATTTTGAAAGGAAGCCCAAAGTGAGCAATTATGTGTTCCAATATGAAATGAAAAATTACTTCAGCATTTGTAGAACGAAGAGGAATAGCTTCCACCCATTTCATCAAATAGTTTGTTGAAATTATGATAAACGTATGTCCAACAGAAGAGGGAGGTAAAATTTTTCCAATAAGATCCAATCCCCATATAGAAAATGGCCAAATGGGAACATGAGCACGAAGCTGAGAAGAAGGAGCATGGATCAAATTTCATGTTCTTGGCATTTGTGACATTGTTTAATGTAAGTGAAGTAGTCCTTCTCCATATATCTCCAATAATAACCCATACGGATAAGTTTTTGCATCAATCACCATGCTCCGAAATGACCTCCACAGGCCCCAATATGAGCCTGTTCAAGTGCTACATTGATTTCATAATCCTTAAGATACTGTAGTAGGAGGCCATTAATGGATCATCTATAAAATACATTGGTGAGGATCATGTATTTAGCTACTAGTTTGCGTAAACGATTTGAAGTGTTTATCATTGTGGGCTCAGGAATGGTACCATATTTTAAATAATGGTAGATTGTATTATACCATTTGCATGAGTCATCTTGAGTTATTGTTAAAATTTCTTCTAATCGAGCAACAATTGAAGGTTTCATGATGGGATGGATAACAAAGATGAAGTTTGTTGAAAGATCATGTGGGGATATAAGAGAGGTTGCACTTTCCATTGCATCCACATGTCTATTGTCTTTTCATGGGATGCTATCAATGGTGAATGATTAAAAATTCTCTAACAGTTTCATTGTAAGATCCTTGTATTTTGATAAATTTTCATGTTTAGCTTGATATGTCCCATTGATTTGTTTGATTACTAATTTTGAATCACCAAATATTTTGATATTTTTAGCATCCATTGTTAAAGTAGCTCACAAACCTGTGATTAATGCCTCATACTCATTTGTATTATTTGTACATAGGAAATTTAACTGATAAGACAAGGAAATACATTTTCCATTGGGTGGAATCAATACCACTCCAACACCATAACCTATTATAGACTTAGATCCATCAAAATAAAATTCCCATGTTTTAATATCAAATGTCAAGACACTATCATTAGGAAAGCAGTCATGATTAGGTAAAGTGAGAGGAGAAGGAGCATTAGCTAAGTGATTAATTAAGGCTTATCCTTTGATTTTTTTTTGGGAAAAAAAAATAAGGTCAAACTCAGTTAACATCACCCACTTAGCTAAGCATCCTGAAAGGTCTTTTTTATTAAAAGATGCTTAAGGGGATTGAAGTTTGTTATGACTTGTATTTCAGTATTTAGTAAATAATGTTGCAATTTAATAGTAGCAAATACAAGAGCTAAGAATTGTTTTTTAATTGGTGAGTATCGAGTTTCATAATCAATTAAGGTTCAACTGATGTAATAAATAGGATGTTCTTTTCTATGATCATCTTGTTGAGCCAACAATGTTGCAAGAGCATGGGCTGATGCAACTATGTACAAGATAAACAGTTTATTTCACATGAAGGGTTGTAACATAGGTGGGGTTGCAAGGTATTCCTTTAAAATCTCAACATCATGTTTACAATCCTCATCCCAATCAAAGGGTAGACCTTTTTTAAGAAGATGCATGAAAGGTAATGTGTGATCGGCTAAAGATGCAATGAAACAATGGATAGCTTGAATTCAGCCTTGTTATGTTCATAATTGAGAAACGTTCCTAGAAGGTGGCATGTTCATGATTGCATCAATTTTATTCATTTATAGCTCAATGCCTCTATGAGATATGACAAACCTCAAAATTTTACCACTATCTATGAAAAAGACACAATTTTTTGGATTTAAGTGCATATTATATTTACGTATTAGTTCGAAGATTTTTTGAAGAAAATTTACATTATGTTTTCTTGTTAAGGATTTAGCAAGGATTTCATCAAAATATTCTTCCAAAATTGTTTGGATGTAATCCTAAAAGATCAATGTAATTGTTTTTTCATAAGTTGCATCGGTGTTCTTTAAATCGAAGGGCATCACAACCCAACAAAAGGTTCCCCAAATAGTTGTCAAGGCAGTTTTGTATTGATCTCGAGGATTAATAAGGATTTGATTATAACCAGAGAATTCATCCATGAATGACAACAAAGCATGTCCAACTATTGAATCCACGATCATATCAATATTAGGAAGTGGAGTCATCTTTTAAAGAAGCTTTATTCAACTCACTGAAATCCATACATATCCTAATACAATTATCAGGTTTAGCAACTACGACAATGTTTGAGATCCAAGGAGAATAATCAATAGATTGAATGAATCTTGCATCAAGATATTTTTCAAGCTTTCCTTTAACATGCATGGCTATGTTAGGGTGCATTTTTTGTATCTTTTGGCGAACAAGTTTAGTATTTTTAGCAAGAACGATGTTGTGTGTCACAATTTTCAAGTCAATTCTTGGCATACCAAAATACTTCCAAGAAAAAATCTCAGGAAAATCATGAAGTAAATTTGTAGTGTCTTCTTGTTCTTCATTATCAAGGAACTTCCCAATTTTAATAACTTTTCCTTTATCATCGATGTCCATTGGCACATCAATTGTATCTCCTAAAGGGAGTGCATTAGACTTAGGAACTTCAGACTCATGATATTCTTCAATGATATCACTATATTTTTTCTTGGTAATGATTGTAGCACGAGTAACCCATTTCATGGGGGCAGTAGAGGATGTGTTATCATAAACTCCTAACATTTTTTTAAGAGTTTCATCACTATCAACATACTTCCATGATGGTTGATGGTGATTTTATGATTTGGTTGACATGTAATAGTGTTGACGTTCAAAGATGGTTGTTGAGTAGCTTTCGTCATCTTAGAAAAAGAATAGCACAATCTAGTTTTTGTCTCTTGCATATTAGGTTTGATAGGAACATGAATACATTGTTCATGTTTTCCACACCCTTTTCTAGTATATCCTAATTATTTTACAAGTCCATAGCCTTTTCCATAGAGTCTTTCCATTTCTTTCAGATTAGGTGGAGGTTGATAATCTATCTCATCAAAAAAATTTGTCTATGTTGTATTTTCTTCCAAAGTATAGAAGATAGATGTTTGAGAGGATTGTGTGGAATTTTGAGTTGACATAATGGTTGGTTGTTCTTGTGTCTTATCTGTCTTTTGTGTAATTATGTATTTGCCCATAAATGAAGGTGTGAATTCTAATGATCCCCAATCATCACCAAATAATTTAGATATTGACTCATCATCATTGTGTTCAATTTCAAGAGGGTCTATATTGGATGTTGGAATTCAATTTTTCTTTTTTTAATCTGATAGTATATGAAGCATGCATAGAATGCGATGCATGTTTTGGATTCAAAAAATTTGATACTATTTGAAAGCTATAGATGTTTTTCAATCAACCTATCAATCAAGACTTTAGTCGTAATTCAAATAGAAAATGAATAATAATTATTTATTAAATTCAAAGTAAAACATAATTTATATTGGTGGAAAGTTGAGAATCTCCTTTAAAAATTCTTTTCATTTCATCAATTTTGGGTAAAAAAAAAGTCATCAGCCACATAGCCTAAAAATACCCATTATATCACCACTTTTTGGCCCATCATGATCTTGCACATACCCATTTGTCAACATGCAATCTATCAAGGAGATTCACAATACACACATTAAGGGAAAAACCATTATTGATAAGGGTTCTTTTGATACCTATTCGATTAAATTGACCAATTATCATAAAGGCTTCATGTTGTTTTCGTAACTCTAAAGGAGGGAGCTGATGTTGATGGAAAGTAATGTCTAGATTAATTTTATGCATTCCATGTATTAAATTTTCCACATCATTTAGAGTTGTACAAGGGGGAACCAAAATTTGTTGTAAGTCTATTTCAAGAATAGTATGGTAATTTGGTGAGCTCTAAAGTAAATCCCAAAGGTAAATATTTGCAAGAGTATTCTTTAATTGTTCAACAAGATTATACTCCTTTGTGTGTAAGGGAAAGCACGAAGCACTAGGTGGATTTGGTTAAGGTAAAGAGAGTGGGGGGTATGTGCATGATCATCATGGAAAAAATAGGCCCTTAAGTGGAAAAAAAATTAGAAAAATAAGAGTTAGGCAACTCGACGTAAACATTTGAATAAGTTATTTATATTATTTCAAAAATATATAAGAATAGAATTTGTAGAAAATTGAATGTAGTTTCTAAACTAATAGGTTTGTTTAAAAAAAAGAAAAACTATTTGGTGAAAATTTGAAATTTCAATGTAGTGGTACTTAAATTTTAGGGAAAAAATATGAATTAGGTGTTTGTCTGACCGCCCTAACCACAATAAAATGATAATATTTTTTTATAAGATGTTATATATAATTAGAGGACTCATGTCCCAATGTGATGCATATTTTTTTTTGTAATTTTTTTCCAAGTGAATAATTAATTATGATTTTTTTATTACAACCTTCAAAAAATACAAAAAACTCATATGTTTGACCACCTTAACTTGGTCAAAACTTCATGAAATTCATTTTATCTTTTTAAATCCTATAGTATGTGAAGCATAGAATGTGATGCATGTTTTGGATTCAAAAAATGTGATACAGTTTGAAAGTTATAGATGTTTTTCAATTAGTCTATCAATCAGGACTTTAGTCATAATTTGAATAGAAAATGAATAATAATTAATTATTAAATTCAAAGTAAAGCATAATTTATATTGGTGGAAAGATAAGAATCCCCTTTAAAAATTGTTTTCGTTTCATCAATTTTGGGTAAAAAAATTCATCAGCCACATACTCATCATATTACAACTTTTGGGCCCATCATGATCCTACACATACCCTGGGGTTGGTTACAGTGGTTGGAGATTGTTTCAAGTATGGTAGGTATGAGCAATAGTAACATTACTAGACTACTAAAACACATCAGTTTTAGGTGGGTAAAGTGTGAACTTAGGTTTATTGGAAGCATGAAGTTTATGTGAGGGTGGGTAAAGAATTAGTTGAGGTTGAATCACATTAACATACTTAGTTTTAGGTTTCTAGCAACAAACCTTAGTGGATGAATTGAGGGAGATGAAGTCCTGAAGGAACCCATCTAACAATTCCAAGTCATCATGACTAAAAGGTTTGAGGAGTAAGTTATCATCAATATGTTGGTTTAAGCTATTCAAGATAAGAATTAGAATTTTTAATGTTTGTTATTGTCGGTTGGTCACAACAAACCTTAGTGGATGAATTATGCAAGATGAAGTCCTGAAGGGCTTCATCTAACAAGTCATCACAACCAAAAGGTTTGAGGGATAAGTTATAATTAATTAGTTTAGGTTTCTCATTGCAAGCTTTAGAGGATGAAGTGAGTGAGAGGAAGTCTTGAAGAACTTGATTTAACTTGCATACATCATCACTACTAAGAGGCTTGGATGCGATGTTGTTTCTAAATTGAATCATTTGTTTGAAAGGTTGTTTTCATGTTTATGTTTTTGTTTTTTTATGTATTAATGAATATGATCTAAAAGAACTAGGAATGAATACTAAAAAGGAAATGTGAAAAAATCTAAGATTAACCATAAATGCCATGAAAGGAAAAGATTCTCATACAAAATAATCAAAAAATAATTAAATTATGACCAAAAAAAAAACTACATGAAACAAAAATATGAAAAACAATAAACTAAATTATGGAAACACTGATTCAAAAATTGCAGTGGAGCCAATTCACCAAAGGTGGCAAATGAGTCCCAGGAGATATATTTTTAGGGTTTTCCTTATTTTTTTTATTTTCTAAATGTGTTTAGGTCTATATAGTGCAGATAAAGACTGAAAATGTAGAATTTTGAAATGAAGTAATGAAATAAGCTACAATAATGAACTCTAAATGATACTTTGACTAATGCAATGTTAAGAAGCCATAGGATGCAAAAAAAATACAAAATAAAATGTAATTAAGTCCTAGGATGCAAATATAAATGAAAATTAGAATGATATGATGTTCAATATGTAGGTTCACTAAAATGAACCATAGATTTTTGGGAATGAGGTTTATAGGCTACTCTTGCACTCTTAGAATCTTTCACCTAAAAAGAGAGAGATAAACCCTACCAAAATCAATGTGGTTCAATCAATATAATGTATGTGTTATGTGATTAAGAATAAATGAGATCACCAGTGGGACTCATTCGCCACTAATGGCGAATCAATCCTATTGCTGGAAAAAAATATTGAAAACTATTTTATGACTATTGAGCATTGGAATCTGATAGTATCTAATTTTCCAGACTTAAGGTGGGACTCATTCACTATTGATGGTGAATTAGTTCTCTCCTAAAATTCTGTGAAATTGGGGACCAATTCTAGAGCACCCAATCAACACTTATCTTCTTGTCACTTTGACAGAGTCAAATCTATAGAAAATAAATGGTAGGTTGTCAATAGGCTGAAAATGGGGTTGATTTGACTTGAAACACTTTGTTGACTTCTTGACCAACTTTCAACACCTAATTGCTTGAAAAATATGCATACACAAGTCTACAAGCACATATGCAAAAGGGGGAAAATGGTTAGGGGTTAGGTTATAGGGATTTTCCTTGGTCAAATCCCACTTTGGTAAGAAAAACCTTAACAAAGAAATGGAATGAAATGAACAAGGAAAGATGAATAAACAACATGCAAATGTCCTAAAATTACCACAACCTTATTGAAGAAATATGAAGATATATCAATGGTTGCTCCAAGATATCTGATTGATGCTTGACTGAATGATGCAAAGTTCTCAAATGTAAATTGAATGCTTAGTGAATGAGGAGATTTCTTGAATGAATTAGAAGATGTAAAATGGGGAGAAAAACACTTATTTATACATACTTGTGCCTTAGTAGCATAATGATACCTCATCAGAGGCCGACATATGATAATTTTGAATAAAAACCCGAAATAAAATTTGAAATATTTTGAATTTGGAGCCAAGAGGGACTCATTTGACACCCATGGCGAATGGGTCCCACCTTGAACTTGAAAGTGAGTGTCAGGAATTAAGTCACATTTAATGTTGTTTGTTAGGTTTACATTAAAAAATACACTTAATTAAACTTTATGAGTGCATAAAGCGGTCAAATAAAGCATAAGAAAGGTTTAAATAGTGAAACTAAGCCTAGAAAAGTGTGAAATCTTGTTGCAAGACTTTACAACACTTCAAAATAGGACTTAATAAGTGATGAAAAGGTGATTTTTAGGTGAATTGTAATGAGCAGAGTCTAGAAAGGTGTAGAAATGTTTTACAACACTTCACAACACCTTCACAACATGTCACAATTTGAACTTTTAGGACTTAATGTGAATGTTTAAGCCATATTGCAACATTAAATCAAAGAAAAATGGACCAAGCATCATGAGAAAAACACCTAAAATACGATGAAAATTTCCAAGAGTCATTTTTCTATGGTACACTTGTGAATTTTACTAGGTGGTTATGATTTGATACTTGTTGAAGATGTGAATTTATTGGGTAGGATTCTATTTTTTTTCAAAATATGTCTCAAAAGATTTTTCTATGTGACAAGTAGGTGGAAGAAGAATAAGTACACTGGCTTTCTTTTTTTGACTATTTTGGTTCCTTTACTAAATGCTCTTTACATTTATCAGTCCTTTCAAAAAAATTCAAATTCCTTTGCTTTCAATAGATGTAACAATCCTATCTTTGCATTGATTAGTCGAATACCTATGTCACAATTGTATCACATGATTTATGTCAGGTAATCATTTATCACATTTGGATCATTTTTATGCACCTTCTAAACTGGTAAAACATTTGTATGCTTACAAACTTCCTTTTGTAAAACCTGCGAAATGACAAATGAGCCAAATTTTAGCAATTCTGAAGCGAATGGAAAGAGCAACATTTATGAGGAGAGTAATCTAGTTTTTTGAGTTTAGTGGAAAATTGTAAAGTTAGCTTAAATATAATTCAAATAAACATATTTGTAGGCTGAAAGTAACTTTGGGAGGAAAATGTTTAACACGTTATTTTTGCAATAACTATTGAACTAAAATTTTATCTCTCAAACACTTGTTTACAAGGATTGTTTTCTTGTTTTGACAAGTTTGGAAATTCATTATGTTTGAAACTATATTCATTATGTTAAGTTATTATTGATTCCTTGAAATAAACCTTATTTTTCATAGCTTTGTGATTTTTGCAAGGGGAGTTTTCATAAAGAATCAGTGGAATTGGAGTTAATAAATAACAAAAAAAGGCCTTATTTCTGATCTCCTTGCATTTGAATTCACAAAATCATTTTTAAATGCTTATTTTAATAGTCTAAGGCATGCATTGTTGTTGTTTTTTTCTATTTTAGGACAAATCACTTCATCTTTGGGCTTGAAAATTAATCCTCAACTCAAGCTCTGTCAAAGTTGGATTAAAATTGAACATTAGGAATTTAATAGACTTTCATTTTGGGCTAAAATTGAAAAAAAAACTCATATTTAAGCTTGGTTCTCTAAAAGGAATACATTTTTATTTTGGGCTTTAAAAAAACTTGTTCTTTCGATTGTTTTGTGATTTTTTGTAATTTGTGTCACTTGAATGTGTATGCACTTCTCTTTCACCACTTTGTGATATTGAGAATCAAAATAATTCAATTGAAATTGATTGTCTAAAATCAACTACACATTTGATATTTGGATCTAAAATTGAACAATCATGCAAGTGTGAATGAAAGGCATTGCGTGTGTTCCCTCCTAAGTGCTTTAGGTGGTCGAACTACAAATATACTTCTTCACTTTTGTTTATCTTTAGAGGGCCTTCCTTGGTGGTAAAAATTACTCACCCTAATGGAACAACCCAAACAGTAGCAAGGTAAATCCAAGCTCTTCTGAACCACTATATAAATTTGTGATTGCAAGGAAATTTTGCAACCAAAGAGAAGTGATGAGTGATAGCTCTCCCCTAGTATCTTTATGATGCATAAATCCCATGCTCTAAGGGTTGGGAAACCTCTTGATAGATTTTATCATAGTGTCCCTTGAACTAAATGTCCTTACTACAACTCTTTGTTTAAAAATCCAAAAATCCTTAATATTTGTTGGTGCAAGAATGGTCATTCTAAAACTGCCCCACATTTGTACTATTTAATGTAGAAATAGGAAAAATCCTTAAGGTCTCTAGATCTTTAGTATTTTTAGATTTGGTTGTCCTAAGAAGTGTGTGCTAAGTAAGGGGAGCCAATGTCACCAAATCTCTAACTGTTCACTTTGTCTCAATGTTTGTAGAAATCCATGTTTGAACCCAACAAATATAGCCATTTCTATCCTAGGGTTGTGCAATTTGTGAGTCTGTTAAATAATGTTATTGGATCTCAAAACTTTGAAAGAAACATTCAACAAGTTATCAAAATTTGAAACCCTTTGGAAACAAAAAATATCCTTGAAGAGTCCAAATATTACTACTTGTCCATAGAAATTCTATCCTTAGAGGCTTCTAAATATTTGGGTCCATATGCCAATTTCTTCTCTCTAAAGTCAACCTAGGAAAACTATGCCCTTTATTCTTTGATTTTCACATAATGGACCTTGTGGAATGAAAAGGAGTTGAGACATAGACATTTAGTTTAAAAGCTAAGCAAGAAGTGTTAATGTGGTAAAAAGGGTCCATTTAATCAAGATAAAAGATAATTGAACCCCACATATGTGTTTTTTCTAATGACTTCCCAAAAAATTAAAAACCCCAAAGCCAAAGTTCAATAAACTTCAAAGAAATATTAGTCCAAAGGATCTCAAAAATATCTTCTAACACTTCACAAAACTAGAGATAGATTTGTTTACAAATTTTACAAGCGTGCTTCGAGAAATAATCCAAAACTTGTATTCCTTCTATTATTGTTAGAATCTTGGTATTTTCCAATGTTTTTAGTTTCTTACATAGGGTTGAAAGTTTTAGAGGTATAGCATGTTCTTCAATACCTTGGTCTTGTACACAAAGTCTTTCTAGGTTCATCTAGGATAAAATCAACACTTTCATTGGTCACACCATCAATCAAATCCCATCCCACAAAAAACTTTTAGAACCTTGGGAAAATCAATCTTACTAGAGTTTTGGTAATCCTTCAATCAAAATCAAAATCACCTTGTTTTACTAAGTGTATGTGGATGAATTCTTCCTCATACATTTAGTTAAAATATCATCCTTTTGGATAAGTTTATTGCAAGATAACATCTAGCATCTTGGGATCTATAAGTCCATTATCCAAATCAAACCAAATCTAAATAAAAATGCAATAAATCATAAAGTGTAGTATTCCTCCAAGTTTCTCAAAAGTTTAAACATCCACATATCCTTCATCCCTTCATCCTTCACACCACCATCATTTGATCCTTAACATCCTATATTTTCTTTTTGTACCTAAATTTTAGACTAACCCAATGAGTTAGGGGTTCACCTCCCATATTCCAAGAATTTGATCCTAATTTTATGGTCCAAAAGGGTCACGACACAAGAAGATCATGGAGAAAAACAAGGAAACATCCACTTCAAGTGATTTGAGTCAAACTAAAACAAAATTCAACCATAGGATATCCATTTACCTTCCACTTAATCCTCCTAAAATACCTCAAAATCCTCAAGATGGAGGGTGCAAAGTGGAAAACATCACCAAAAACTTCTTGGGAATGTACCAAGATAAAATAACTGAGCAAGTCCAAAATCCTAAAACAGAAGATTTTCAACACAACCAAAAGACTCAATCCCACATAATACACGTTAGCATTAGAAAAGGAAGGGGCTAAAATCCCTTTTGATTTTGATGTAATCACTATTGTGGAACAACCTCTAGGAACATGCCAACAATATCATTCACACCTTTTGTCTCAAACATCATCCAACCCATCATACAACCAACATCATCTCATACTCCAGGTCAACCCATGATTACCAAGGAGAGTTCATTACTCCAAGATATTCAAACACATCCCATTATAAATAACTAAAACTTGGATGCTAACACTATCTTGGGTCTACTGAACATTGTCCCACAAGATCCAAAGTATCCATATGTTCCACTCATTTTTCATGATACAATGAATATCTCCACCTTTTCCACAATACTAACATATCCTCTTGATACACAAGTCTCTCTCCCCATGATATCACAAGGACAAGTGGATTTATTTGGACAAGGGGGAACCTTTAATGCATAATCTTCACATTTACAAGGGAAAACACCACCAATATTCCCATCATTTCCTCTTTTAACATCAACATCCACACCAATCCAAGGTTTAGGGCAACAACATTTATCCAACATACCAATCCAAAACCAATAAAATCAAATCAATCCATTAATCACAAATCAAAACAACACAAGCATGCAACTGATATTACAACACCAAGTGGAATCAATCCAAACATCTCAGCCAATCATTACCTCATCTAAAACATCCCAAAATCTCCAAAATTTGGTCTCCCAAGGACATAGCACATTAACCATACCATCTACAACACAATCCCTTTTCATTGATCACTCAAAAAATACCACAACAACCACCTCAACAAAATATTGCCACCTCATCTCACATTGTTCAACCAAATACCCCACCTCCACCACCAAATCAAAATATGGAAAATCAATATAGTATAACACTGCAAGTAGTGCGACAAGCATACTAAAAGGAACTCCGCCAATTTCAAGCTCAAGAAGTTGCAAAAAAAGTATAGGCACAACACATTGCGCAACAAGCACAACAAGAAGCACAACAATCTGCCCAAGAACAAGCACACGCCTTGTTACAAAAACAAGCCATACAAGCTCCAAAACCTGCATAGGCTGCACAAGTTGCACAAGTTTTTCAACAAGCTCAAGCTCAATAACAAGCATAGAAACCCCAAGCACAAGCCTTGTTACAACAACAAGCCTATCAACAATATTTAAAACAACACACATAGCAGCAATAACTAATAGCTCAATAGCAACAAGAACAATAACAAGCATTATTGGCACAACAACAACTATAGGCATACCAACAACTATTGCTTGCACAACAAAACTTACAACAACCTCTCACAAACATAGCCAAATTCCTTGAACACAAACATGAAAACCACCCCATCCTCCATCCAACCAAGCATGTCATCCCAAAAAATTACATCCCACCACTTGATCTACAAAATGAACTCTTCACACAAGTGAAATTTCCTTCACAACAGATACACTACATCCAATCTAGAAAGCATAAAAAAGTGCACACAAAAGGGAAATTGTGTCCCTATGTATTTGATAGAAGCAATGCAATGGTTCCATTTCCACTAGGCTTCGAGATAGCAACATTTGATAAATATTGAGGGAACAAAAATATTGTAGATCACATTAGGGAATTCCACATACACTATATGGAAGTTTCATTTGAAGATTCTTATTTGATGTGACCCTTCCCTCAAATATTGGCTACTCTAGTAATTGATTGATTCTCCCACTTTCCACACAGAATTAATATTTTTTAATAAATTATGGACTTGTTCATACAAAATTATTTATTTAACATAGGTGTGGAAGTGTTCTTGGAAGAATTATCTAGCCTAAAACAAGCCAAGGGAGAAAGATTTGTAGCCTTCTTGCAACAATGGCGATCCAAGGCCAACAGGAGAAAATGGTCTATACCAGAAGAACAACAAATTAGGACTATCATCTCCAACCTTGAAGGGACCTTGTCCTTTAATTTGAAAATGAAATGCATAAGAACATATGACAATTGATCCCTAAGGTGCTCTACATTGAAAGACACCTTATAGCACAAGGGGGCACATATCAAGAAAGTCTACCATCAGTGAGTTTCAATGACAAACCTCGTACATGGGAAAAGAAAAAAAATGTCACTAATGATGGTGTTGTGGACACCAGATTTATTACCAATGTGCCAAGATAGAATAAACAACAAAAAATATACCAACAACCACAAGTCAATAGCCAAAAAAACCCAGAATCCAACCCATCATCACAACAAAAACCCAATAATCAAATTGTCAACACTCTAAATTCTAAAGGGCGACCACCCCAAAAGAAAATATATCCCCCTAAATAAAAATACACACCACATTAGGAACCAATTGAATCTGTCATGCAACAAATGGCACAAGAAAATCTCATCAAAATTATCAACAACCTTAGGTTAAACTACCATGGTATAATGAGAAACATTTTCTATGATTTTCAAAAAATAAAGGGACACATGACAGCCAGTTGTATGAGACTCAATGATTTGATCCAAGATCTCATTGATGATAAGACCATAACCACTGAACAACTAGATGGGAATCAATATCTTAAAATATACACGAATCTGATGTCAGATAACAATAAAGGAAACAATAATTGTAAAGGAAAAGTTACAACAATTTGAACCATATCTAAGACCATTTTTTTGCCTCTTTGGATGAATGGGTAATAGTTCTCAATATCAAAGGACCTAGAGCCAAGTGTGGAATCACCACACGTAGTGGAAAAATTTCCATTCTAGGATGCTCACGACCATCCAAGGCACCTACTTCCAATCTAAAATCAATCCCTAATGTTATAATGTCCTAGATCAACTAAAAAGGACCCCTTCCCAAATCTCCATCATGGCGATGCTAAAAATATTTCCCACACATAGGGATATCCTAGAAAACGCATTAGCTACATCTTCCATGCCCATATATTTTGATGTTGACTAGTTCCAAGCTATGGTCAAACATATCACTACACTACATCTCCTCACATTTTATGAGCATGATCTTCCAACCCAACCATCTCATAACCATGCACTCCATCTTGAAGTCTTAGTCCACAAGAATAAATTCAAAGGAGTCTTGGTGGATGGAGGTGCAGGTTTGAATATTTGTACTCTAAAGCTAATAAATAATCTTTGATTCTTTGAAGATGTCATCAAGAAAGGAAAAG
The DNA here is from genome assembly GCA_007258455.2 of Sequoia sempervirens. NCBI lineage: Eukaryota > Viridiplantae > Streptophyta > Pinopsida > Cupressales > Cupressaceae > Sequoia > Sequoia sempervirens. The sequence goes on from VDFB02000017.1 coordinate 183,745,702, forward strand.
GTATCACTATCGGGGATTATGATGATCAAGAAAGGGTGTCTCAAGGCACCATTAAACTCCCTATTCAAGTAGTTCCAACAATGATGGAGACTAATTTCCAACTACTTGACCTTGAACTCCCATACAATATCCTCCTAGTGCACCCACGAATCCATGGGATGCAAGATGTTGCATCAACATTCCATCAATGTGTTAAGTTCCCTTATAAGAGCCAAGAAGTCACAATCCATGGTTATCCTGAACCATTCAATTATTGCAAAAATATGGAGGCCAAGTATTATAAGATTCTCCAAGTACCAAAGAATGATGAGGGACACACATCTCCTTATATAGACCCATCCACCATAGCCTCCATTTCTAAGACAAATACACCCTCCATTTTGGACATCCCTGATGTTAAGGTTATTATCCAAGATAATGGATGTGGAGATTATAAAATGAAAAAGACTTCCTTTGTGATAAGAGTGTTACCTCAATCTCCTAGATCTCATGGGAAGCCACAACCAATTGACACAACATCTCAGACCTTCAAAGTAGAACCTACAACCTTCAAAAAATGGGGAGACCCAAGCAAAGAAGTGGTAGACGAGAAATTTGTATCAAGCTTGCTATATTAAGATAAAATACATATACCTGATCTTCCCATGGAAGATGATAACAAAGGACTATAATTAGTGCATGGATGGGCCTACAAAAAAAATGAAAAGCTCAGGAAAAATGACAATGGCCTGTTAGAACATATCATTCCTGAGAAGTGAATAAATAATCTAGGCCTTAGATGCACCGCTATAAAGATAACCATTCTTGGAAAAGGTACTCTTGTTAAAAAATTCAATGCTCCTCCTCAATTACTAGTATCCATAGGTCTACCTATAGATAACTATACCTTTGATATAACCAACATGTATGATGAGGATCCCATCACTGATCTACCCATGTTATTCAAGGATTCCTCCATTTTTATGATCACTACCATGTATTTTGAGTTGAGTAACCAAACCACTAAACTAAAACTTGTTTACCCCCAACTCATTGACTGTGACCAATGAGGACCACTGATCTTAGAAACATTTGAAAAAGATGAGGGTCTCTTGGAATTCATAGGCCTAAGGGATACTCTAGCATATGGAGATCATAAAGTAGGGTTTGATATTGAGCTATACACACCACACATACTATGGGGAAATGATTGAATCTCTTAGTCACAAAATTGAAAATCTAAGAATAATTTCTAGTTCTCTAAGTGAAAACCACATCGTGGCACTTTCTAACCTAAAAATAGTAAAAATAAAGGACATATCTGATGTGAAAAACTCTTCGAGGTGTCAAATGATGATGGATTAAATCTTTCCCTTAGTGCCATCCATCAAGAAAGATCAACAATATAGGGAAAAAAAATGCAACCCTATCAATTTGGGAGTTGAAGAAAAAAACACGTCACTTTCTATGTAGTCACTTTTGGCCAAGGAAAAAGAAATTCTAGCTACATTTCTGAAAGAAAGGAAAGTAAATGTTTCATTGACTTATACTGACATACTAGACCTCAATCCAGAGGTAGTAGTTCATCACCTAGCAGTCTATCTAGAAGCAAATCTAGTAAGATAAAAAATGAGAAAGATGCATCGGTAGATCACATTATTAGTCAAAATTTAATTATAGGAACTCCTTGATGCTAGCTTCATAGGACCCATTGATTATTTTGAATGGGTTTCCAACCTTTTACTAATTTCTAAGCCCACTATGGGCATCCAAATTTGCACCAGCTTCAGGGACCTAAACAAGGCATGCCCTAAGGATGATTTCCCTCTTCCCAACATAGACATGATTATAGATCTAACAATAGGGAACAAAATGTTATCATTAATGGACAGATATTTAGGGTACAATTAGCTTATGATACCAAAGGATGACCAACATAAGATAACTTTCACCTATCAATGGGACAAATACTATTGGAACATGATGCCACTTTGGTTAAATAATGTTGGAGCTACATACCAAAGGGATATGACTTTGATTTTTCATGACATGATCCAAAAATCTATAGAAGACTATTTGGACGAAATACTAGCCAAATCAAGGAAACATCAGGACCACAAAGTAGCACTAGGCTCTATTTTTTATAGAATGGAAGAATATAAAGTACGACTCAATCCTAAGAAATGTGTCTTTCATGTGAAATCAAGAAAACTTATAGGGTATATTTAATCAATGAGTTGAATCAAGATAGACCCTACAAAAGTCAAAGAAATCCTTGAGATGGAAGCACCATAGACATTGAAGTAGTTAAGGGGTTTGTATGGAAGACTCCAATCCATTCATCGATTCATAGCATAGATAAAAGATTAAAAAATACCATATTCTCATCTACTCCAGAAAGTGGCAGCTTACAAATGGGATGAGAATTGTGATCAAGCCTTCAATCAAATTAAAGAATTCTTGCTGACACCACTAGTCATCATGCCATTGATCCAAAACAAACCACTCATCCTCTACATATCAGCTATGACAATAGCAGTAGGACCTATCCTAGCTCAGTATGATGAAACAAGGAAGAAAATATCCATTTTCTATATTAGTAGAACCATGGTGGGCCATGAGCTAAATTACACATTCATTAAGAAGGTTTGCCTAGCAATAGTTTTCTGATGTACAAAAAATTAGGCACTACATGTTAGCTCATCAGATTAAGCTCATTTCCTAGATAGACCCCCTAAAGTGTCTACTTTCAAAAGAAACACTCACAGGGTGAATGGATAAGTGGATCATGATCCTAACAGATTATGACATTGAGTATGTAGAACAAAAAGCCATCAAGGGATAGGTAATTGTAGATCAATTAGCAGAGGCACCTATATATTTAGAGAACCCACTGGTATCTGAATTTTGAGATAATTCAATCTTCAATCTAAGTGGAGAAAATAATTGGAAGGTATATTTTGATGGATCATATACACATCATGGATCAAGATTAGGAGTCCTCTTCATCACACCTCAAGGGGATTGTATTCCTAAATCATACAAGTTGTCTTTCCCGTGCACCAACAATATTGCTGAGTATGAAGCCCTTGTCATAGAACTTCAAATTGTAGTACAATGGATACTCATGGCACTCAAGGTTTATGGGGACTCACAACTAATTATCAATCAAGTTAATGATGAATATCAAACAAAATATGATAAACTTACCCCATATAAAAATTTGTTGGAGGATCTCAAGGAATTTTTCATCAACATAACATTTGATAAAATATTGTGGCTAAAAAATAGAGCAATTGATGCTATGGCTACAATTGGATCATTATTGAATATCCCATGCAACATTTGTAAACATGAATTCTTGGTAGATCAACTTCTCGTACCAGCTTTTGTGTACCTGATTTTGAGTTCGTGCATGAAATCGTTGGTCCCAATGATCCTTAGTACCATGATATATTCACCTACCTAAAAATAGGAGTCTTCCCTACTGACATCATCCCAAACATTAATTGAACCTTTATCAAAAATTCATATCATTTCATCATCCTAGGTGATACCCTTTATCTTAGGAGTATCAAAGGAACCCTCTTACGATGCGTTAACACTAAGGAAACTTTTACTACTTTAACTAAGGTACACGATGGTATTTCTGGTTCACATTCTATTAGTATGAACTTGGCCAAGAAACTACTAAGGACTGGGTACTACTAGCCTACAATGGAGAGGGAAGCTCATGACTATGTCTAAAAATATTTACAATGTAAACAGTATGCGGACCCCATGTATGCACTTGCTCAGGAGCTCCAACTAATTATAACACCTTGGCCCTTTTCACAATGGGGCCTTGATCTCATTATAAAAATCACTCCCACCTCATCTAATGGAAGAAAGTTCATTATCACCACAACATAGTACTTTACAAAGTGGGTAAGGCCATCCCAATTACCTACATCATAGGGAAGTAGATCTCCAAATTCATCTTGAACTACCTCATTTGCCACTATGGTTTCCTACAAGCCCCTATCTTAGATAATAGGACACCATTCAAGAACCAGGATGTTCAAGAGCTATGCCAAAAATTGAATATCCAGTTACATTTCTTCTCCACCCGATACTACCCCTAGGGTAATGGCCAAGATGAGACTATGAATAAAACCATTTTGAAAATCCTAAAGAAAATAGTTAATGAAGTTGGTCGTGATTGGAACCAGTACCTAAATCCTTCCTTATGGGCCTACCGAATGAGTATCCACACACTTATAGGTGCAACACCCTTCTCTCTAGTCTATGGATTAGAGTCCATCCTTAACATTGAGATTGTGCTCCCATCCTTAAGAATATCATTGCAAAAACTAATTACTAATGAAGAATATCGGGTGTCATGATTGAATAAACTAAAACTACTAGATGAGTGGTGCAGGGATCCTTTGAACCATCTACAAGTGTACTAGAACTATCTCAAGCAAAGTTATGATAAGAAGATCAAGAGTCGGTCATTTCAAGTATGGGAGCTCATGTTAAAATAAAATAAGAAGAATGTACCAAATCTAGACAAGGGAAAAATTAAACCCAATTGGTTGGGACCCTTTGTCAGTACTGTAAGTTATAAATTAAGAGCATATCGACTATCCACACCCGAAGGTGAACCACTGTAGGATCCCATCAATAACTCCCATCTCAAAATGTTTCATGCCTAACCTTGCAAGGTATAAATCAAAAATACAAAAAAATACAAAAATACAAAAATCCAAAAGAAGTCAGGAAGTATAAATCAAAAATACAAAAAAATAAAAAAATACAAAAATCCAAAAAAAGTCAGGAAATAGATTGAAAATAGTCAAGGAAAACATTTTCCACTAATGAAAACCACTTTAGTGATACTTTGGGAAAGTACCTTAGTGAAAACCTGGAAATTAGGTGCCTTGTGTAAATAAAGAACTTTCCATCCACCATGGATTCTTTGACTTTTTTTGCATCACCTACCATCACTTTCCATCGCATTCACCCATCACATTTCACATATCCTTTCATCACTCATCTATGTTCATATCATAGCTTCATCCTACATTTGTATCATGATTCCTTTAGTACTACTTGGAACACTTCTAAGGTCAGTTTGTCCTGCATATATTGAGGTAGTCTATCATGTTGGGGGCATGTCCTTATATGTACATCATATTGAATTCATGTATATTCTTGAAAGGCTTCCTTAAAACATTAGAAAATCCAAAAACATCCAAAATATATCAAAAATCCAAAAACAGGTTGAAAGTGGAAAAAATTCAAAAAAAAGTCATCATGTAAAACTATGAGTTTCTCAGCTTAAACATAGGAAATGCTAATCTTTGATCAGCTCCTAACACACACATTAGGTAGGTCCTTAGGTGTTTGTCATAATAAACTGATAGTCCAATTTTTCATTTCTCATCAATAAATGAGTCTATGTCAGTCCAACTACATGGCCTCTATGTGTATAACGTAGGAAAGGTTAATCTTTGATCAACCCTTGAGGCCCCTAGGATAGGTCCTTAGGTTAGGCTCTTGGTCAAAACCTCAGAAAACACAAAAACTTTAGTAAAAAATATTAAAAATATCAAAAACAACCTCAAAACATTTCAAAAAAATCAAAAAAATTCAAAAAACCCAAAATAATCCATCCCACTTAAAATTTCACCCACAATAAACATCCGCTCATAATAAACAATCATCACCCCCAACCTTTGGTGAAACAATTAGAAACAAGTATAAAAAAATTTAAATTATAAAATCAAACATCAAGGTCTCAAGTCTAGGTTAGTAGGTAAACAAGTTCGTCAATTTGTGGTATCAATAGCCCATCATCCCATTAGTCTAAAAATAATCCAATAACATCATGTCCTAGGATGCATCCTTCCTACAATGGACATCAACATCTGACATCAACGTAGTTTAGTCTTGGCTAGAGGTATGAAGAATGTTGACTTGTTTGTTTACTTGATCATTTCTTTTGATTTATCTTATTACACCTATGCCAATGACCTCTCTAGGATGTTTATCTAAAAATATTTAGAGACAAAGGAATGGGGTATTGACCATTATCTTTTTTCTATTGTTCTTAGTGGATATTCTTGTAATATAACTTGGTGATATTTGCTTTGGTAGGTTTGTATGGAAGATGTTTTGGATGTCATTTTGACTATTACATGGTTAGGCTTTCCCTTTCTATGTTTTGTTCCAAGGTGTTTGAAATTTCTAAAGTTTATCCTAACAAGATTTCGTATGTTATGTGTGAACAAGAATACTCCTATCTAATTTTTGTATCAAAGTCCATTGAACTAGATACCAAGCGATCCTGGTTGTTTGTACCTTGATGCATTGTATCTATGTGTGTTATCAAACATAAGGAAATTTATCCTCTTTACATCCCCAATCCTTGATAATCAATACATCAAAATAATTTATCATCATATCTAGTAAAGTATTGACGACTCATAGACTTGTTGGACTTCTACATCTTCTCAGAATCAAGGGTTGATCCCTCTCATTCTTCTATCCTCTTTCAAACTAACGTGCTATTATGACTTCACAAAAAATCCATTCTGCATCCACAAATTGTCTGCATCCTGCATAATCATGGCATATAATAGGAAACATCATCCATCTGACATATATTGCATTATCATTTAAGTTGTTTAGGATAATATAGATTCATCATTCTAAGCATCTTAACCCATCTAATTTTCATCATCATCATAATATAGATCTATTAGTCTAAGCATCTCATAACATAACCATCCATACATCCATCTTGAACCTCTTTGTGGCAAGATCAACCCTAAAATTGAACTTTTCACCTGATCTCTTGAGGGGGTGGTGTACTAGTGTACTTCTTTCCATTGGGCATCCAGAAAAAAAACAAATCAAACTTTGATCTTAACAAGGTTATTCTTGCAACCAACATGGAAGATACATTGCTTTAAAGAGGGCCAAAATTTAGACATATAAATAATCCTAACTCAGTGCATCTAATTTTGATCAATTATCATCAAATTCTTCTATTAATCAAATAAAGAGGTTTATTAGATTAAATCACTAATGTCCATCATGTTTAATTAAATAAAAAAATTTGTTTAAATCCACAAAGTCCTCTTATTTGATTAAATAAATCAAATGATTTAAATCAAATATCATAAATTCAATAACCCACTCAAAGTTAACTAAATTCTGAATTAATTAACTTTAATAACCTTCTAATCATCATTAATAAATTCTCGAGCTTTTATCGCCCCAAAAGTTAAATCAACCTCTGATTAACTAATCCACTTGCACATGAAAATCATTTCTTTTAATTAACTAATTACATCATTTATCCTCTCAAAATCATATATTCTAGGGAATATTCCTTCATTAACTCCCTTCATTTGACTTTATTACCCAAACAATTTCCCTCCAAAAAATCTCAACCACATTCATTTAATGCCTCTTACAAATGAATTAATGTCTCTTACACCTAGGATCTTACATCTCATCCACAAGCTTTAACTATGCACATTCTCCAAAATGTGGTCAATCATCACCCATTAGTATTGAGACAAGTGTCCCAATTTCATTGGCTCTCTTTTAGTTCCACATTCCTCCCATCTCTCCATTCTTCAACCCTTCAACCCTATAAATAAAAGCATTATCTTCACAATAATAATCTACAATCTTATGCATTTGCACTATAGGCACACTCATATGCAATTGCTATGATTATCTTTGAGGGAAATTAGACACACATTCATATTTCATCTCCATCACTTGCATATTTACATCCTCATAATTTCAATATTATCAAGGGGGTGAGAAATGGCATCCTTTCCACATCAAAGGAGCACTACTCCCACTGTGGGATAGAGTATGATCTTTCTTTCACATGCTTTCATCTAGTTTCTTTGTTTATTTTTATCTTGTTTGCATAGGTAGCATGATTAAATATCTCATAGAAATGCTAGTTTTACTTGTTTAAAATTGACTAACAATACAAATGTTGGTCATTGTTTGAGGCTTGTGAAAATTTAGTGTTCATAAGATGTAGACGACATTCGTTAAGTTGGATCACATGTGAAAATTTGAGTTATCTTTAGTATTGCAGTTTGGGAGCAACCCCTTATCCATGATGTAATTTCATTCAAGAACATATAAATTGATAGAGGGATTTTTGAGTAAGCTCTCATGTCCCCTTCTATTTTAAAGTGGATTGATCATAGAAATGGTGTTCACAATCACTTTAAAGTGGGGGCGTACATTGACACTCATATTTCTTTGATTTTTTTTCTTGCGATGCGTCCTTTTCTTGGTGGCATAATTAGATTTGATTTCATCTAAGAGCATGATATTTGTTTGAATTTTCCTCTCTTGGAGATGTTAGGCACAATTTTCCCTAAGAAGAGACCTTACATGAACTAAGTGAAGTCCCATTGAAATTTTTTTTTTACTAGCACATGTTGTTCATAAGTGCTTAGCATAACAAAACTTGTTAAGCCTTATGAAGCTCAAAGTTTCATTTTTGTAGTGCCTTATTGAAGTTATCAGAGAGATAACTTTGGTATGGTTAGTATGATGAGAGATAGAGAAAAGGCATGAATTTCTCATTGTATGGTGAAAGCTGACACATAGGCATGCCTTTCTCACTAAGCCACCCATTGGGAAAACTCTCTTAGTAGATAGCTTGATATTCCACTACCACTGAGTGAGTGTGTGTTTTGGATAAATAGTTGAGGCTTGATCCACATCAAATTGGAAAAATAATAGAGGCTTGATCCACCCCTTTTTATTTTTCCTTTTCTTTTTCTTTTTCTTTTTCTTTCTTTCACTCTTTGACATTGTATGTTTGTGTACCTCTTTTTGCTACTGCATATCATACACCTTGTGTGTGTCCCTTTGTGCCTATGTTGGTTTGATGTAGGATTTGGGATCTTTGGGGCTTAACCACCCCCTTGATCTTTTTCATTCTTTACCATCCACATTGGTACACTTGGACCCCTCTTGAATGTCTACTTTAGTGTGAGTTTAAAGCAAGTTCCCACTCTCACTAATGTGGGGGGAAAATGTAGTGATGAAAAAATATCCCTTTTTCCCACTTCATTTGGAAATAATTAATATTAAAATGAATCTAATTTTTCCTTTATTTAGTGTTGTAATGTTTTTTACACATTCACATTAAGTCTAGGGCCCTTCTAAATAAAGTGGACTTAATGGTGCCTTATTTAGGGTGTTGTAAAGTGTATCTTTACATTTTCACATTAATTCATGGATTTATTAATTAATTGACATTAATTGAGCCTAATTGGCCCCTTAAATTTAAATCTATGCCTAATTAATTATAGATTATGAGGAATAAAGCCCAACATTCATTAATAATATTAAACAACACTTAATTTTACAAAGTATATGTCCTAGGTTAGTGACCTAGGACTGATTCGCCACCTAGAGAATGGGTCCTCACTAGGTTGTAGGAACCCCTTTCCACACAACATTTCAAAATCAATGAAGTGTGTTCTAGCTAAGTGTATTAGGAGTCATTCACCACATGGTGAATGGGTCCTCACTTAACCCTGGGATCTCCCCTTGGGATATGTTTTTTGTGGTATTTTAATGATTTCAAATCCTAGATCTAATGTCATCTTGTGTTATTTTAATTTTAGGAATTAACAATAATTTATCTATGAATACAAGGCTATTTCACTTAGTTCCACCTAGCAATTTTGATTCAAGTATCCTAATATTTCACAAGATCATTATAGATTATTCAAGAGCGTTCAAGAGAAAATTATTGAAGTTTATTGCAGTAATCAAGAAATCAATAATCATGTCAAATTCATGCATGGTATTGAGCTAATGTGATGATGTAGCATTTGTGATCAAGTTCAATTATTCAAAGCCATTATCCTATGTCAAGTTCATGATCAAGATCTACACTCATTGTGACCTTTTCATGCTAATTTTTAGATTTGTACTCCATTGTTTCAACGGGGTTTGATGAGTTGTTACATTGATTTTTTATTCATCATTTATTTATGCAATGTTTCATTTCAAGGTTTAATTATGAAAACAAGGTTTGACCAAGGGAAATCCCTATTCCCTAAGAAAACAACACTTTTCTCTTCTATGATGTGTGACTGTATGTTTTAGGTTGAAGATCTATTGGAGAGAAAACATTTCAAAAGTTGTCGAAGTTGAAAAGCTGTCAAAGGTGTCATCTTTCTTGTAAAATCACATAAAGTATTCTATAGAATTCATTTCTCACTTTCAGGAGTTGAACACCTCGATTGTAGAGTTGTAGACATTGAAGAACATAACCCAAACACTGATTTTCTAGATCTCTATCCAAGACCCATTCACCACTAGGCGAATGAGTCCTTAGTGAGGCCTAAAAAAGAACATTCTGTAATAGGTAGAAAACATTTAACCCTCTTTAAACATTCCTTTTGACTGGTATTTGGGTTAGGTTTTATTTTTGTTACTCAATTACACATTATTGCACACATATTGAATGAAATATAAAAGAATAGGAGATTCATCATTTTTTCTTCATTTTAATGAAGTTTATTTTCTATGGTTCACATATGTATAAATAAGAGGTCATTTCACTATGTTTCACCTAGAAAATCTAATAATTTCTACAATTCTAGAAAACTTATGAGAAAGTATTACCAAAAGTAATTGAAGAGAATTTCAAGGCATTCAAGAGTAGATTTATCGAAGATTATTGCAGCAATAAAGATCCTATTATCATGTCAAAATCTTCTTGCAGCATGCATGTTATTGAGCTAATATGTTGATGTAGTGTTCAATATCCATTCAAGTAATTAAAAGGATTTTTTTTCAAATCAAGCTTGAAGATCAAGATCCACATCCATTGAAATCATTTCATGCAATTTTTAGATCCACATCCCAACGTGTATAATTTTTTTTGGTGAGTTGTGACATTGCTTTGTTCATTAATCATTCCTTCATGTTATTTTCTTTCATTACAAGGTCTAATTACCAAAACAACATTTAAACAAGGAAACCCTCCATGTGCCAACAAGAAAAAAATTCCCTCTTGATGTGTGTTTGTATATTTTAGGTAGAAGATCTCTTAGAGAGAAAAATTGCAAAGTTGTGGAAGTTGCATTTGTTGTCACCATTCTTGCAATTTTATGGAAATTAATGTACAAAATTTATTTTGGGTTGTCCAACTATGAAATTTGTGAATTTGGGAGTGTAGAAATAGTAAAAGAGAACCTAGAAACCATTTTTATAGATCCCTAGCTAGGAACCATTTGTCATAGGGTGAATGAGTCCAAAGTTTTCTTTGAAAAAGAACTTTTGGTGATTGGTACACATCATTTTCCCATTCTCAAATATATAGTTTAGCTTATGGTTCCATCAGAATCGAGCTTAGTCTATTAGATGCACTTTGTAAAAGGTATTTTGGAGTTGTTTTGCTATTTTTAATCTTTCTCCCCAAACTGTTGTTTGGCCTAGACCCTTGTCCTTGCATAAAAGTGAAATTTGTAGATTCACACTTTGAATTAACTCACCTCAAGATTGTTAGTCATTTCATTGTTTGGATCTCATTTCCTAAATGAAATTAGAAAATTGTGACCCCTTTTCCCTTTTTGGATCCACTTTTCCATTTTGGGAAATTCCCCTATCCTATTTTTCTATGTTTCATTATGGTGAACCTGAAATCTATAAACAAAATTTTAAAAACCCTAATCTAGGACCCATTCACCCTATGGTGAATGAGTCCATAATCAAGGTCGTTTCCTAATTTTCTAGGCACTAAAACATCTATTTCAACATTTAATTTTATTTATTTATTTTTAGTATATAGAGTTTCTATTAAGTGGAATTGATCATATTTAACTTAATTTGATAAAATTAGTGCATTGTGTGATTTCAAAATTGCATCTACAAGACATCATTTTCAGGTTTTTTGCATAGTTTAATAAGAAAATTTCCTTTTTTAGAATCTAAAAATTGAATTTACATTCTAGGTCCTTGCATTACATTTCATCCTCTTTCCATTTTGGGTTTACATTGAGTTTGTGAAACTTGTATGAGCTTTACAACTTGGTATCCTATGAGGAATAATTTTGTGAGACATAGTCTAAGAATCATGTCATGCCACGATACACCATTCATAGTGGATCTAGGGTTTTCCAACTCTTTCACTAATAGTGTTTATTATCAACCTTCTACTGATCATAGCCTTCACACCTTATTTACAATGACTTCCCTACCTCTAAAAATATGCATGATGTTGCTAGTATCCTACAAGAAAACATAAGAACAATGGATGAACAATTAAAATTTTTGCAATAATTTGGGAGAACCTAACCTATTCTTGTAATTCCATTCCTTTCATAGGGAAGATATGAACAATGCTTAACCATAAAGAAGGAATAGAGTTCATATGTTCCTTGGTCCATATCATTAAAATAATTTTTCCTCCTCCTCAACTAGCTTCCAGTATATCTCCCACACATAAGATAAAATAAGCCACAAGTTCTAAGCACTTTACTACTCCTAATACATCCTTTTCTAAAAAAAGAAAAGGGCTTATAGTTTGGAGAAGAAAGTGATGACCAAACAATTATGAAACCAAAGAAGAAGAAAGAAAAAATACATGTGCATCAAAAACTTCAGCCTCAAAAGTTATAATACATTATTGCAACTTCTTATGATCTATTACAAATTTCCAAGACTAGGAATATCTTTTACACCCTTCTACATTGGAAACTAATCAAATTTCCACAGGTAAACAAGAAAAAACAACTAAAAATAAAAATTATCAAAATATACCATGTTGAGCTTATCATAGATTCTTTGGACATCACATGGATAAGTGTCATATTTGAAAGGGAATATTGGAGAAATTTAGATCCCCTAGTGATCCATCTTGACCAAAAATCATGCACTTTTCTCCTTGCCATGTAATATTTTTAGGATCCTAGTATGCTCACTATTACATGTTTAACATTAATTACCAATCATTCTCTCTATTTAAAGGACCTAATTCTCATCACTTATCTCAACTCATGCTTTTCCTACACTTAGTGGGGGCAAGGCGTTAGATAGCCTTGTCCTTGTTTTAGCACTTGATGTTGTCCTCCTCCAACATATACTAAACAAGATTAGGATGCAAATGACCTACTCTAGGTTGACTCACATGCTCCTTACTAGTATTTTTTATTTTTTCCTTTTACATTTTGTTCTGTGTGTTTGCATGTGTGTAATGTGATCCCCTGTATTGTTCTATTTGATATGTCTCTCTTTATGTGCATTCCTTTATTTGTTTCTACACTCTTCTATATGTCATAAACATTTATCATTTCATTTGTCTTGTGATTTTTTTTGGGGATGATGCAAGGCATTGACATTTAGGTCTCTTCCATGTTGACTTGAAAGCTTTTTCTATTTTTTTTTCACTCTCTATGTATCACTCTTCTTGTTTTGCTAGTATTTTTTGAATGATGACATTTTTGAGCTCTATAATCACATAATAGCAAAGATATACTAACCCCAAATACATGGATACCTTATGTGTTTTGTGATTTCTTTTTTGGGGCAACCTCTTTTCATGATGTAGCTTCATTTGGAAACATATGACGAGTATGTGCAGGATCATCATGGAAAAAACAAGCCCTTAAGTGGCAAAAAATTCAAAAAAATCAGAGTTAGGAAAATTGACATACAAATTTGAATAAGTTATCTATATTATTTCAAAAATATGTCAGAATAGAATCTATATCAAATTGAATGTAGTTTCTAAACTACTAGGTTTATTTTAAAAAAAAAAATCTATTTGGTGAAAATTTGAAATTTCAATGCGAGTACTTAAATTTCGGGGAAAAATAAAAAGTAGGTGTTTGTTTGACCACCTAACCACAATAAAATGATAATATTTTTTATAATATTTTAGAAAAGTAGAGGACTCATGTCCCAATGTGATGCATATTTTTTGTAATTTTTTCCAAGTAAATAATTAATTGTGATTTTTTGTTACAACTTTCAAAAATATTAAAACTCATATGTCTGACCACCTTAACTTGGTCAAAACTTCATGAAATTCAATTTTTGTTTTTTTAGTCCTATAGTATGTGAAGCATAGAATATGACACATGTTTCAGATTCAAAAAATGTGATACCATTTGAAAGTTATAGATGCTTTTCAATTAGCCTATCAATCAGGACTTTAGTAGTAATTCAAATAGAAAATGAAAAATAATTATTTATTTAACTCAAAGTAAAGAATAATTTATATTGGTGGAAAGCTAATATTTTTCTTTAAAAACCCTTTTCATTTCATCTATTTTGGGTGAAAAGAAAGTCATCTACCACATACCCTACACATACCCATCATATTGGCACTTTTTGGCCCATCATGATCCTGCACATGCCCTAACTTGGCGTAGGGATTTTCAAGTAATCTCTCATATCTTCTGCTACTTTAAAGTTATTTCTCATAGCAATGGTGTAGCAATTCCTTTAAAGTGAGGGCATAAATTAGTGTGCCCATGTTCTTTGTGTGATTTTATTACTTCTTTTGATGTATTATTTTCTTGATGGTGACATTGGGTTTGATGTCCTCTAAGAGCGTGATATTTCTTAGCATATGACTTTTCTCTTAGTGGAAATGCTATGTGTTGTATTCTCTAAGTTGTGAATCTATTATCTTGGACTTCTCCTACTTGGAGACATTAGGCATGATGATCCCTACCAAGAAGACCTTACACGAATTATCTTGGACTTGTTAACATTTTGAAGCTTGAACCCATCCATATAAGGCCACAAGGCATAACCCACCTTGCTTTCTAGTAGAGCCTTACTCGTGCTCATGAGTGCTTGGCATAAATGCAATTTGTTATGTTTTTGAATTGTAGTATTATGGTTCCTTATTGAAGTTGTCAAGAGGATAGCTTTGATATAGTATGGAAGCCACCTAATATTCTCTCATTTACCACCAGTTGGTGGCTCACCTAGTGGACAACCTAAGGTTCCATTAGCCTGTGTGAGCGTATATGTCATTTTCATAGTTGACATCAAGTTCTTCTTGTGAACATGTGGAACAAAAAACATAGATGAGTTCCACATCATGTAGGATAGTCAAATCTTGATCCACCCCTTCCCTAGATGAATAGTCATGTTCCACGTCACATTGGGGCAGTCAAAGCTTGATTGGCCCACCTCTTCATCTAGGATCTAATTTTGTATGATTGATTATCTCTGTCATTGCAACATATATAAGTTTCTTGAGTGTCTACTTTAGTGTGAGTTTGACATGGGGTCATACTCTCACTAAAGTGGGGAATAAATGTAGTGTAGGAAAAAGTGTCCCTTTTTCACACTTAATTTGGAAAATATTAATAATAAAATGAACTTAATTATGCCTTAATTTAGTGTCGTAATATGTATTTTATATACGCACATTAATTTTAGGTCCTTATTAAATAAAATGGACTTAATTGTGCCTTATCTATGGTGTTGTAAAGTGTACCATTACAGTTTCACACTTGTTTGGGGCTTTATTAATTAATTGAGGTTAATTTTCCTTAATTGGAGCCTTTAGTTAAAATTCAATCCTAATTAATTACAATTTATGAAGAGGAAACATGACATTCACAAATGTCATGACATAACACTTAACATTGGACAATGTGTGTCCTAGGTGAATGACCTAGGACCCATTTTCCCAATGGTGAATGGTTCATCAGTTAGACCTAGGACCTAAATTTTTATTATGTTTTTGGTCTATTTCGATGATTTCAATGTGTATTCACATGTCATCTTGTGTTATTTTAATTTTGATAATTAATGTTAACATATGTATAAATAAGAGATCATTTCACTATGTCTTGATAATTGAGGTTAATTTTCCTTAATTGGCTGCTTTAGTTCAAATTCAATCCTAATTAATTATAATTTATGAAGAGGAAACCTGACATTCATAAATCTCATGACGGAAAACTTAATATTGGAAAATGAGGTGAGTGACGTAGGACCCATCTTCCCAAGGGTTAATGGTTCCTCACTTAGACCTAGGACCTAAATTTTTATTATGTTTTTGGTGGTATTTCAATGATTTCAATGTGTATTCACATGCCAGCTTGTGTTATTTTAATTTTGATAATTAATGTTAACATATGTATAAATAAGAGATCATTTCACTATGTTTCACCTAGCAAATCTAAGACTTTCAAGAATTCTAGAAATTTTATGAGAAAGTGAGATTGAGAGCAATTCAAGGGAATTTCAAGGCATTCACGAGTAGATTTATAGAATATTATTGAAGAAATCAAGATCTTATTATTATGTCAAAGTCTTCTTGAATCATGCATGCTATTTGAGCTAATATGTTGATGTAGTGTTTAAGATCCATTCAAGCAATTCAAAGGAATTATTTCAAATCATGTTTCAATATCAAGATCCACATCAACTGAAGCCATTCAATGCAAGTTACAGATTAACATTCTAAGGTGTATACAAAGGTTTGTTAAGTTGTGGCATTGATTTTTTCATTCATTATTCCTCCATGCTATTTTATTCCATTACAAGGTTTAATTACCCAAATGTGGTTTGACCAAGGTAAACCCATATTCACCAAAAAAACAACATTTTTCCCTCTTGATGTGTGTTTGCACATTTTAAGTGGAAGATTGATTGGAGAGTGAAATTGAAAAATTGTCAAAGTTGCATTTGTTGTCAACATTCTTGCAATTTCATAGAAACTAACCTATAATTTTTTTTCTGGTTGTCTTACTATGATATTTGAGAATTCGAGAGTGCAAACATCGCAAAGGAGAACCTAGAAATTTTTTTTATAGATCCCTAGCTAGGACCCATTCACCATAAGGAAAATGAGTTCTTAGGTTGCTTTAGAAAAACACTTTAGGTGACTGGTAAACCTAATTTTCCCATTTTCATATTTTCAATTTAGTTTCTAGTTCCATCATAATTGAGCTTAATCTATTAGATGCACTTTGTAGAAGTCATTTTGGAGTTTTTTTCTTATTTTAATCTTTCTCCCCAAAGTGTTATTTGGCCTAGAGCCTCGTCCTTGCATAAAAGGGAAATATGTAGATTCATAGTTTGACTTGACTCACCTCAAGGTTGTTAGTCATTTCATTTTTTGTATCTCATTTCCTAAATGAAATTAGAGATGTAGGACCCCTTTTCCCTCTTTGGATCCACTTTTCCATTTTGGGAAATTCCCTTATCCTATTTTTCTATGTTTTAGCTAACCTTTCCATTAATCGATGTTAGGCATTCCCTAACTTTATGTTTTCCTATCAATGTTGGAAAATATGTGAATTGTATAATCAAAAAATGTTTCATTGATTAAATAAAATCAAAGTAACCTTGACAAGTTCTCTCATGTTTGAGAAGTCTTGATTATAGTAGACCCTAAATATCTAATTAAAAATTTGTTGAGTGTGAAGGAGTTGGTTAGGGCCACCCAATTCGTGTCTATCTTTTTTTCCCACAAATTTGATTCCCCATTTTGTTGGTGCCTAATTTCAAAGATGAAATTTCAAAATTGAGCCTTGGTGTTAATTTAATCCTAAAATTTTTAATTTAAATGAGTCAGCCTACACTTTAATTTTTTCTAACTTCCACTATATAGAAATGAATTATTATTTTAAAATTAAGAAGCAATTACAATTACAATAAAACATTGACAAAATATATTAATTATTATAGGTTTTCAAGAAGAATTTCATACTTATTTTAAAGTTTCTAAAATGATCGGAGTTTGATGCTAATGGAAGAACATGATAGAATATAGGTTTTCAAGATAGCTTTGGCTCCCTTCAAGCCACTAATGACTTATTTTTAGATTCTTCTTGTCTTGAGACTTTGATTTTTTTTGTTGTATTAAACATGGTACTTTTGCAATTTATATTTTTCTAAGGGTATTTGAATTTCTCTTGGGTTGATCTCATTTATCCCATTAAGAAATTTACTTATCCAACACATTTGACTAGGTTTTTTAGCATTTTAGCACATTATAGCATTAGATGCACTTAAGTTTAAGGGCACACACACTTTATTAGTCAACCAATCAACTATTCATGGAGGTAGAATTACTAAAATAGGTGTTTGGACTAAGACAAATCCTATATAGCCACCCCTTTCCCCCTCTTTGTCAATATTTTTGTAGATTCAAATCCAAAGACGTTAGGTTGTAGAAAATAGTTCTAGAGGGTGAGCCAAAAAGCTTTAGTCCTAAAAAATATAGATTTGTAAAATCTTCTTAGACAAGGGTGCCAACCTCCCTTGACCTCCTATTTTTTCCTCAAATTCAAATGATGGGTGCAAAAAAAAATTCCTTGATCTAATTTGTCATCTAATTGAAAAAAAATGGTTTTGTCTATGCAGAAAAAATATTTTTTCATATTAGTTGTATAGTTGAATTAAATCAATTAATTTTTATTAAATCTAATCAATTTCTAGATTCACAACAAAACCTCATCCATGGTAGATCGACTCTCCTTTGAGATTGTTAACTAATCTTGCACCCTTGTTGATTTGGACTTTAATTTTTTCTTGGAAAATAATTTGATCATAGTGATCTAGCTATTAGACCTAGGCTCCTTTTTCCAACTCAATAGTTGTTTATGAAAAAAATAGGCTCAAGTGGATTGAGACATTATCCCAATGAAGATAGAATCAGCATAATGAGAATAATTTTTGAAGCTTGATAAGTTAAAGATTGTAACTCATGTAGATAATTTTTGACAATATACCACCATCAAATTAATTTCCACACCTTCTCTTGCCCTGAAACACTGAATTGGCCTCTAACAATCTTTAAATAGAAATGGAAGTCCAATCACATAATGATTAAAATGTTGAAAACATGTGCAACTTTTCCTACACAACTAATGAGAAAAAAAAAAAACTTATGAATTGTAATTGGTTGTTAGATCATTGATTATTCACTTGTTAAATTGTACATGCACATATTTGTTCAAGATGTGTGGTTTGACCTTTCATCTAAAATATTGTTCAAAGTTGTCAAATGGAATGCATTTAAACAAGGTAGAATATTAAAAAATTGGTTATACTCATGTTTATAAGCTCAATTAATTTAGGAGTGATGCAAAAATATTATAGATAATTATTTTTTATATTTTCAAATTTAATATTTTTAATTAGTTTAGATAATTTATTTTACAAATTTTAAATCAATCAACCATAACTAAGTAGAAAATTAAATTGAGTTGAAAAATATGTACTTGATAATTTCATTGAAGACATAAGATATGTTTAATTGATTTTTTGTTGATATTGAAAAAATATAATTGTATAAGTGGATTTTATGAGTGACTTTCAAATTTATTATGAAATTTATAATATCAACTTTTCCATACACTTGTTCCTATAATATATCTTCAAACTATATCTAACTTTTATACCTACACACATAAGATTGTTATTTTTTTATAACCAATGTGACCCTTAAAAATGCCTTCTATAATTTAATGTCATGAAAAAAAAAAAAAAATTCCCAACATTGTCATAAACTAGTCCCAACAAGTTATCCTAAACCATGGCTTCTTTCTACATCTACAAACATCAAAATTCATATTCTTTATGTAAATTTTAAACAAGCAGAGAAAACAAAAAAAAAAGAAAGAAATTGTTGACAAAATACAATAAACACAATATTTACATGGTTCACCAAAACTGGCTACATCCACAGGAAACTAGGGAACAATCTCTATTAATCAATACCTAGTGCATTTATAAATTCATATTCGACTATCAAGTGAAGATTTAGGTGAATGTGAATGGTCATGTTGGGCTTCACATCCCAACAATCTCTCCCCAGAATAGTAATTTCCAGGAGTTGGTTTGTATCCATTCCAAAAAACATAAGTCTATATCACATCTAGTCCTCCCTCCTTGGCCTTTCTAATGAGTTTTGGCCACATCTCAAGGGTACTTCTAGGATAATGACTGCCACCAATAATGGGAATTCTACATTTCCCATTAATTGCCAATGCCTTATGATTATAAATATGCTCTTCAGTAACTCAACTACAACATCCTCCTCTACTCCATCTTTTTTGTTTGGTGCCCCAACAACTGTCTCTTTTCGATGCCCCAGGAGCATCATCTTCTACTACCACACCATCATCCTCAATCATTTTGAATTTTTTTTCCCATTGACCACCATCACTATCGGATTCTATGTCCAAGTCCTCGAGGTACCCAAAGTCATCCAGATTACCCATTATGTCATTTAGCACACACTTCTTTGTGCCATTGCCACGACTTTTCTCAACTCCTTTGTTTAGGAAATCCTCTCGATTCTCTACTTCTTTCTCATGTTCATCTTCACTCGCTTGGTTCCAAACTGCATCCTCCTCTCCTTGGGGGCATCCTCCTCATCTCAAAATGAAAACTCCATAGTTGCTCTTTCTTTAACCAACGATTGTTTCAAACCCTCTTTGTTATATTCTTTCTCTTTTCCAATTGCAGCCACAACTGCATCAACAATTGAGAAAGAAACAAACCTAGCATTCTCGTCCTTTTTAATAAAATCGTTCTCATTTTTCTATCCATCCCACCAATGTACACGACATTTCATTTTATATTTCACTTGTGCAACATCACTTTCTAAATTGCCAAGAAATTCTTTAATGACTGAATTGGCTTCAAGATCTTCTTCCATCTATGCTCAACCTCACCAAGTTCTAATACCAATTGTAAATTTTAACAAGTAGAGAAAAAAAAAATTGGAGAAAAAATAAAACAAAAACAATATTTACATGGTTCACCAAAATTTCCTCCATCCACTCTCAAGTAGGGAATAACTCTATTAATCAATCACCATCATCTATTACATGACCTGCTATATATTTATACAAAGCTCTTCGAATATGAAGAGATGAAAGAATACTAACAAACATGTGACCGTTGGGCTTCACATCCCAACAATCTCTCCTATGAAGTCTAATAGGCACAACCATGAACTGTCATCCCTTGCATTTCCACTTCGAACTCACATTACAACCAGGTTGGAAATTTTCAACTTCACCAAATACTCTTCACATACACTGTGAATCAATCTTCTCCAAATTATTTTAGACACAATAAAATCTAATCGCCGAACACCTTCTCTTACTACTTCTCTAGGGATTAAAATCTTGTTCTCATCAATAAAATCAATGAAATCAACACCTACGGCCTCAAAGATCTTCTCATCAATGGAATGCCCAGTTTTATTAATCTTGCGGACTAGACTTGGAGAGACAATGCATCAATTACCTCTCACCTCAACCCTTTTTCCTTGCTCAACAATTGCATATTGTACAAATGTAAAACCTTTTTTCTTCTAAGTTGTCGGGTTCTTTGACATCTATACATCTATGATTTCACCAACATCACCAAATACTTTCTTCAAATCCTTTGTAATGTTCAACATCTTTATCTCCTTCACCACCTTCATGTCTCACTACTAGCAAAAAACTGTAATAATTAGGGTCATTCTCTACCAGACGTTGAAGCAACACTTCCATAGTCTGTCCTACAAAATAATCCCCTAGAGTGCCCAAAACAAGGGGGGATTCCATTGTATTAGTCCCCTGAAGCATAAATAGGGGAATGCCCATGGAGTCCACAACCATTATGCCACCATTGTCTTCTTCATGCTTTGGCTCCTCTCTCAAATGTAGCTCCACTATTACAGACCCTAAGGCAATGTCCACCTTAGTGCTCTCCTGAACATCCACCTCCTTTGCAAGGGAATTCTCCTTGACACCAACAGGCTCCATGTCAACATATGATGGAGGAGCAATGCCTGCAAAAGCTACAAATGGGTCTCTAAAAGAGAAAGAAAAAGAATTCAAAGCCACAAAGATATCTAGAGGGAGCTCCCAAGAGCAACAATTTACAATGTCCTCTTGTCTTGCCATAGGAGAATTGAACTTCTCCCCATCGTTGGTTATTTTTGTTTCCAAGCCCAAAATGAGTGTGTCAAACAATATGAAATCTCTATTGCAATCATTTCTTTGTGTTTCATTTAATGGAACATGATACTCTAGACTGGGATTGCACATAAACAATCATAGCAAGAGGATTCCCTTTTTGGTTCAATGTAGAGCTTCTCTGTGGTTTGCGCCAACAACTCTTCCCAAATGTCAAGGTTCGCATTAGAGATCATCTCCACCATTAGATACTGCATACCTTTCACAAACTGACCAAACCAAAACCCTAACTCTGGATCAAATCCCAGTCTTTGATCAACAACCCAAAAGCCACCATTTCCATCCTCAAAAACACTCCTGGAAAACTCCTTAGTTCTTTTCACACAATGGTCTCCTACTGCATCATCACCAAAAAGAGGACATGATTGATTTAGCTCAACTTGGGCATCCCGTGGCATCTACTCTAGAGCACTCATAGCATTGCCACATACACTTGTCTAAATCTTCTCTTTTGCACCAACAAACTCAACAAGCTCAAGCTTTGCAATGCCATTTCTAGCTTCTGGTGCTAGATTTGCAATCGGCTTGGGCATGGGATTTTCTTTTGGAACCCATGATACTTCCTCATCACATGGGGATTCATTCTCCTCCAAAAAATACGTAGAGCACTTTCAGACCTTCCCTCATCATGTTCCTCTTCCCCTTCTTCGCCTGTTGCTCTCTTTCTCTTTTTGGATTGTTGCCTTATTCTATGTTTATTGCTCTTCTTCAAGTTGTCATACTCCTCATAATAAATAATATCAATAGTCTCTGCAAATGACACTTTCTTCTTTCATGTTACTCAATTATCTTCTACCTAAGGCACCCTATCCTCAAACCAGTACTCATCATCAGGAGCCTTGTCAACTCCTTTTCTATGATCACTACCAGATTCCAACATGCCTATGAACTCTTCAATTTCCAAAGTGCTAAGAAATTCTTCAATAATAAATTGTTCTAACAACTTTCTCCAATCATCCCAATCATAGAATGGCAAATGTGAATCTAGTTCCCAAACATCACCTTCTTCCATCTCTGTTCAACCTCACAAAGCTATGATACCAATTGTTAATTATAAAAGGAACAAAGAAATGGAATAAAAACAAAAAATAGAAGACAAAATAAGAGACATGAATTTATAGTGGTTCGACAATCGCCTACATCCACTTTCAAGTAGGGAATAACTCTATTAATCAATCACCATCATCTAGTACATGATCTACCATATATTTATACAAAGCTCTTCAAATACGAAGAGATAGGAGGATACTAATGGACATGTGACCATTGGGCTTCACATCCCCACACTTTAAAATTAATGACACTAAAAACACCTTTTAAAATTCCAGTATAATCTGAATAAAATAGAAAACATCATTTAACTCCTATAAAACATTTATATTACCAACTTTACTATAAACCGATCCCTATATTATACCCTCAACTTCTATATCTACAGCTACAAATGGTACCTTCAGTGCAATCAATACCACTTAGAAACACCACCATAAAAATCTGGTATGAGAAAAAAATTTATAGAACTTTTCTTGATTCAAAATCATAGCTTTTGTCTCTTTCATTCCTAATCACCCTTTTTTCTATTTCATTCCTGATCAAATCTGATACGTTGTATTGTAGATATAAATGCTTTCATTTTCAGCCCAGCCAACCGACCAATTGTTCCTGGTCAAGCTCTTATTTACAGTAAATGAATTATCCAGGCAATCCCCCTTCCAGGGTCACTTTCTACCTATTCTATCCTGTCAAGCAAGGAATATTTTACCCTCGTAGGCCTGAACACATAGGAACGCTAGACAACTTCGTAGAAGTTAATGGCGTGTAAGATTCGTGAGGCTTTCATCTTCATAAGATACCACTTATTTAAATAATCTAGACGCGAATCCTGACCATAAGAAATCAAATGTGCTGAATTTATTCCATCGCCAACAATCCACATAAAGATTTAGTAGACACCCACTTGGAGATACCAAACTTTGGAATTAAGGAGATCTCACTGATGGTGGATTGGCCAAATGTGATAAGAAGTGATCCGAGTCACCATTGAAAGTAATGAAGAGAATTATTGGCCTCTGTCGTCACTGTATGAGGTGTGGCCTAAGGGGGGGCGGGGGAGACCACTGTATGAGGTGTGGCCTAAGGGTGGGGGTGGGGGAGACCACTGTATGAGGTGTGGCCTGTCGTCAATGTATGAGGTGTGGCCTAAGGGGGCAGGGGGGAGTGGGGGAGGACCACTGTATGAGGTGTGGCCTAAGCGGTGGTGGGTGGCGGAGGTCCAAGTTAATATTTGGTCGCTGACAGGGCAGGAAAGACTTTAACTAGGAAGTGGTCCAACTCCCACCAAGGTCGGTGACAAGCCATGGAAGACCACTATTCTTAAAAGCTCTTTCTTAGAAGTCTGTTTGAGGGTAAGAACTTTTGTTTGAAATTTGTAGGGAGAATATTTTTTATTTTATTGAAGGGTTGTAGTCTAATTGAGCCAACAAAATTGGTAAGCATGTTGTTATATCGTTTGATGTTACCATCCATCAAAGTTTTAGAAATACAATTATGTTAGGATAAACCTCTAAATGACTTTGACAAATTGAATCTATATATATATATATATATATGTGGGCATCAGGGAAATTCAGCCAGAAAATTCATCGTCAACAATTCAATGCAGGAAAATTCACCGCCATAACAAATTCACCTCAAGGAAAATTTACCACCAGCAATTCACTACTAGGGAATATTAATCACATTAGCATTTTTTAATATATATTTCCAAAACTATGAATAATCTTTTGCAAAAGAATAATTTTCACTCCATTTTAATTATATTTTTATTATTATAAATCAAATTATTCTTTTGCCAAAAAAAAATCAAAGTTTTGGAAATATATATTAAAAAAATGTTAATGCCATTAATTTTCCATGGCAGAGAATTGCTAGCAATGAATTGTTTGTGGTATATTTTTCCATGGTAAATTTCTAGTAGTGATTTTTTCTAGAGCCATGCATGTGTATATATATACATATATACATATACACATATATAAGCATAAGTATATATGTCGTATTGTAAATTGCCACCCTTAAGAATTTCAAACTATATTTTGCTCCCTCCTATGTGTTTGGATCTAATTATGCATTTAATTTCTTAATTATGATTTAATTGTCTATTTTAAAAATATTTATAATAAAAAAAACAAACATGGGAAATCAAACTATGCGCCTAATACTTTGCCCCCAATACCTCTAAACCTGAGAAATGAGGGATCTTGTTTAGGGCACCCAATTCCCTAGACCTAGATTAAGTTAGCCCTAAATTCAAATATGTCTTGTCAATAATTTATAATTTTAATTTCTAATTTCAAATATTGGCTATCGGTATTTGATTTTCATAAAATTAGGAAAATTGCATATAAATACTAGTCATTTTACAATTTAAAATCCTAAGGAGAACTAGAAAGCAAGAAGGAAAGTTAATTGACAAAATTGAAGATATTAAAATTAGTGAAGGGTAGTGAAGAGAAGAATTAGCAACATTATTACAACACCTTCATCAATCAAGTTCAAGTTTGTAAGACATAAAGGAGAATGAAGCAATTCATGTCCTAGGAGCTATCATGATAAATCATGGAAAATCATAAAGATATATTTAGTTATCCTCTACATGCTAGTTGTAGCAATCTATTGTGTTCTAAGGTCACCTTTTGTAAATCTATGAAGAATTCAAGGCATCCATCAATCAACTTGTGTGTGACATCTCTTTCTCAAAAAATTTCACATAAATTTAATATCATCATTTATCAGTTATCAATTTCAATCAATTATTATTGCTTTAGCCTTTTCCAAACCTAATGTATTCTCTCTTTATCATCATCAATCATTGTAAGTGGAGGTAGAAATACAAAAAAGGGGTTTGACTTAGGCAAGAACCTGTACAAAACAACCCTTTCCCCATTTTTGTGTGTGTAGGTTATATATGAAGGTTTTAGGAAGTGACAACCTAGAAAATAAGACCATTGATCTTAACCAACATCTTATAATTTGTAGATCCAAAGAAGCAAGATCTTGGTCTAGGGAATCCTTTTCCCTAGACAAACTAATCAAAGGAAAAATCTATAGTGAAAAGTCCTCTCTATTGTCACTTCTTAGATCTAGGTCAACTTTGCAACTTTTTATTTTTATTTGTCTAATAAATTATAGTTTTAGATCTAGGGTTATATGTCATATCACATGTCAAATTTACTTTAGAACAACACATCTCACAACATTAATCACTAGAATATTGGGTCTCCATTACAACAAAAAGCTAATCATGAAAACCCTTGTCAACTCATGTTTCAGTTTTTTGTAAGTGAAAAGGGGATAATCCTAGTCAATCTAGTTGGGTATATGATCACTTTTCTTACAAAATATTTATGTGACCCTGACATATCCTATGCTTGCATTTTTTTGATTTTCATAGCATAAAATTTTGAAAATTTATTCAAAACCTAGGTGCTTTGAAGATCTTACATATATTTCATTTTCAAAACTATGCACATGCATTATTTGTTCATCATAAATTAAAGAGAAAAATTTGTAACTAAATTTTTAATTAAATTGCATAAATTTTTAATCCATATTTTATTTAATTAAGCCTAAGATCTAAGTTATTTTTTGAAAAGGGGGAAATTGGCTCACCATAATGAAACATAATGATGAACCTAATTTCACCTCTAATTTCATTCAATATGTGTGGTATAATGTATATATGAGAATCAAAAATAAAATCTAACTAATATAGTAGTCAAAAGGTAGGCTTCAAGAGGGTCAAATGTTGTCTACCTCTCACCAAAATTGGTTTTTCAAACCTGACTAAGGACTCATTCACTTCATGGGTAGGGCTCTGGTGAATGGTTCCTATCTAGGGCTTTGGAAAATCAATTTTTGGGTTTTGTTCCTCTTAGTATACATTGCCAAATTCTAGTCGGGCACTATCGAAAAGCTGAAAATAAGTCATGTAGCTCATTTTTCGTAATTTGACAACTTTGTTTGCAACTTTGACAACTTTGATAACTTTTTCAATCTTTCTCTTTAAATGTTGTTTTTTAGGGAATAGGGGTTTTCGTTGCTCAACCCTATTTTGGCAATTAAACCTTGAAATGAAACAATGCATAGAATGATTGATGAATGAACAAACAATGTCACAATAAACCACACCTCAATTGAACCTTGGAATAAAAATTTGAAATCTTGCATGAACTGGCCTCAATGAATGTAGATCTTGATCATGAACTTTGATTATAAATGATGTCCTTGAATACTTGAATTGATCTTAAAATGCTACATCAACACATTAGCTCAACAACATGCATGATACATTACGCCTTTGAGATGATGAAATTAATCTTGATTTCTGCAATAATCTTTAATAATTTTTTCCTTCAATGCCTTATAAATGTTCTTGAATGATCTATCAATGCTCTTGTGAAATTACTCTTATGATAACTTCAATTTTCTAGGATTTCTTAGATGAAACATAGTTGTAGACATGCAAAATTAACATTATGAATTCAATAAGGTTCATTCATCAAGTAAACTAGGTTCCACATTAGGTCCATTCATTAATTAATCAAGTTCACCTTCATCCATTCATCAAGTAATCTCATTAATCTCCATCTCCTAAGGTCATTAATAGAAAATTAAATAAACATTATCATTAACCTTTTAATCAAATAAATCAAACATTCATTTAATTAAATCATAATGCATATTCCATCCTTTTTTGAATTAAATAAATCAAATATTTAAGTCATAAAAGTCAAAGCATCCTAGTCATCATTAAGCTAACCTAATCCTAATTAGCCTAACCTAACTACCCATCACATCCTCTAGATATCCCCACTTGCACAAATAAATCAATTTATTGATTTATTAAATCCAACATTTTCCCTCAACATGGCATTTATGGGGAATATTCCCTCAAGTTTGAAAATGAGGACAAGTTGACTTGTCCTTTCCAACATTGCATTTATTTCCCTTTTTCATGTCCCCCTCTCAAAATATATTGCACAAATTTGAATTTGAAACTCCATCTCTTGGGCACATTTCCCAAATCTTGCACATCATTTAGCCTATCACAACTTGACAAGTGGCCTCTTCTCATTGGTGGATCTTTAGTCACACATTCACCAATTTGGCCAATCTCTCATCAAGAAAATCTATAAACAAGAACCTCATTCTTCATCAAAAGCATCCACATTTTACATGCAAAGTTACTCTCTTGGTTTGAGAACTAATTTTTCTCTTCATCTCCATTGCATCTCATTATTTTAGCTTTTGAGCAAGGATTGGGAAAGGGTCATTTGCATATTTGACACCAATCCAATATGGAATAGGTGAAGGTTAATAGAAAAATCAAGCGTTGGAGTTAAAATGAAAGCAAAGTTGGAGTTGAAGAATTGAGATTAAAATTTGAAACTCACAAAGCATTTTTTTAATGCTTAAGGGCTTCCATTTCATGCCTTAATTTTTGGTTTCATGCTAACTCATCTTCGGTTTTTAAAAATGAACATTTCAAAATTCTTGGAGAGTTTGTCGTATGCTTTAATTTTCTATTTTAGGCTAACTCATATTATCTTTGGTGCTTTAAAACGAATTCATCATTGCTTTGAGGCTTAAAATGAACATGTGTTTTTCATGTTTTGTAATCTCTTATTCAAAGTAATCTCATCTAAAAGGGCGTATGCACTTCTCTCGCACTTCACGGTGATCTTGAGAACCAAAATTCTTTTTGATGACATTAATTTGCATAAAAGATTGCCCCCACACTTCGATTTGGGTTTAAAATTGAGCAAAACACTTTGCGAGTGTGAGTTAGGTATATCGTGTGTGTTCTCCCTTTGTTTCTAAATGAAGTTTGATCGAACTACGGATGTTCTTGCTCGCTATTTTTTATCTTTAGAGGGGCCTGCCTAAGAGACACATCCAAAAGGAGAACTTGAAGGCGACTCCAACCGGTTTTTCATTCGGGCCAGTATATAAATGGATAAGACTAAACTATCAAGTCCTCATGGTATGTAGGTCTTAGCCATACAATTTCTTTCACAACGGGGTACTACCATAAAACGTATAAGAGCCCCTAGTAGGATTGATTAAAGCCTTTAGTAGCTTGTTGGATGCTCACAAGGTGCCATGTCCCCGATGTTGTGTCATTAAGAACCTTGTTTATAGTAGCCATCCTGTCCATCCAACGAGTTTATCAAAGTGGTGCATTTGAACTTAGATTCCAAGAATTTACTTGCCATGTTCGATCTTGGTTAGAATATAGAGGTTAAGACTTCATTCTTAACATACCTTTATATTTTTCCCTTGGTTGCATGTAAAATCATCTCTTCTACTATGAAGGGCATGAGGCAAGCCCACTAAGAAAAACATACCAATTGAGCTAGGATGTTACATTGTTTGAAAACACAGTTCTTGTTCGAAAACATTTGCAAACAAACATTCAACATGATCCTAAAAATTTCAAACACTTTAGGAGGAAAATACCATTGATCAAATTCTTGTTTAATTGCTTGCCCTTGGGATTACATCCTTAGAGGTTTCTAAACACTTGAATTTACATCTCGATTTTCCCACTAAAGTTAAACAATAGGTAATCTTTGCCTTAAAATTTGTCAAAGTTTTGCATAATATACCTTGTGAAATAAGACGAAGTTGAGACATTGGAAATTCATTTTGAAATCTAATCAAGAGTGTGTTTGTGGTAAAAAGAATCCTTTAAGAAAATATTAAATACAATTGGTCCCCACATATGTGTCTCCAATGATTTCACAAAAAATCAAGATCAAGAAACCGAAGGTGAATGCCCTTAGTCTGATAGCCTGTCAAGAATGTCTCTCTATGTTATACACAGTCAGACAAAGACTACTTTTCAAATTTTACAAGAAGGCTTCAAGGAATAATCCCGGTTTGTATTCTTTATATTACTATCAAAACCCAAATATTTTCAGAGAGTTTGAACATCTTGTTTAGAGAAAAGCTTGTTCTTCAATACCTAGGTCTAGGCAAACAAAATGTCTTTTTTAGGTTCATCTTAGGATCAAAGAAAATCAAAATATTTTTCATCCATCCTTCAAAACATTGAAACAAACATCATCTCACAATCACCTTTTGGAAAATCTTGAAATCATCCTTACTACTAGGCTTTTTGGAAAAATCAAAACCATCAAAATCATTGATACTAAATCCTTGAAAAAATTATCAAAATCATCTTGTTTAGCTTAGTATATGTAGATAAATCCTTCGTCATATGCTTAGTGAAACTATCATATTTTTTGGATAGGTGTGGGTAGATGCATCCTTCTCCTCACACATATTCAAATTATCATAATTTGAGCAAATTCATCCTTAGGTAATCATCCAAACATCTTAGGATCTATTTGCTCAAAATCCAAGTCCAAATAAAAATCAAGGACAAAATCCCAAATCCAAAAACAAATCAAAATAAAAATCTGCAAGTCCCAAAAGCCTTGTATCTCCTTCAAGACATACCAAAAGATCATAATATCCACATCATTCATCATTTGCATCATCATCATATCATCTTTCGATCCACAAGATATCCTAAAATTTTCCACTTTGGGGCATAAAATAAAGATCAATCCAAAGAAGTCAAGAGATTCATCTCCCATTCTTAAAAATTGATCCTTTTCTTATGGTTCAAACCAGATCTCAATACAAGAAGAGCATGAAAGCCAACAAAGAAACACCCGCTTCAAGTGATTTAAGTCAAACCGCTCCTGAAATGAATCCCATTGGGTTGAGAACTCTCACAGTTAACCTTCTGACATCATCAAAAAACCCACAAGAGGAAAACCAAGGAGAGGATCTTACCTTTGGGATGTCTCATGACAAAATGACTGAGATGCTTCAAAATACGAAAAACCATAAAATCATCAACATCATGATGAGGCTCAACCCTTTATTATACATGCTTGAATTAGCAAAACAAGGATCAAAGTTACCTTCGGATTTCAATGTGAGTACCATAGTGGAGACATCATTTCCTCCAATCTCATCCACCATCCCAAAACATCACACAAAAAATTTCAAAAATCATGACATCTTTTGCTCCAACCGAACCAAATTTTAACAAGGGAAATACATTTCTCAATGCTCTTCAGCACACCCCCTTGTCAATAATCAAAACTTGGATGCAAACACCGCCTTGGAACAAAACATACTCAACAACCCATTACACAAGAATGTTTCTCTCACTTTACATCATGATCCATCATCAACATTTTTTCATGGAACACCTCAAATTCCCCTCCTCACAAATTCACAAGAGGAAGGAGACATGTTCGGACCAGGGGGGATTTTCGACACCACAACACTTTCTCAAGGATTCACCTCCCTTAAATTTTCACCACTTCCACCATTTCCATTATCATCCACACCATTCCTTGGTTTAGGGCTTCCCCCTTTACCAAGTATTGACCAAAATAACATCCCAACTATCAACCAAAGCATTATGGTAAACGCTCAACAACAAATGAAAAATGCACAAACAATCCCAACATCATCAAACACCCCTATAACATCGCAAAACATGGTCTCCCAAGGGCCAATCACATCAACGACGCCACTTATCACTCAAACCACCACATCAACAACACCATCCATCAATCAAATAAACAACACGACATCACCACTCACCAGTACCACAAACACCATTCCAAATCCACCACCAACTTCCACCACATCATGCCAATACAACGCGACATTGCCAGCTACTTTTCAAAGAGGACATCAATAAGTGCAAAAACAAAAATCTGTATATCTAGTCACTCAACAAGCCACTCAAGCTGCACAAGATGACCAAGCAACCCAAGCCACACTGCAAGCGCAACAAGCCGCTCAAGCACAAGCTTTATTGCAGCAACAACAACAACAACAACAACAACAAGCTGCTCAAGCACAAGCTCTATTGTAACAAAAAGAAGCACAAGAACAAGCCCAATCGCAAGCTCAATATCAGGCACAACAAGCCCAATATCAAGCACCACTCCTAGCACACAGAAAAGTAGTGCAATTTCAAGCATATCAACAAGCCATAAAGCAATATCAGAGTAGCAAGAAGTAGTAGAATTGGCAGCCTAATAACAAGCATTGTTAGAACAACAACAAGCACAAATCTTAGCACAGTAACAACAAGATCAACAACAAGCGTTGTTCATACAAAAGCAGGGGGAAGCCTACTTAGCTCAATAGAACATGCATATACCATTAAATAACATGTCAAACAACACACCAATCAATCCACCCATCCAACCCATGATTGAAACACCCCAAAACACTTTCATCCCATCCCCTGATCTGCAAAATGATGTGATGACACAAATTAGGTTGCTTTTGCAACAAGTGCTTGATCTTCAATTAGGGCGAACAACGAAGATACCAAGCAACTTGTGTCTATACCCATTCAACAAGAGCTTAGGGATGAAACCATTCCCTAATGGATTTGAAATCCCTAAATTTGACAAATATCGAGGGATGGGAAACCCAGAAGATCACATCAGGGAATTCCAGGTTCACTGCGTGGAAGTCGCATATGACGATACTTATTTGATGTGGCTATTTCCTAGAAGCTTGTTAGGCCTCGCTATATAATGGTTCTCTCACTTACCTTCAGGCATTAGAACATTCCAAGAAATCAAAGACGCATTCATCAAGAACTATGCATGCAACATTGCAATGGATGTTAGTCTCGAAGAACTCTCGGCTCTAAAACAAGGAAAGGGTGAATCATTTGCCTCATTCCTAAAATGATGGTGATCCAAGGCCAATCAGAGCAAGTGGACCATGCCAGAAGAATAACAAGTTTGCACCATCATAGCCAACCTTGAAGGCTGCTTGGCATTTCATCTCAAGGTTTAGGGCATCACCACATATGATCAATTCATCTCCAAGGCACTTAGCATCGAAAGAGCCCTCATAACTCAACCTGTGGAATCAACATCATACCACAAACAACAAAAAAACTATCCACCATCCAATTACAACGATAAATCTTGTATGTAGGCAAGAAACAAAAATGTTACTAATGATGGTGTCATCGATGCGAAGGTGGTCATTAGTGGTCCTCGCCAAAACACACCCACACCGCAAATCCAATCACAACACCAAAATGCTCATCACACAACATGCCACCCAAACAACAATCCAACCATCAATAATCTCAATGACCAAAGAGGACCACCCCAACACAAAAGCTATCCCAAACGAAAATACACTACTTTTGGGGAACCACTTGAAGACATAATGAAGAAGTTGATAGACAAAAAACTCATCCAGGCTCATACATTTGAGAATTACCATGAACCAGATGTTAAAGCTCCTTGGTATAATGAGAATCAACTTTGTGAATTAAACAAAATGAAAGACCATACCATAAACAGTTGCATGAGTTTAAAAAACCTCATTCAAGATATCATCAATAAACGAATCATCAATGTGGAACAACCTATAGGAAATCAGAATCTTCAGATATATATGAATCTGATGCCGAATCATGGTAACAAAGGGGAGGGAAATGTAAATCATGTGTATGAAACAGCCGTTGCCTCCCTAAATGAAGACTGCATGGTCATCACCATCAAGGGCGCCAATGTCAAAGATTGTGGAGTCACCACAAGAGGCGTCAAAGTAACCATCGTAGGATCATCCCAACGAAATAAAGCCCGTACATCTAGATCTTTTCCTAATGGATACAATGTCCTAGATCAACTCAAGAGAACGCCAGCACTAATCTCCATCATCGAGTTGCTAAAAATTTCATCTGCCCATAGGAAAATCCTTGAAGAAGCGTTGGCATCATCCACTGTCCCCTCGGATCTTAATGCAGAGCAATTCCAAGCTATGGTCAGAAATATCATTATGCCTAATCTCCTTACATTATATGACCAAGATTTCCCCACCCAACCATCTCACAACTGTGCACTTCACTTGGAAGCCATAGTACATAAGAGAAAAATCAAAAGGGTCTTGGTGGATGGAGGTGCAAGCTTGAACATATATTCCCTAAGCCTCATCAAGCAGTTGAAAATATTAGAAGATTCCATCGACAAAGGAAAGGGCATCCTGATAAGAGCATATGGTGACCAAGAAATATTGTCTCAAGACATGATTAAACTCCCTATTCAAGTAGGGCCAACTCTCATGGAAACCACTTGTCAAGTCTTGGACCTTGACTTGCCATACAACATCCTCCTAGGATGCCCATGGATCCATGCGATGGAAGCAATAGCATCAACCTTCCACCAATGTGTGAAATTTACACATAATGGACAAGGAATTACCATCCATTGGGATCCTGAACCTTTCTTATACTACAAAAATCTTGAATCAAAGTATTACAAAATCCCCCAAGTGCCAAAGAATGATGAGGGCCCATCCACACCGTACATTGACCTCGCCACACTTGCGTCCACTTCTGCGACAAAGACACCAGCCACTCCCACCATTCCAACCATCTCTGAAATCAAGCTCATCATCCAGGAGGACGGTTGTGGAAGCTACAAGCTCCCTAACAATGATTTTGTGATAGGAGAGTTACCACAATCTCCTAGAACACATTGACGTCCACAAGAGAACAAAGCTTCCACATCACAAACGTCTCTTGAAGACTATCTTGAATTCACAAGCTGGAGAGACCTTGGCCAGGAGGTTATTGAGGAAGATCCATCACACATGCTCTATCAAGATGAAAGACCAATACCTGAATTACCAATGGATGAGACAAGCAAGGGCCTACAAATGATGCTTGCAATGGGCTATGATAGAAATCAAATATTGGGACAAAACGACAATGGGCTCATAATACCTATCATGCTAGAGACGTGACTGATAACAAATCTTGGCCTTGGATGTACCCCTCTGAGGATAACCATACGTGGCCAAAGTACTTCAGTTACAATGGTTAGTATTCCTCCTCAACCAATACTAGCACAAGTACACTCACCAATATTCACAGGTAGAGACACACATAACTTTATAACTGAGGCATATATTAGTAGCGATGACAAAGATACCTTGACCAATCTACCTAGGTTATTTGAGGACACCACCCTGTGTATGATTAGCACCCACTCCTTTGAAACAGACCATCAAAACCATGAGATCCGCTTAGTATATCCCCAACTCATCGACTATGACCAATGAGGACCACCAGTTCTTGATACATTTGAAAACGATGAGGTACTCTCATAATTTATGGGATTGAGGGATAACATTCTAGATGGAGATCATAAGGCAGGGTTTATAATGGAGTTGGACACACACGCCTATTACAGGGAAATGATTGAGTCCTTCAGTCGCAAAAGTGAGAAACTAAGAATCACATCCAAGTCCTTGAGTGAAAACCACACTGTGGCACTCTCTGACAAGAAAAAAGTAAAAGGAAAGGACATATCCAACTGTGAAAACCTCTCTCAGGTTCTCGAGGATGGGGGATTCAATCTTCCTTTAAGAGCTATCCATTAGGAAAAGTCAGCAGTCTTGGTAGAAAAATGCAATCCTGTCAACCTAGGAATAGAGGAGATCCCGCATATCACATTCTATGCGGAATCACTATTATCAGAAGAGCGAGAACTCCTAGCAACATTTCTAAAGGAAATGTCAAATAAACTTTGCATGGAGTTATGCTGACATGCTAGGACTTGATCTAGAGACTGTGGTTCATCACTTAGCAGTATATCTAGAAGCAAAACCAGTCAAACAAAAGCTTTGAAAAATGCATCCTCAAATAGCCTTATTGGTCAAAATGGAGCTCAAAAAGTTGCTAGATGCAGGATTTATCTGACCAATTGATTATCTAGAATGGATGTCAAATTTGGTACCTATTTCAAAACCCGATGAAGCAATCAAAATCTATATGGATTTCAGAGATTTGAACAAAGCATGTCCCAAGGATGATTTCCCGCTTCCTAACATCGACATGATAGTAGACATGATAGCAGGACATGGGATCCAATCACTAATGGATGGATTTTCAGGATACAATCAAATCATGATAGCAAAAGAAGATCAACATAAGACAAATTTCACTTGACTATGGGGGACCTACTATTGGAACATAATGCTATTCGGCCTAAAGAACGTAGGAGCAACATACCAAAGGGCCATGACATTGATATTCCATGATATGATTCATAAAACAGTCAAAGACTATGTTGACGACATTCTAGCTAAGCCAAGAAAGAGAAAAGATCATATAGCAATCCTAAGTGCTATCTTTGACAGATTGGAGGAATACAAAGTTAGACTAAATCCCAAGAAATGTGTCTTTAGTGTATAATTAGGTAAATTACTAGGATATATAGTGTCCATGAGGGATATCAAGGTGGATTCGAAAAAAGTGAAGGCAATCCTCAAGATGGAAGCACCAAAGACATTAAAACAACTGAGAGGTCTCCAAGGTAGACTTCAATCCATCTGACGATTTATAGCACAATTGGAAGATAAGCAAAATCCATATTCTCACCTACTCCACAAGGGAGTAGCATACAAATGGGATACAAAATGTGAAGAGGAATTTTAAAAAATCAAGGAATATCTACTTACACCACTAGTTTTAATGTCGCCCATCCCAAAGAAGCCATTGATCTTATGTGTCAACAACGATAGCAGCCCTTGGAGCTCTTCTAGCTCAACATGACGAAAACGGAAGAAAGAGGGCTATTTATTACATCAGCGGGACAATAGTTGGTCATGAGCTAAACTACTCATTCATTGAGAACGCTTGCCTCATAGTAGTGTTTGTATCCCAAAAATTCAGACATTACATGATGGCACACAAGATAAAGCTCATTGCAAAAATTGATCCCCTCAAGTATCTACTATCAAAGGCAATGCTCACTGGCAGAATGGAAAAATGGGTAATGATATTGTCAGAGTACGACATTGAGTATGTTGAGCGGAAAGAAATCAAGGGTCAAGTTATTGTAGATCAACTGGAAGAGGCACCAATTTATTAATAGAACCCTCTTGTCTCAGAGTTTCTAGATGAATCTACTTTTAACATCAACATAGTTGACCACTAGAAACTATACTTCGATGGTTCATACACACAACATGGATCAGGAGCTAGTGTCTTCTTCATCACTCCACAAGGGGATTGCATACCAAGGTCATACAAACTGGCATTTCCTTGCATGAATAACGTCATGGAATATGAGGCTTTGACTATAGGTCTCAAGATAGCAGTGCAATGGAACATAATGGCTCTCAAAGTGTACAGAGACTCTTAGTTGATCATAAATCAAGTCAATATTGAATATCAGACCAATGATTATAAGCTCACTCAATACAAGAAATTGATGGAGACTCTCAAAGAATCTTTCCTTGACATAACATTTGAGCAGATACCTAGAGCCAACAATAGAGTAGCATATGCCATGGCAACAATTGGGTCCCTAATGGATATCCCCAACAATGTTCCAAAATATGAATTCTTGATCGAGCAGCTTCTTGTGCCCACATTCAAGGTACCAGAATCAGAATTCATGTGCGAAATCGTTGGTCCCAATGACCGTTGGTACCATGAAATTTACACATATCTTCATATAGGAGTCATACCTGCTGACCTACCTTCAAACCTAAAAAGAACCTTTGTTAAAAAGGAATCCAAATTTGTCATCCTAGGAGATACCCTATATTGTAGGAGTATAGAAGGAACCCTACTATGCTGCTTAAATGTTGAGGAGGCATTAACCGCTTTAACTAAAATTCATAATAGTATCTGTGGATCACACTCGAGTAGAATGACCATCACCAAGAAATTGCTAAGGATGGGGTATTATTGGCCCACAATGGAATAAGAAGTACACTATCATGCCATAAAGTGTCTACAATGTTAGCAGCATGGGGACCTCATTGATGCACCAACTCAAGAGCTTCATCCCATCATCACACCATGGCCCTTTTCATAGTGGGGCCTCGATCACATTGGAAAGATA
The DNA here is from genome assembly GCA_007258455.2 of Sequoia sempervirens. Classification (NCBI taxonomy): domain Eukaryota; kingdom Viridiplantae; phylum Streptophyta; class Pinopsida; order Cupressales; family Cupressaceae; genus Sequoia; species Sequoia sempervirens. The sequence continues at coordinate 183,783,680 of VDFB02000017.1, forward strand.
ACTCCCACCTCATCCAATGACCACAAATTCATCATAACTATAACTGAGTACTTCACAAAGTGGGTGGAACCCATACCCATGACATATATAACTGGGAAGTATATCTCAAAATTCATCCTGAACTATCTCATATGTCATTACGGTGTCCCACAAGCCATTATCTCAGATAATGGGACACTATTCAAGAATCAGGAGGTTTGTGACTTGTGCGAGAAATTCAAAATCCAACATCGCTTCTCCACCCCGTACTATCCCCAAGGCACTGGCCAAGCAAAAGCTATAAACAAAACCATCCTCATAATCCTGAAGAAAATAGTCAATGACGCAGGCTGTGACTCGCATCTGCAGGTTAATCCTGCCCTATGGGCCTATCGAACTAGCATCCCTACACCCACTGGCATCACCCCTTTCTCCTTCGTCTACGGATCAGAAGTAGTACTTCCCATTGAGATCGACTCCCATCCCTCGGGATATCACTGTAAAACCTCATCACGAATGAAGAATACTGGGTATCAAGACTAAATGAGCTAGAGATACTAGATGAGTGACGTATAGAGGCTTTGAATCATTTGCAAGTCTATCAGAATAGACTCAAAAGGAGCTACAAGAAGAAAATCAGAAGTAAGACGTTCCAAGTCAGAGAACTAGTCTTAAAAGAAAATCAGAAGAATGTCCCAAACCCAAGCAGCAAAGGCAAGTTCAAACCCAATTGGTTGGGACCATTCATCATAACAAAAAGTTACAAATTAGGGGAATATCAACTATCAACACCCGAAGGGGAAGCTCTGTAGGAGCCCATGAATAGCTCCCATCTCAAAAAAAATTATGCCTAAGTCTTTCAAGGTATAGAACCAAAAAATCCAAAAAATTAGAAAAAGTCCTGAAAAAATGGTTACCTCGGCAAAAACCTGGCAAATAGGCGTCTTGGTGACAACAAACAAATCTAAAAAGTCAAAAATCCAAAAAAAATTAGAAAAAGGATAAAAAATAATAAAGAGAAAAATCATCCTCTAGTGAAAACCACTTCAGTGGCACTTTGGGCAAGTACCTTGGTGAAAACCTAGCAAACAGGTGCCTTGTGTAAATAAGTACTTTCCATCCACCAGGATCTTTACGACTTGTTCTGCATCATTCATCCATTTTTATTCCACCATCCATCGCATCTGGGTCTCCATCCATCACTCATCCACTCGCATTTGCACCATAGCTTGGTCCTGTTTTTTTCTCATGATCCCTCCTAGTACTACTCGGCCCATCTTTAAGGTTAGTTTGTCCTACCTTTATCAGAGTAGTCTATTACATCACATTGGGGGCATGTTCTTATCAGATCAGATTCATGTATATTTCTTAAAATCCTCAAATCAAAAATCCAAAAACATCAAAACATCAAAAAATCCAAAAAATAGCAAAACATCATCAAAATCAAAAAATAGGTCAAAAAGTTAGTAAAAAAAATTTCAAAAACAAAGTTTTCAGTCGAACTACATCATCTCTGAGCTTGAACATAGGCAAGGTTGAGTTTTGATCATCCCCCGAGACATTTAGGTCAGTCCTATAGGAGTCAATCATAATAAACTGACAATTCATCATGTATATGATCATCTGTAAATCGGTCAAGTCATCAATTGAACTATGTGGTCTCTGCGTATATAACATAGGCAAGGCTAATCAGTTGATTAGCCCCCGAGGCCCCTACGATAGGTCTTTAGGTTATTCTCTTGATCAAGATCTCAGAAAATCCCAAAAACATTGGAAAATCAAAAATCAAAACATTTGAAAATCAAAAAATACCAAAAAAAAAGCCTCAAAACTTTGCAAAACTCCAAAAACATCCAAATATTTGAAAAAATCCATCCACCGCATATTGCTTGCACCTACAATAAACACCACTCATAATAAAATAATCGTCATCCTCAACCTTTGGTGAAAAAGTTAGAAACAAGACTACAAGGTTCAACGTGAAAACTCAAAATCGTCAAGTCTCAAGTCTAAGTCAGTATAGAAACAAGTTGGTCAATTCTTTGTGTCGATAGTCCATCATTCAAACATTCCAATATCAATCATTTGATAATATCATGTCCTAGGATGAATCCTTCCTACAAGGGGCATTATTTATCAAAAAGAACACTTTGGATAAACGAAATGATGTGCCATCATCCACTAACATGTCCTATGATGTATCCTTCCTACAATGGGCATTATCTTTTGGCAATAAGTTTCAGTTCTTATCCTTAAAAACACATTCCCTGTTGGTCACCGGTATTGAAGAAAATCAACTTGTTTGTGTGCTTTATCTTTTTCTTTTGACTTATCTTATTGTGCTCAGTCCAAGGACCTCTCGATGATATCCGAACGAAGGATTTAGAGAGATAGGAATGGGGAAATGATCATTATTATTTTATCTGTTGTGCTTGTTAGACATTCTTGTAAAATAACTGGGCGAATAATTGCTTTGTTAGATATGTATAGAGGATTTTTTGGACAACTTGTTGACTATTGCATTGATTGGTTATACCTTTCCGTGTTTTGGTCTGAGATGTTTGAAACTTCTAAAGTGCATCCTAGCAAGGTTTCTGTATGTCAAGTGTGAACATGAATACTCCTATCTATTTGTTGAGTCAAATTCCATCACACTAAGTACAATGCCATCCTGGTCCTTTATACCTTGATGCGTTGTACTTATGCATGTTATCAAACATAAGGTATGTGACCCTTTTAAAATCCCAATACTTGATAAGAAAATCATCCATCTATCATCATGAATTTATCATCATCATTTCTCATCATTGTTTCTCATAATGTTGGATCCTCTTGTCATCATCTAATTTCTTCTTTTCTGCACTAACATCATGTCATAAATAGCTAATCATCATCAATAGGACATTCATCTTGCATCCACAAACCATCAGTACTCTGCATATCATATCACATGCATATCATCATCATAATATAGATATGTTAGTCTAAGCATCTCATAAATCATCGCGTCATCCATTTCATCCATCTCATACAACATATCATCATTTAAGTTGTTTAAGATAATATAGATTTTTTATTCTAAGCATCTTAAAATCATCTCATTTGCATCATCATCCATAACAATCCATTTTGAACCTCTTTATCGTGAGATCAACCCTCAAATCGAATCTTTTCGCATGATCTCTTGAGGGGGCAATGTACCAGTGTACTTCTTTCTGCTAGGGTAACCGAAAAAATCAGATTTTTTTTGAATTTTGATCACATTAAAATAATTCTTTGAACCAACGCAACAAGTACATTGCTTCAAAGAGGGGAAAAATGTAGACATGCAAAATTAACATTATGCATTCAATCAGGTTCATTCGTCAAGTAAACTAGGCTCCACATTAGGTCCATTCATCAATTAATCAAGTTCACCTTCATCCATTCATCAAGTAATCTCATTAATCTCCATCTCCTAAGGTCATTAATTTAAAATTAAATAAACATTATCATTAACCTTTTAATCAAATAAATCAAACATTCATTTAATTAAATCATAATGCATATTCCATCCTTTTCTGAATTAAATAAATCAAATATTTAAGTCATAAAATTCAAAGCATCCTAATCATCATTAAGATAACCTAATCCTAATTAGCCTAACCTAACTACCCATCACATCCTCTAGATATCCCCACTTGCACAAATAAATCAATTTATAGATTTATTAAATCCAACATTTTCCCTCAACATGGCATTTATGGGGAATATTCCCTCAAGTTTGAAAATGAGGACAAGTTGACTTTTCCTCTCCAACATTGCATTTATTTCCCATTATCATGTCCCCCTCTCAAAATTTATTGCACAAATTTGAATTTGAAACTCCCTCTCTTAGACACATTTCCCAAATCTTGCACATCCTTTAGCCTATCACAACTTGACAAGTGGCCTCTTCTTATTGGTGGATCTTTAGTCCCATATTCACCCATTTGGCCAATCTCTAATCAAGAAAATATATAAATAATAACCCCATTCTTCATCAAAGGCATCCACAAATTTTATGCAAAGTTACTCTCTTGGTTTGAGAACTAATTTTTCTCTTCATCTCCATTGCATCTCACCATTTTAGCTTTTGAGCAAGGATTGGGAAAGGGTCATTTGCACATTTGACACCAATCCACTATTGAATAGGTATGCCTTATGGATTTATTATGATTTTAGTTTGGTTTGTTTTGTTATCATGTTAGAAAGCATTTTCCATTATTTCATAGAGGTATTTTGATAGATTTGCAAAGTACTAACCCATGCTTGAAGTTTACTATTTGCAGGTTTTTATGGATACCTACAATAGTGAAATAGCCTTGTATTTATGCATATCTTGTCATTAATTCCCAAAATTATGTGATTTGAAATCATTAAAATACAACCAAAAACATATCCCACAAGGGGGTCCTAGGTCTAAGTGACCTGACCCATTCGTCATGCTGAAAATGAGTCCTAGATCACTTAGCTAGGACACACTTCAGACAATGTGTAATATTTTGTGAAAATAGGGTCTTGGGATCTACTGAGGACACATTCTCAAGGTTGCAAATGGGTCCTAGGGCATTAACCTAGGACACACACCTTATAAAATTAAGTGTTTTGTAATATCATTTATAAATGTCAAGATTTATCTCACAAAATTTGTAATTAATTAAGCTTGGATTTGAATTAAAGGGGCCAATTAAGGAAAATTAACCTCAATTAATTAATAAGGCCCTAGATTAGTGTGAAAGTGTAAAGATACACTTTACAACACCCTAAATAAGGCACAATTAAGTAAATTTGATTGAAAAGAGAAGTAAACTTAATGTGAGTGTTTAAAACACATTACAAATCTAAATCAAGACAACATTAGGCTTCATATTATTTATTTATTATTCCCAAACTAAAGAAAAAGGGATACTTTTTTCACTGCTACATTTTTTCCCACTTTAGTGAGAGTATGACTCAACATGTCAAACTCACACTAAAGTAGACATTCAAGACACTTATGTATGCACTAATAATAAAGATACATAATCATAGAACATCAAAGACCAAGAATATTAAGCCTAAATTGTCTAAATCAATGTGGAACACATCAAAGCCATTGGTTTTTGTGCTCACTCTAGGGTAGTGGAACCTCAGGCCATCAACTAGGCGAGTCTTCCCTCAAGAAGGTAGCTTATTGAGAAAGTCATGACTCTGTGTTGGCTCTCACTATACTTACCATACCAAATCTATCCCTCTGGTAATTCAGATAGGGCACCACTCACATTCCTATTTCATGCTTAAAAATCTATGTTATGCTAAGATATTATGCACATGGCAAGGCTCCACAAGTAAGCAAGGTTTGTTATGCTACGTGGCCTTGAATTAGGGTTTCTAGCTCCATAAGAACAAAAAGTTGTATTATGCCATTTGAAAACTTATGAACATTATGCATATGGTTTTTATTCAAAGGGATCTTTCTTCATTCATGTAATGTCTCCAAGAGATGACAAATCAAGAGTAAAAGATTCATAACTTAGGGAATGCAATGTGTCTCATCACCACTAAGAGGAAAGTCATACACTAAGAAATATCACATTCTTGGAGGATATAAAACCCAATGAAACCACCAAGAAAAGGATGCATCAAAAGAAAAAAGAAAATCACACCACGAAATATGTAGAAATGTCAAAACATCATCGATGTATGCCCCCACTTAAAAGCAATTGCTAACACCATTATTGTGAGAAATTGCTTTAACATAGCCAATGTTTACTCTAATTACATGAGATGTTTCCTCAAAAAACCCTATGCCAAGTCATATATTTCTGAAATAAAGCTACATCACAAAAAAAGGTGTGAGGGGTTTCTCCAAAAAACACATAAGGGATATCTAGATTCAAGGTTAATATGTCTTTTCTACAATGTTGTTATAGACCTTGGAAATGTAATCATTCCCTAAATACTCATAAAACTAAAATAATGGTAGAAAGAGAGCGAAAACAAAGAAAAATCATTTTGGGTCAACACGGAAGAGACCTAAATGTCTCAATACCTTGCATCGCCCCTGAAACAAAAACATAAGACAAGTGCAAAAGATAAAATGTTTACAAAATATATAAGAATGTAGGCACATATAAAGGACTTCATAGAGAGATACATAAAATGAGATAGTATGGGAGATCACATTAAACACAGGCAATCACAACATGAAAAAGAATACAATACAAAAGACTAGTAAGGCACATGCAAGTAAACTTATAGCAAGTCATCTGTATCCCAATATCAGTCAATATATACAAAAGGAAAAAAACTAGACAAAGGGACAATAATAAGTGACTCACGAGGGGTGTTGGAACTGTAAAAATCTAATGTTTTCATATGTTGGTTTTACTAATGAACTTCCAGATTTGATCCTACCGTGTGCATATTCTACTCATATTTTTCCACATTGCCCCATTGAATCCATTGAATCATGCATTTTTTACATTCGGGTTCCTATCAGCGTAGGTCCTTGACTGGACCTCCCTATCCCATGTTGCCTTTGTGTTGACATTTTTTTGCTGTAGGTGTTTTGGCAAGACTTCATCATTGTTACAGCAATAGGCATTCACCTATTGGTTTCTATTGGCATAGCATTCATGTGATTCTGGCGACTATGGAATGGTTTATCAAGAAAGGGCTAGGGTATCGGCATCATGTCCTAGCGAGTCTTTCTTGTCTTACATACTGGTGCTTTAAGTTTCATTTTGGCGAGAGTTGGTGTTCGAGAAGAGGTCTTGGCGAGTGACCTTCGGTCTCGCCAACATTACTTTGTACGGGTGTTCACTTCAGCCAGAGTCATAATTTTGGGCATTGTGTCTTGGCAAGCTTGTCGGGTCTTGCCGATAGTACAAAATGGAATTCTTTCGGTACGAGAGTGGCTTTCTCTCGGCGATCATGTGTGCTCGGGGCTTTCGGTATAACAATATACTCTACGTGATGTCTCACTGAGGGTTGGATGTTATAGCGACATACATGTGGAAGATGTTTCTCGACGAGTGTTTACTCTTGTCTCGGCAACACTCAAGGATGGTTGAGAGCTTTCAGTATAACATGAGCACTCTATAATATAACCTCTCCCCGATATTGTATTGTCTTGGTGAAAGCGAATGGGGGATGGTTTTTGATGTAAGAATTTCTTTGTCTTGGTGACTGGGAAATAACATGATGGGAGACTTTCGGTATAACGAGGTGCTATCTGTATAAGGTCTCCCCAATTTTTTGAGGTCACAAAGAAGTAAATATGATTAATGGTAAATCGATGAGAAAGTGAATAAGTCACAGTGACTCAGAATGCATAAAGACTTTTGGTGAAACAAGATGAAGTTTGCAGGAGGTTTCTCTGATACCATTAGGTTATGGCGACTACGAATGAAGCAAAAAGAGCACATCAGCAAGAGATATCCCTATGTCTTAGAAAATGGAAAGCATGTAAGGAAAAGCATATTGGTAACACTTGGGGTGTTCTGCGAGTGGTCTTCCCGGTATAATAGAGTTACATCAAAATGCAAAGGAACAAGGGGATGCTTCTTGTATTTAGTGTAACAAGCATAATATTATAGCGACATATAGTTTGATCACATGGGCTTTCGATGAAACATAATGTGTGTTGTATGACATCTCCCCAACTTAGCAGGTCATGGCGAAAGTGAATAGCTCCAAGCAAAGCGAATAGCGGTAGAATTTCCTTTAGCATGATGATACAGGATGTCTCGCTAACTGTTCCAGCAAATGAATAAAAACACTATGACCGACATGTGAACTTCTAAAGTGCCATTGCAGGCTGACATGGATTTTCCCAAATTCTACATGGGCCAACATGTGATTCCAGTTCGATATATTTTTTTAGTGCTTGTGTATAAATAGGAATTTGGCAATTGTAAAAGGATCATCATATATCAGTTATTCAATACAAATAGGCATATTTGATGGATACAGTAGAGTAACTTCTCATATCACAGACCATGATGCATGTTTTTCCAAACTGGAGGTACTTATGAATGTCAATAGATGTTGCTGAACATTTCTAGTGTCAATTATCTTTGGAATTCAATGAAAATATTGCCAAGCTGTCTCCAAAATGGAATTTTTCTAATTGTTTAAATTGATATAAAAAGTTTGTACTCAATTCATCAATGCACATTTGCTATATCTGTGTGGTTAATCAATTGGTTCTTTCAAGAAAAGATTAAAATCCTTTTAGTTGATCACAGTAATCAGAGAGGTTCATTTGGATTGTTAAAGTAGAGCTTGGTGATTACAGTTTTGCATGTTTATACAAGTTGTAAACATCATATATGCGAAATAATTTGAAGTTTTCTCCATAAAGGTGTTATTCATCTTGATTTCATTTGACTCCACATACCCAATAAGGCACTAGTCTTTGCACTTCATCATTTTGAATTCATTCAGTTTCTTTATATCTATTAATTAAGCATATTAGGATTTAGATCAGAAGATTGTTATTGCTTTCAAGTTTGATCTCATTTGTTCACTGTCATCTGCTATTGTGGACAAAGCATTTCAGAAGGATAATCATAAGATAATTCTTCTCAATTCAAAAGGTACACCCACCTAGGTCCAGCAGGACCTGAAGAGTAGAAGGTTGAGTTCTCTTGACCTTGTCTGTTACCCTGAAATGTATCAAGAGATTGGAAGCCTCTTGAGGCATTTTGGCCTACGATTTTGAGAGCTAATAAATTGGCGACTCTGCTGGGGAATACATTCAGAATCAAAGCCTTGATCATAGAGTCAGAAACTTTGTACAAACTCCACTAGGAATAAGAAGCATTAAGTATTTTCTCATTTTTTGATAAAAGTGAATGGCGACTCTAACATAAATTTTGTAGGTTTGCAAACATGAATGGAAGATTATCTCAGTATAGGGGAGGTCATATTCGAGCTTCTACTGGCAGCAATAAATGGAAACATAAAGATGGCAAAGCTGATAAGGGAAAGAGGGTCAATGAGGACATGTGCATAATAGACAAAGGCAAATCACCAAGAGCACATTGTGAAACATATAATTGCTATGATACATGGAAAGATAGTTCAAGTGTAGAACCTTGCACCCCAGAAGATCAAAGAAATACTTTTCCTTTTCATGATTCTCAGAAACATGCTGAGTTTGAAGCTAGACTTGAGCCTGACCAAATCAGAATTCAACATGAATATGATCAGAAGATGGAAGGCAACCAAAATGTGATTGTTGATCATGAGAATCCTGAGGAGGTAAAGGCACAGTTGGAATTGCATAAGAGGAGGATAGAGGAACTAGAGGCTAAAATATAGAAAACTCAAGTTACTGATTAGATAGTTGATTGCCCCCCAAAGTATGTACCACCTCATAAGCAAGGTAATCATGGTGCAAGGCCTTCAAATCCATCAGTGCCTCTTCACTATCAGACTGGGAATCATTACAAGTAGCCAAGTGATTCTCGTTATATTCCCACATAGCATGAAAATATGCAACCACCTCCTGGTCAACATTACATCCCACAGCATAATGCACAATACAATAATCCTATGAATCCATATCAGTACCTACCTGTTCCACCTCCCCACCAGTATATAGTAGTGATCAAATAATTTGATTTGACATGGTTTCATCTATGCCCACATCCTATGGATAGCAACTAGAGAGGTCTGGTGCCTAAGTTTACAAGGAGTGATGTAGTCACTGTTGAAGAAAATTTAAGGAATTTCAATGTGTTCATCCAAGAAATAGGTACGCCATATGAAGATTTACACATGAGGCTATTTATGATGTCACTTCTTGAAGATGCTAAGGATTGGTTCAACAGCTTACCGGTTCTCTCAATTAATTCTCTTCAAGTATTCCATGATTGATTCCTAGAGCAATATGGGAATAAAAATGCACCAGATACAACTCTTCATGAATTGATGTGAATTCAGAAAAACCAGAATGATTCAATTTATGATTTCAACCGAAGATTCAATAAGTTGCAAACTAAAGTACCTCTTGGATCAAGGTTGCCAGATTCTATTGCAATGAGTGTTTATTTAAATGCATTTGATCCTAATACAAGGTATGAATTGAGAAGTAGATCCCCAAGAGATCTGGATGAGGCACAGAAGATAGCACTGACAATTGAAAACAATAGGAAGATTGCAAGTATAATCAATAAAAGAGACAACCCGAGGCCTCCTCAGCAAAGTAATAATTATCAGCATAGACAGGAGAACACATATAGAAATGAAAGGCCGAGGTTGCATGATATGCCTTATAATATAGACTAGAAGGATGGAAAACCAATAACAGCTAGGCCTAGAAGTAAGGAGACTCCTGATCCATTGAGAAGAAAAGGAACCTACATGGTGAGTAATAATTACTTCTATGAAGTTTGTAATCAGCCACATTCTCCAAACTATTGTGTTGTAGCTCAAAGGATGAAAGAAGAGGGAATGTTGATGGAGAATAATGGAGAAGATCACAAGGTTTATTTGACTTCAAATACTCTTTACCATGTTGAAGAAGGGTACTCATCTTTAGGGGATGAAGGCTACAAATATGATGTTTCAAATCAGAAATATAATGTCCATATGGCTGAATAGTAGGTCTTTTATGATTCTAAAGAAGATTATACAAAGCCACATTCTGTTAAGCTACCTGCTCAATGCAGTGTGAGGAGACTCACTGAAGATGAAATGGAGAGAATAACTGTTGCAGCAATTGAGGAAGCAAGGAGTAAATATTGGTTGAGAAATAGAAAAGTGAATGAGATGGAAGGAATTCCTGGGGGAATTTTTATGAAGGATTATAAAGCAACACAAGAACTTATGAAAAAACCAGAAAATAAATAGCCTGGTAAAAATGCAGAGAAGCCTGTCCAAAATCAGAAAGTTGAAGAATTACACAAGGAGACGCAAAATTCTGATCAGCCTAGTAAAAAAGAAAAAGAAGAAAACAAAGGAGAAACGCCAAAACTGAAGAAGACTATTAAGATGGAGAGCTCCTCTTTTGACTTCACACAGGCGTTATCCTAGGTAAAAAAGTCTGTCCCACTACTTGAATTGATGAAAATTAAGGAGTATAGAGATAATGCTATTCAATTAATTACATATGGGAATGAAAAACATATGAATTATGAGGAAGTCAATAGGTAGGAAAAGATAAATAATTCAAAAGTTTGTTTAGGTGATGTTTTAACAACCTCCCCACAAGTGGATCCTTTTTTCACCACATTTCTTATAAATAATAAATTGCTGAGGAATTGCATGATAGACTCTGGTGCTGCTATAAACATTATGCCAGTTGGAGTAATGAAACAGCTCGACATGTGGGTTGATACATGTGAAGGGAAGTGCTATGCAATGGATAACAGACCTGTACCTATCGTAGGCATTATGAGAGGTGTTGAGGTCAAACTGGCTACTTATCCACAAGTGGCTTATAATATAGATATAACAGTGATTGATACTCCTCAGTTTGGGATGCTTCTATCAAGGAAGTGGACAACAATAGTTGGGAGCGACGTTCAGTTTGATTTTTCTTATGCTACAATCCTAGTGAATGGTCAGGAAGTCCAGTTGTATAGAGAGCCAAGAATGAACCAGCTTGTTGACTATGTACCTCAAGATGAAATCAATTTTTTTTGTAATATTGATCTTGGAAGTTTTAAGATTGAATCATCCCAACCAGAATTAACCAATAGTGATCCAATTGAAAACCTTGTGGCACAAAGATGCAATGAAGTATGGAAGATCTATTTTGATGGAGCATGAATCCAAGAAGGTAATGGCGTTGGGAATGTTTTTGTTTCCCCTAAAGGTACTACTTTTAAATATTCATTATTGATGGAATTTGAATGTACAAACAATGTGGAAAAGTATGAAGCTTTATTGACAGGTTTGAACATACCTGTGAAACACAAGATTAAGTTGCTAACTATTTTTGGTGATTATGAGTTGGTTGTTTCACAAATTAAATCCAAGTATCCAGCAAAGCACAAAAGATTAAAGCAATATAGGAATGTTGTGTGGGACACAATTGAGTTGTTTGATGCATTTTCAATTGAGTGGATTGACAGATCAAAGAACATAATGGCTGATTTTTTAGCAAATGTGGCACTGAAAAGAGATGATGTCACATTGCCTAGGGTATCATAGATTGAGTTCAAGACAAGGCTTGCTGTTCCTGATAACATTTGTAATTGGCAAGTCTTCAATGTATAGATCAGTATGAAGCCTAGGAAATTGATTTCAATGCTTTTGTTGAGGAAGTAGATGGTAAGAAAACTATGTTTGGCAAGGTGATCTTATAGCTCAAAACAAATAAGCTTCCTAAAGGATTAGTGGCATTGGAGAGGGTGTATGATAGAAATGATCAGTCTCTCATAAGACAAACACCAGTCAAAAGGGAAGATATTGAAGAAATTAATTTAGGGACTGAGATGGTACCAAGAAAGGTATACATTGGAAAGAAGATCAGCCGTACAATAAGAAGAATGTTGATAGAGTTGCTGAGAAAGTATAAGCATGTGTTTGCTTGGTCTTATGAAGATTTGAAAGCATACATGGAGGATTTATTTCAGCATGAAATACCATTGAAGCTAGATGCTAAGCCATTCGTACAAAAGCAAAGACCTATAAATCCAACACTGGAGCCTAAGATGCAAGAGGAGTTGACAAAGCTCAAAGATGGGGGAATTATCAAACTGATTAGGCACTCAACGTGGGTCTCAAAGTTGGTTGCTGTGAGGAAGAAAAATGGAGACATCAAATTATGCATGGACTTCAAAAATTGGAATACGACATCTCTCAAAGACAATTATCATCTACCCAATATGGAGGCTATATTGCATAAGGTGACAGGGTGTGAGCTATTGTCAATGATGGATGGGTTTTCAGGGTACAACCAAGTTAAAGTCAAGGAATCTGAGCAATATAAGGCAACATTCACAACTCCTTGGGGAACATATGTATACATAAGGATGCCATTTGGTCTCACTAATGCAGGAGAAACCTTCCAAAGAGCTATTTACATGGGATTTGTAGATTTAATCAATGCTATCATGGTGGTGTACCAAGATGACCTGACTGCTTTTTCAAACAAGGTTGAAGATCATGTAAAACATTTGCAAAAGGTATTTATTAAAGCCATAGAATATGGTATATGTTTAAATCCTAAGAAATGTCATTTTACAGTCACAGAAGGTAAGCTCTTAGGACATATTGTTTCAAAAGAGGGAGTTAGAATAGATACTGAGAGGGTTGGAGCTATTGATAAAATTCTTGTTCCAAAAATTGTCAAGGCTATACAATCATTCTTTGGACATACTAATTTTGTTAGGAGATTTTTTTCTAATTTTTTTGAGATCATTAAGCCCATATCAACAATGTTGAAGAAGGGACAGAAAATAGAATGGACTGCAGAGGCTTTGGAAGCTTTCATATCCATCAAAAAGGCTATCAAAGAGGCTCATGTCCTTAAGTCTCCAGATTTTGCAAAGCCTTTTCAGATATTTTCATGTGCTTCAATGCATACTATTTTTTCTATTATGTTACAGAAGAATGAGGATGGTCATGAGCAACCTGTGTCTTTCTTTAGTAAATCATTACAAGGGTCTGAGCTGAAGTATGATATAATGGAAAAACAAGCATTTGATTTAGTAAAGGCCACAAAATCCTTCAAACCATATTTGGTTGGAGCAAAGGTGATTGATTATGTCCCTCATGCAGTTGTCAAGGATATTCTGACACAATATGAAGTTACAGGAAAAAATGTAGATGGTTTAACAAAATCCAAGAGTTTGATATGGAGATACATATTACTAAGCTAGTGATAGGTCAAGGCTTGGCTAGGCTGATGGCAGAATCAAATATTGAAGTGAGTCAAGTCTGTAATGTAGGTGAAGGGACTATAGTTGCAAGCATTGAACACACTCCTTGGTATAATGATATTATGCATTACCTTAAGTACATGAAGTGTCCAGAGGGATTGAGCGATACCCAGAAAAGAAATTTGAAGTTGCAAGCATCTAAATATGTTTTCATGGATGGGGATTTGTTTTGGAGGAACAAGGATGGTATACTGTTGTTATCTCTAGATGAGTTTCAGGCCAAGCATGTTTTAACTGAAATGCATGAAGGAGTTTGTGGAGGACACTACTCAGCAAAAACAACAAAATTCTCAGGGTAGGTTATTACTCACCTAAAGTTTTTAATGACTCTTTTACACATAAGAAAGTGTAAAGCATGCAAGAAGCTTTCTGAAAAACTAAAGTATCAAGGAGCTTTGCCACTTTGACCTTTGCAGGCTGATGCCCCTTTTCATCAATGAGGAATTGATTTCATCGGAGAGATACAAGAAAAATCAAGTGGAGGATACAAATGGATACTGGTTGCCAGTTATTATTTTACCAAATGGGTTGAAGCAATCCCAACTAAACAGGCTACAAGTAGTGTGGTGACAAATTTCTTGATAGACAACATTATCACTAGATTTGGTGCACCATTAAAGTTAATCATAGACAATGGGATGTGTTTCAGGTCAGATGAGTTCAAAATATTTTGTGCCACATATGGTATTACTATTTCTTATGCAGCTCCTTACCATCCACAAGCCAATGGCCAAGCAGAGTCTCATAATAAGGTTCTTTTAAAGATTATAAGGAGGATGCTAGGATAGAAAAAGAGGGATTGGGATTCAAAATTAAAGCTGGCTATGTGGGCTGATAGGATTACTGTTAAAAGAGCAATTGGAAAATCCCCATTTGAGTTGGTGTATGGAGCACAAGCCAGGATGCCTTTGCAGAATTTGTTACTAGTCTACAGGTTTGTTCTTCAGGAAGATTTGGATGTTTCTAAACCTATGGAAGAAAGGATGGAGCAACTAGCTGAACTTGATGAAATAAGGAGGGTTGCTCAAAGCCAAAACATAAAGTTATAGACACGGATGAAGTATCTATTTGATAAGAAGGCAAAGGATTGAAAGTTTGAGGAAAGTGACTTGGTGTTGATGTGGAACACTAGGTGTCAGGAGAAAGGCAAGCATGGTAAATTTGAAGCTTTGTGGCTGGGACCTTTTTTTGTTGTTGGAAAGAAGTGTGAAGACTCATACTATCTATAGAATATGGCTAGTGAAGATTAGGAATTTCCTGTACATGGGAAATTCTTCAATATTTTCTTCTCTTGAGCAACATAGAGGATTAAGGGTTGCTAGTGCATGGACAACTCTTGCTTATCCTCTCTAAAATTTTGTTCCATGCATAGTAGTTTAGGATTTTGTCCATCTCCATTTCACTACCATTTTCCATTCATCTCCATTTTGCATTCATTTCCATTGCCACTCATTCCATTTCTGCTCACTGGTTCATCATTTTGTGTCTGGTCTGCTCACCCAAAGTATCTGGATCCTTGCAATGATCTTACTATCATTCATCCCCAAACAAAGCCACTGTTGGAACTGTAAAAATATAATGTTTTTGCATGTTGGTTTTACTCATGAACTTCTAGATTTGGTCCTACCGTGTGCATATTCTACTCATATTTTTCCATATTGCCCCATTGAATCCATTGAATCATGCATTTTGTACATTTTGGTTCCTATTGGCGTAGGTCCTTGACTGTCTCCCCATCCCATTTTTCCTTTGTGTTGAAATTTGTTTGCTGTAAGTGTTTCGGTAAGACTTCATCATTGTTATAGCGATAGGAATTCACTTATTGGTTTCTATTGGCATAGCATTCATGTGATTTTGGCGACTATGGAAGGGTCTATTAGCAAAGGGCTGGGGTATCGACATCATGTCCTGGCGAGTCTTTCTTGTCTTACTGACTGGCACTTTAAGTTTCATTTCGGTGAGAGTTGGTGTTTGAGAAGAGGTCTTGGCGAGTGACCTTTGGTCTCGCCGACATTACTTTGCACGGGTGTTCACTTCGGCCAGAGTCATAATTCTCGGCATTGTGTCTTGGCGAGCCCATCGGGTCTTGCCAATAGTACAAAATGGATTTATTTTGGTACGAGAGTGGCTTTCTCTCAGTGATCATGTGTGCTCAGGGCTTTCAGTATAAAAATATACTCTACGTGACGTCTCGCTGAGGGTTGGGTGTTATAGCGACATACATGTGGAAGATGCTTCTCGACGAGTGTTTGCTCTTGTCTCAGTGACACTCAATGATGGTTGAGAGATTTTGGTATAAAATGAGCACTCTATATAACCTCTCCCCGATATTGTATTGTCTTAGTGAAAGCGAATGGGGGATGGTTTTTGACGTAAGAATTACCTTGTCTCGACGACTGGGAAATAACATGATGGGAGACTTTCGGTATAACGAGGTGCTATATTTATAAGGTCTCCCCAATTTTTTGAGGTCACAGTGAAGTAAATAAGATTAATGGTGCATCGGTGAGAAATCGAATAAGTCATAGCAACTCAGATTGCATAAAGACTTTTGGTGAAACAAGATGAAGTCTGCAGGAGGTTTCTCTGATACCATTAGGTTATCATGACTATGAACGAATCCAAAAGAGCACATCGGCGAGAGGTATCCCTATGTCTCAGCGAATGGAAAGCACGTAAGGAAAAGAATATCGGTAACAATTAGGATGTTCTGCGAGAGGTTTTCCTGATATCATAGAGTTACAATGAAACACAAAGGAACAAGGGGATGCTTCTTGTCTTCATTGTAATAAGCAGAATCTTATAGCGATATATAGTTTGATCACATGGGCTTTCGATGAAACATAATGTGTGTTGTATGACATCTCCCCGACTTAACAGGTCATGGCGAAAGCGAATAGCTCCAAGCAGAGTGAATAGCAATTGAATTGCCTTCGGCATGATGATACAGGATGTGTCGCCGACTGTTCCAGCAAATGAATATAAACACTATGGCTGACATGTGAACTTCTAAAGTGTCGTTGTAGGTCAACATAGATTTGCATGAATTCTATGGGGGCCGACATGTGATCCTAGTTTGATATGTTTTTTTAATGCTTGTGTATAAATAGGCATTTTGGAATTGTAAAAGGATCGTCATCTATTAGATATTCGATACAAATAGGCATATTTGATGGATATAGTAGAGTAACTTCTCAGATCATAGACTATGATGATTTTTTTTCAAACTAGAGGTACTTATGAATGTCAATTGATGTTGCCACACATTTTTGGTGTCAATTATTTGTGGAATTTAATGAAAATATTGCCAAGTTGTCTCCAAAATGGAATTTTTCTGATTATTTAAATTGATATAAAAAGTTTGTATTCAATTCATCAATGCACATTTGCTATATCTATGTGGTTAATCAATTGGTTCTTTCAAGAAAAGATTAAATCCTTTTAGTTGATCACAGTAATCAGAGAGGTTCATTTGGATTGTTAAAGTAGAGCTTGGTGATTATAGTTTTGCATGTTTATACAAGTTGTAAACATCATATATCCAAACAATTTGAAGTTTTCTTCATAAAGGTGTTATTCATCTTGATTTCATTTGACTCCGCATACCCAGTAAGGCACTAGTCTCTGCACTTCATCATTTTGAATTCATTAAGTTTCTTTATATCTGTTAATTGAGCATATTAGGATTTAGATCAGAAGATTGTTATTGCTTTCAAGTTTGATTTCATTTGTTCACTATCATCTGCCATTGTGGAGAAAGTATTTCAGAAGGATAATCATAAGATAAGTCTACTCAATTCAAAAGGTACACTTGCCTTGGTCCAACAACACCTGAAGAGTAGAAGGTTGAATTCTCTTGACCTTGTTTGTTACCCTAAAATGTATCAAGATATTGGCAACCTCTTGAGGGATTTCGGCTTTCATTTTTGAGAGCTAACAAGGGGAAACACCAAGTTCAACAATAATTTTAGGAGAATTGTCATTTAGCTTATGGAAGAGGAGAAAAATGAATTCAACTCATTATGCACTTGTTCATCAATCTTTGCAATATCAATGTCATCATATAAATTAATCATAATAGGAGGTAAAATGATAATGTCCCTAGAAGGTTCCTATTTGCATTGTGGTGAAGGTATAGAATCATCATGTGTTGCTTCAAGTAAGTTCAGATTTTTATTTTTTGTGTTCTTCTTTTCTTCTTTTGTTTGTAACATATGAGCAATAGCACGAAACCTATGCCTATGCTCTCTATCATTTCGATTTCATTTCAATCTATTGTCAAATTGTGTTTGTGTAGGAGTGGGCCTATAAACCATAGGTTTATTTTCTTCCCTTAGGGGATGAATGGAAGGAACCATGGGAGGTTGTTCAACCACATTCTCTTTATAATTTTAAACTTTTTTGACTTTAGAAGGAACAATGGGATTTTTTTGATTGTCTCATGGTCTCTTGTAGGAAATAGGAGGAGGATTTGTCATGGGATTTTTCTTTGATATTTGGAAGGGATTTTGGTTCAATCATTATTACATCAATGATAGGTGGCTCAATCTTGGGGTGTGACATGTTTCTAAGGTATAATTATTCTATGTGTTTTCCCTTAAACTTTTGATACTCTTTGAAAAAGTAGACCTCATGAGGTCTAATAGGTTGAATAGGCTTAGGCCAAAATAAATCCAATGAAAATATCCCATGGGAAGACACACAATTAAAGCCACTATGATGTAATGTAAATATTTCATCACCAAAGGGAAACTTTAAACATTTGTGCACAACGAGTAGGAAGACATTAATGGAGTAAAGCCATGGATAGCCTAACTTCACATGAAATTGCTCTGATGATGGGATGATGGTAAATGAGACATTTAATTTTTTTTATTTGAATTTTAGAAGGAGGTTTATCGAGCCAATTGCAGGGAAAGAAAAACCATTATGTGTTTTGATCCACGCTTTTGTTTTTTCATTTTTATCTTGATAAATTTCATGCACAAATAGTATTTTTTTAGTGATCATGTTCTCTCCATAGACAAGATCAATTAATATCCCATTAGTAGGCTTATCATTGATTCTTCTAGCTATGTAAAGAGGACCATCTGGTGCATGTTTTTAAAGTATGTATTTTTGTGAAAAATAAATATCAAGAGGCATTTTTGTTGAAACCATTCTAATCATTTATTATTTATTACCATATTTTTTGTTTTCATCATCCATGTCAACATTTACACATAATTCTTTGTTTCACTAGCTTTGACAAATGAAATAGTATGTTTCGGCATGAGATTGACGAATATTTGTAAGTTTTGGTTAGAAGGAGCTATAGATTTATTACCTTGATAATTCACACCTCTAATTAGAAGATGATTAGAATCAATTAGATCTTGGACAAGATGTTTAAGATGCTTACAATATTCCATATCACCTTCAATAATCACCTTGTTTCATCCTTTTTCTTTTAATCTCAATATTCCCCACCAAGTCATTGTTGTTTTTGATTCAATATTGGATCCGACCCCTATGTTTTCGGCATATATTCAACAAGGGTACCCTTGTCCCTTACAACACCTCTAGTAACAACCATACAAGGATTACTTACCTCTATATTGTAAGTTGATAATGTCCATTTAAGGATTACAATAGTCCCATATAATGAGAATGAAGGAGAAGTTGGGAATTTCCTTGGTGTGATGGGAAAAATTATACATGCCAGAGAAGAATGGGGGCCTGGGTATTAGAAAATTGAAAATCCTTAACAATGTGTTGCTTGCAAAAATTGGTCCTTTTGACTGAAGATAAATAGTAGGCTACAATTTTAAAAGAAAAATTACCTTGCTAGTGAGAGGAAAAATAATTTCATGGGACCAAATTTTCCATGTTGCTCAATTATTTGGAATAACCTAGTGAAAATAATAGACATCAATAGGCAAGGGACTGGAATAAGGGTTAGCAATGTTCTACATATTGGATTTTGGGAAGAAATTTGGTTTAAATGCCTTGCTCTCTCTTCCTTAAGCCAATTTAACAACATAAAACGTAAGATCATCCAATCCTATGGTTTCTCCCTCAATAGTTATATTGATTGGGGTGGACCTACTTTGAAATGGAAGAGTTTCAAAGAACAAATAGCTATAGGAAGATGATCTAGGGGTGGCTTCTAGCCAAATGAAGAAGTGATTTTGATGGAGCCGAGTAACAAAATTGGGGACAATAGCTTCTCCTCTCAAAATAAAATGGATACTTAGATCTAGAGTTATAATCCTTTAGGAAAATTTCATTAAATATTCTTACAATATGATGGAGTAGTACGGTACCCCCCATAACACTTTTGACTAGAAATAGTTATAGATCCCTAACCGTATCCCCAAGATTAATTATTTTTTATGGGTGGTTATTGATGGGATCATTTTTATAGTTGATAATCTCAATAAGCATGAGTTTCATATTGTTAACAAATGTCATATGTGATATGAGAATGTTGAAAGAATAAACCACCTCTTTTTAAGTTATCCTTTTTTCTAAGGAGGATTGGAACAATGTTCATAATTATTTGATGGTATATTGCATCTTCCCCTCATCCTTGAAGGAATTTTTTAACTGTTTGAACTACTTCCCATTTTCCACCCCATCATTGTTAACCTTTGGAAACAGATCCCCCTAGTGTTGTCTTGAAACTTATGGAAATAGAGAAACTACAAGAAGTTCTGAGATCAAAGAAAAAATAACATTGATATTTTTTTCTGAACATAACAACTTCAAGAAATTTTTTTGATTGATTATGGTTTTTCAAAAGTCCCTCCCGCTAATGGGGAAATTAAATAGATTTCCTTTTTTTTTTTTTTTTTAGCCTGAGGGAATCGGGTAGCACCCCCTATAAACTTCTACATCTTTGGTAAACTTTTTAACGTGACTGGCGGCGTTGGCGCGACACACCCTCCGGTACCACGGGACGGGGGGAGACTAGAACTCGTGACCAGCAGAGCCGCAACAGAATTACTTAGCCAACCGAGCTAGGGCCCCCGCCCTAAATAGATTTCCTATAAGGAACAATGGTTTAGAATAAATTTTGATGGGTTTTCCAAAGATAATCCTTGTATGGTTGTTACTAGAGGTGTTATAATGGACCGCAAGGGTACCCTTGTTGAATTATATGCCAAAAAATAGGGGTCTGATCCAGTATTGAATAAAAAGCAACAATGACTTGGTGGGGAATAAAGAGATTAAAAGAAAAAGGATGCAACAAGGTGATTATTGAAGGTGATTTTTTGATCTTCAATATTTTTAAGGGAATTTACACTAGGCCTTGGAAGATTAAATATATTATAGAATATTGTAAACAATCTCACAAATCCTTCACATTATAAGATTTTCCACTCTTGTAGAGAAGGAAATAAGGCAGCTAATTATTTGGCTAATATTGGCTTATGCATAACTTTTTGGACATGTTGGGCTTTCAACAATATCCCTTTTAATATCAAGGAAATAGTTTCAAATAAAATAATTGCTTATAGGTCGATATCTAACACACAACTAATTCAACTATGCTAAGTCCTTGGATTTTAATATGCAAGACAATGATTCCTTGCCCCCAAATTTTTTTATCCTTGAGCCCCATCACATTTGGAGGTGGATACATAATATGTGGGGTGGTGACAAGGATTACATTTTTCTTTTTGACAAAAGGAAAAAGATTCATTTTAATAATTATATGAATCATGAGAATTTAATCCCTCATCACACAAAGGGTGGGGTCATTATTTTGTCTTTAAGTTTGGTAACTATGTCCTTCCATGCCTCAAGCATTATAGATTTAGGAAAAATGAATTTATCATAGAAAGGAGAGATTTCTAGATTGGCACCTCAAGTGAGAATTATTTTCACTTCATTCTCTTATATCTTAAGTAGAATACTCCTAACATGTGGCTTAAAGGGATATATAGGACCATAATTTCCCATGAACCCAACATGAGCCATATAACATCTCCTTTTCGATTCCCATTCCTCAAGAATTTTTCTTGCATTTTTATCTCCATTCCTTATACTCGTTGTGTTATGTCTTGTGCTAAGTTCCCTCTTTTACCTCTATTTAATTACCTTGCTACTAGAATGGGGGGACCTTAAAAAAAATATGAGCCTCTATCTTGCATCCTGATTAAACAGAATGTCAAATTATGGAAATTTGAAGCAAATCTCACAGATTTTTTCCAAGCTATGTGTTGGAAGAATGAAGAAGAATGGATATCTCTATAGTTTTTTGTTTTCATTGATGTCACCATGTTATACAATTTTTGATCACAATTCTAAGTCAATTCTTGATCTAGTATTTTGGTGAGGTATCTGAATCAGTATACAAGCTACACCCTCCAGTATTTTAGTTTGCACTCCTCTGCAGCTGATAGTTGTTGCCTACAGTTTTTTGAAATAGTTTATGGGTGTTCAAATAATGTATGTTCAGAATCTCTTGTGCTCTGGTGCTCGTACGATGTATCAACATTATTATGTTGATTACTTTTTGGAATTAAGTCTATTTTTGGCCAACTTCATGAATAAGTTGTGATATATGGTGAATCAATTTTTGTTATGTAGATATATGTGTGACCTATCTTAGGTCTATCCCAACATGATAAAGTATGCTACACATTTTGAGTTAATGGTTGTTAATATTTTGCAAATACTTGAAGCCGAAGTTGGTATTTTTGGTAAACAAGGAAGTGCATCTAATTAGGCTGACCTAATTGATGCTTATGAATGGATTCAGTATATATATTGGATAGGTTTGAAGATTGAGTGATGAAGAAGCAGTAGTGATTGTGAAGCTATGAATGTGAAAAGTGTGAAGATGATGAAGTGAATTAATTTTTTTTATTGAGCATCACTAAAATTGTATTAGCACTTGTTAGGTGCACTCTCTTTAGTTCATTTTGGTTGCGAAGCCAAGTTTTTGTTGTGTAATCTATTTTAGGTAGTGAGCCTCCTTGTGTAAGCAGTGATCTTTTGTATTCAGACACTGAATGCTATTCAAGGTAGTGAGCCTTTGGCAATGAGCCTTATATATTCGGCTTTGTAATTGGGTATGTGTAGGATCATCATGGAAAAAATAGGCCCTTAAGTAGCAAAAATATAGAAAAAAAGAGTTAGGAAACTTGACATAAAAATTTGAATAAGTTATCTATATTATTTCAAAATATGTAATAATAGAATATGTAGAAAATTGAATTTAGTTTCTAAACTACTAGGTTTATTTATTTATTTTTTAAATCTATTTGGTGAAATTTTGAAATTTCAATGTAGTAGTACTTAAATTTCAGGGAAAAAATAAGAAGTGGGTGTCTGTCTGACCACCCTAACCACAATAAAATGATAATATTTTTTTATAATATTTTATATATAAGAAGAGGACTCATGTCCTAATGTGATGCATATTTTTTTGTATTTTTTTTCCAAGTAAATAATATGAATTTTTATTACAACTTTAAAAAAATATAAAAATCATATGTCTGACCACCTTAACTTGGTCAAAACTTCATAAAATTCAATACTTTTTTTTTTAATGCTATAGTATACGAAGCAAACAATGTGACGCATGTTTTGGTTTTAAAAAATGTGATACCATTTGAAATCTATAAATGTATTTCAATTAGCCTATCAATCGGAACTTCAGTCATAATTCAAATAGAAAATGAATAATAATTATTTATTAAATTCAAAGTAAAGCATAATTTATATTGGTAGAAATTTGAAAATTTCCTTTAAAAACCCTTTTTGTTTCATCATTTTTGAGTAAAAAAAAGTCATCAGCCACATACCCACCATATCCCCACTTTTTGGCCCATCATGATCCTGCACATACCCAATTACTTTATATTGTGAGTTAATCCTCATCATTTTTTTTCCCTTATTGGGTTTTCAACGTAAAATATGGTCATTTTGTTGATTTTATTTTCTATTTTCTACATTTCATGTTCATAATTAATAATAGAACAACGTGGTTGTGAAATTGATAAGAGTTGAAGTTTTGAGTTGAATGTTGGGGACAATTGATTCACCCTAGCCCTCTTAGTTGTCCTACACCTTTTAACAATTTGTATAAGAGCTTTTGGTTCATTGGTGTAGAGCTTAACTACTTGAGGAAGATTCTGAAGGTTGATCAAATGGATGATAAAGAAGAACTCCAGACTACACTTGAAAATATTGATAAGGCAGAAAATGAAAATAGGGACTTGAAAGAAAATATAGATGAGGCTAATGAATGTATCCAAAAGTTGAAAGAATAGTTGAATAAATTCAAGGAAAGACAGAGAAGTAAGTGAGTAGTAGAAAGAAGAGATCATCAGACTAAAAGTCCTTGCAAAAGAAAATTAGAGAATTGAAGAATGTCTGAATACAATGGTGTAGAACAAATCTGATGAATGCTCTAAACTTGAATAGGAGTTAGTAAACTTGAGAGTAGAACTAGAGAAGGCAAAGCTCTATGAGAAAATTTTTAGATCTAGCTCTAACAAGCTTGAAGAACTGCTTGCTGGAAAAAAACCAAGTAAAGACAAAGGTGGCTTGAGAAATGAAACAGGTGAAAGTTAAAAGGACAATCAAAAGGCTCAAGACAAAGGGAAGCAAAAAATAAATTCAAGAATTTTGCAAAGAGACCTCCTATGAGATATCCTAATGCACAAAGGTATTCACCTTTCTATATTATTTTATGTTTTTGTAATAAATATGGTTACAAGGAAACAAAATGCAAGAGCAGGATGAATTAGTTTCCTAGTTCTTTCTATAGGAAATGTTCTTTTGTGCGAGAAATTTGGAAATAAAGCTACTAAATGTATATCTTAGGTGAGAATGATCAGTCGATTAATGATGAATATGTTTAATGGAGGCAAAATGAATCAATTTTTTAATGGCTACTATTATACCTACAAAAAAATTTGACACAAAGCAAATCAATGTAGATCGAGAAGTAACGAAGGTAGAACTAATAAGAAAAATCTTGTCTACTATAATTGTAACAAACTTGGACATGTCTCAAATTTCTGCAAAAGTAAGAAGGGAAAGCATTATGCTCTATTGAAAAAGAATAAACTACTAAAGAAAATCAATAAAGAAGAGATGAAGCAAGAAATGAATAAGATATGGAGGAAGAAAGAAGAAGAACCTAAAAATATTGATGTGTCTATTCCCTCATCTAGTACAGACAATTCCTCTAGGAACTAGATTGAGCATTGTCTTAAGGGGAGCATTATTAGAAAACTATAAAAACCCCTTGGATGAATGTCATGTCACATGTTAGCTTGAGGATGTAATGTGAATAATGAATAAAAAGAGGTTTTGGAAAAGAAATCAAAAGAAAAAATGTTGGCATGCTAATTTGCAGATCAAGTTAGGGTTTTCTATGTTGAGAAGAATGGTTTTAGCATCTTTTTGATGTCTGTTGCATTTAATGAGAATTAGGGAAAATAGATGGTGTATAAGGTAAAATTCGTAAGTCTTTTTGATCACTTGAGAACCTGAAGAGTTTGAAAGGAGTGTTGGAGTGATCTAGAAGTGATTTGAACCAATTTTGTAGAAATTATTACAAATACTCAAGAATTATTTCTCATTTTACAAAGGGAAAGAAGGGAAAAGGAAGAAGTTTTGACTAAAAAATAACGAATTTGAGAAAGATAAGCATGAAAATGGACAAAGGATCAAGTTACATCATTCCACTGAAGTTGAAAGGAGTTGAATTGGAATAATTTGATTATAGAAAGATAGAGTAAATGGAACTCGGGCTAAAGGAAAATGAGTTACAAAGCATAAAAACCCTAGGTATGGATTTATGGGGAGAATTTCCTTGGTTTGTAGACAAAGAATTCATCTTGTTCTTGTTAAGCTAATTCAATAACATCAACATTATGTTGGTAAAACCCTACTTGATCACAAAGGATACGATCAAAGTGATTACTAGCTTATGTAGTGTTGGGGATTGCCCTAGGAAGAAAACCATGAAATACAAAGATGTGGAGGAACTTAATAGCATTGATAAAGACCCTGAAGCTTTATTAATAAACAATCTTGTAGATTTTGCTGTAAAGTATGTTGTGTACAACATTTCTTCTAAAATATATTTTAGAAATCATGAAGGTTCAACTTCAACTATTGTTGTATATCTTGCACACATGATGGTTAAGGAAAACAAGCAGTTTGATTTGTGTAGCCTATTACTTGAAAACCTAACTGAGAATGCCCAAATATTATTGGTTGAGGGTTATCCTTTTTGGTTTGGATCTTTGTTCGTGTGCTTGAATTTTTACTTTTTGAACTCGCTACCAAGAAGGGAAAATGTTGAGTGGGAATTCATTTTTTCTATTTGGAAATAAGTTTATAGATACTTGGAATCATAGGCAGACAATGTAAGTGTGTGCAAAACATATTTCATATCCCTAAAGACAAATTTTTGCTCTGGTATGTCAGTACTTAGTTAGTCTGAAGTGGGTTCATCCTTCAGTAAGAAAGAGTTGGAAGTTATCATTGGCGAGTCCCCTACAAAACCTAAAAGGAGGAAAACTATTGTAACAAATGTCTCAAAAGAAAATAAGAATGAAGAAGAATTTTTTTTTTTGGATCTGAATCCTTTGATCTAGAGGATATACAGATGCTACTAGAGAAGAATAAAATGAAGAAGATTGGTGAAATGTGGAATGTGTGCTCTCCAATTGAGAAACTTAAAATTGATGATGTGCTAGTTGATTATTTTCTTAATAAGGGTATTTCAGTTTTAAATGTGTTATATTCTTTGGAAGATGATCTAGTAGATATTATTGAAGAGAGAACATTGTTGGAAGGACCTAAAGGTCATAATTTCAAAGCTATGCTTGAAAGAAGAAGTAAGAAACAAAAAAAAGTGCTATCGAAACACATGAATGCCACAAAATAATGCATCAAAGAAATATATGACATCTACAAGTATCATCTCCAATGGCTGGTAGTTGTTGACAATTTCAGAAGTAGAATTGAAGCCATTGAATCTGAGATGAATAATATTGAAAAGATTTTTGAGTTATTCAAAGACAGGGATGGAAAATAGAGAATAAGAGTTGGTGAATTGCAAGTGGAGTTGTTGACTACTCAGAGGAAAAGAGAATATATGGTTGAAACCCTTTCGTTCATTAAGGAAGTTGCTAAGTTCCGGTTGGATCATCTCTCTAGAACTCTCTTTGATGCAAAAAATTGTGAATGCCAATGTTTATCTTCTAATCAAACATCCTCCTTTACACAGTTATATTTATTGGAAGGTATGAGTGCAAGAATGAATTTGGCTTACTTGGAAAAGGATTATTTCTATAATAAGAGAGAAGTACAAGAAAATATTTCATGTAAAAAGTGTCATTCTCATTTGAATGTTTGAAATATGAAGCTAGAACTTATGCATATACAAGGTTATCATATACATACATTTACATCCTACCTTTTGGTCATACTTTTCCATTTATTCCAAAGGGGAGAGAGTCATGTAAGCAAAGAGAGTCATGCAAAGAATAGCTATAGTGATTGGAGGAGAGAATGTTATGTTTTGTAAATTTTGGCACATGTTGCCATCAATGACAAAGGGGGAGATTGTTCAAAGAATGAAGAATAATGGATATATCTATAATTTTGTGTTTTCATTGATTTCACCATGTTATATGGGTTGTGATTGCAAGTCTAAGTTAGTGCTTGATGTAGTATTTTGGTACAATAGTTG
The DNA here is from genome assembly GCA_007258455.2 of Sequoia sempervirens. NCBI lineage: Eukaryota > Viridiplantae > Streptophyta > Pinopsida > Cupressales > Cupressaceae > Sequoia > Sequoia sempervirens. The sequence goes on from VDFB02000017.1 coordinate 183,811,268, forward strand.
AATTGGTATACAAGCTACACCCTATGATATTTTAGTCTGCAATCCTCTGTAGTTGATAGTTGTTGCTTGCAGTTTTTAGAAATAGTTTATGGGTGTTGAAAGAATGTATGTTCAAAGTATCTCATGCTCTGGTGTTGGTATGACATATTGGCATTATTATGTTGATTACTTTTTGCAATTAAGTCTATTTTTGGCTAACTTCATAAATAAGTTGTGATATGGTGAATCAATTTTTGTTATGCAAATATATGTGTGACCTATCTTAGGTCTATGCTGACATGATAAAGTATGCTACACATTTTGATTTATTGGTTGGAAGGATTTTGCAAATACTTGAAGTTGATAGTTGGTATTTTTTGTAAACAAGGAAATGCATCTAATTAGGCCAACCTAATTGATGCTTACAGATGGATCGAGTATATATATCAAGAATAGGTTTGAAGATTGAGTGATGAAGAAGCAATAGTGATTGTGAAGCTATGAATGAAAAAATTGTGAAGATGATGAAGGGAATTAAGTATGTTTATTGAGCATCATTGGAACTGTATCAACACTTTTTAGGTGCACTCTCTTCAGTTCATTTTGGTTGTGAAGCCAATTTTTGGTTTTGTAATCTTTTGTAGGTAGTGAGCCTCCTTGTGTAAGTAGTGAGCTTTTGAATCCAAACAGTGAGACCTATTCAGGGTAGTGAGCCCTTGGCAATGAACCTTATATATTTGATTTTGGAATTAATTTATATTCTGAGTTAATCCTCACCGTGGCTTTTCCATTATTAGGTTTTCCACATAAAATCTAGTGTTCATTGTGTTGATTTTGCTTTCTATTTTTTGCATTTCATGTTCATACTTAATAATAGAATAGTGTGGTTGTGAAATTGAAAAGTGTCGATTTTTTAGTTTAATTACTGGGAGAACTGATTCACCCACCCCCTCTCAATTTTCCTCACCTTTTAACACTATCCAAGGGCATGATGATAACCATACTTGCAAATTCTTTAATCCTTTAAATGTGGGTAAAGTTGATATTGGTGGTATCCATTTTGAAGTTACTACTAGCCTAACTACTAAATCCAAATTCCTTCAATGTAAATTTCTTAAGGTTGAAAAGATTTATAATAGAAAGTACTAGAACTTCAAAGAAAATTTCTTTTGGGAAGGTGAGAAAGTGATGTGTCTATAGAATGTTTATGGCCGGGAGAAATTACCTCACCCTTACAACTTGATAAGCATTCACCCAATCCTTTATTTCAATCTCAAGGGTAGATATGCTAGTAGACATGGATACTATTTTTCATTACTAAATCATGTTCATCACAAACAATGGATAAATGTACCTTTTTTTTCTTTCTTTTCTTATGGCATGCATTGCTAGAGGTGCATTTCCCCCTACATCAAAAATTAATCTATGCCCTCTAAAATTTTTCCAATGATGCAACCCCACAACCAAAGCCTACTCCCATTGTTACCTTTGAAGCTTTACACCTTATTGATAATCCCTTGTAGTCCTCCAAAAAAACTTTTTAGTTGAGCCATAAGTAAAAATCCAAAAAAGGGAACCCCTTGCCTCCACTTCCTGAAATATGTCTTCTGGGGTGGTCATGGATTCTACAACTCCTCAAAAAGGAATTATCTCCCTGCCTCTTAATGATGTGAAAAATAAGATGTATCCCCCTAGATCCATAACTATTGAAATATGGGATGAACTAGAGTCCTATTGTCTAGTTCCAAATAATAGTGGGTCTTGAGAGAGACACTCTACAAGATTGGCTAGTGTAAGCCAAAAGAATAAAGGAAAGACATGAAAGGGTTTAGGTAAGAGATTGATGACAAGGATCTAGCTAACTCAAATGATGATTTCCATCATGATTGTTAGTACAAGATATTGATGAAGGTTATCATTGATGTCAACAATAGAAACTGGATTATTGTAATTGTTATACATTACTTGTATAGTTCATTACTTGCTTCAGTAATGGAAGTCTATTGATCCATTATTTTGGTCTAGATTATCTTAATTTGTATGATTCTTTTAGAAGTTGACATTGTGGTCTATCTTGAGACATCTTTTGTATCCACTAAAAATAATTTAGTTGACTAGGCTTTATGGTTGGAAAGATACTGTCACCATCAATTTGGAAAATAATGTTCTACTTATATAAATTCATTTAGAATATATGAATGACAATGTTTTGCTCAGAAGTCTATAGTGAGTTTCTATACAATGCATTGATGAGGGAGATTCCTTAGTTTCATAGGATTAATTATTATGTTTTTTGGTGCTAAAGATAGGTTACTTGGTATCATCTAAAGAGGAATTTTATGTGTTAAAAAGCTTTTGTGTTACACATTTGATGAATTGTATATATGTTTGGTGTTTTAATGTTTTAGGTCTAACCTTGGCTGACCTAATTATGAATTGGTGTTAAGAAGACTAAACATACATTATTTTGAATGTTAAATGGATCTATCATCGGTCCATACTAACTAATATCATGTGAAGATGATTTTTTTTTGAGGTTAAAGTTAACAAACTTGATTTTGATTTGAAATGGGGTTACTTCAATTAGGCCAACCTTATTGATGTACTTGATTATATATAGTATATATATATGAAATCTTTTGAGATCAAGGAATGAGAGGAGATAGTGTGTGTGAGTGAATAAAATAAAAAAATGTTAAGAGTGATTGAGAATTGCTAAATGTTACAAATGTGTGAAGTTGTATGAATACACAAACAAATGTGTTGTGTACACTTGCAGAGAAGTGTTTCATATAATGTGCTTCACAAGTATTAAACTCCAACACAAGGAAGGTGCATTCTATCTTAGTTCATCTCTTGACGGTGAGCCATAATTTGTTTTGTAGACTATTTTAGGTTGAGAGAATTTAAGGATAGTGTGTCTTGTAAGTGAGCCCTTGTAATATTTTATATCCAGATATATTATATTGTGAGATAATCCTCACCTTGTTTTTTCCCATTTTTGTTTTTCCACGTTAAAAAATTGTGTTGATGTGTCTTATGGTGTCATGATCTTTACAATGTCTTCATTCTTATTTACAATTAAATATACTTCAATAAATGGATAGTTTATAGCTAAATGGTTTAATGTAATACTGATTCACCCCCACCCTCTTAGTATTCTGGGTGTTCAACAATTGGTATTAGAGCTTGGTTCCTATGAAAAAGACCAAAAATTTGAGGATGGTCTTGAAACTCGAATACATGGAAGATAAAAAATTTCTTATTCCTTTGGAGGAGATCGCTACTAAACATACAAAAAGAAAATGAAGATTTGAAGGAAATCCTAAAGGAAGAAAATAAGTGCATTAAGAAGCTAAAGCAAAGATATAGAGAACTTAGTGATCACTTAAAAGAAGAAGATGAGGACATCACCAAACTAAAAGAACAACTGGAAGAAAAGAGAAAAATTGAAGACTATTAAGAAGCTAAAATACAAGCAATGATGGATGAATGTGCAAAGCTTGAAGAAGAAGTAATTATGAAATCAGATCTTGAAAAGGCAAGAAGATATGAGGATAAATTTGTGACAAGTTCTACAATGCTAGATGAACTAATTGCAGGATAAAAACCCTCTAAGGAAAAAAGTGGTTTGGGATTTGAGGAAGGAAAAAGTTCAAAATCAAATCAATCCTCTAAAATCAAGACACAAAGCAATGGTAGACAGTTCAATAATCTAAGAAGAAATATTGGAAGAATTCCTATCAAACAAGCTAATGTTCAAAGGTACTTATCTTTTAACAGTGTTTGTTATTCTTGCAATAGGTTTGGACATAGGGAAAAATATTGTGAAATTCAAATGAAAGAGAATGATGGAATGAATCAAAATACTTATCATTCTCTGGTTAATGTTTTTGCAAGAAGATTGGACATCAAAACATGCAATGCATAAGTCATAAGTTGACCAAGATAATTTATCCATTCAATGGCTACTGTTATCACTACAATTTATTTAGAGACAAGGCTAACCAATGTAAATATAGATTGAATAAAGGAAAATTTGGATGGAAGAATGTTGTTTGTTATAATTGCAACAAACTAGGACACTTTTCTAGAGACTATAAAAGTAGAAATATGAAAAGTGACTATCTACAAAAGAGATATGTACCAATCATTAAGATTGATCTGGAAGAGGTTAAGAAGAAAATGGAAAGTATTTGGAGAAGGGAAGGAGAATCTTAAAATAAAGAAAAATAAAAAATTATCAATTTTATCTATGCCACCCCCTAGTGCAAAAAATCATGTGAAAAAATAAATCTAGGAAATGAATGAGGGGGAGTGTAACGTCCCGCCGGGCAAACCCCAAAGGAACTAATAACAACGGAACAATTTTTTTTTAAAAGAACATAAGATTGTATTTAAGTATTCCAATATAACAATGTAGTGAGTTGCATGACAAATTCCATTGGAGTACACAAGGTGACATTACTACACTAACCCATAACAAAGATAATAAGATAACAATAATTAAATAATTACGTAAAACCATTCATTCCCATATTATCATTTAAAATATCCATTAACAATAACCATATTAATACCATATGTACATATGAAAATGAACGAAGTTATGAAGATATAAAGCATATATATTTCGACAGATATAACACAACATAATCAACTATTACAAGTGATAGTTCCTGAATAAATACATGGCTTGAATATACATTAGATCCATAAGACAGTACAATACAACTATCTGAAAATACATCTCAATAACCACATTTATAAATTACATCAAGGTCATCCCAACACACATGGGAGATGATACATCAATGAATACATTACATCTGAGGTATAAACATACATCTGGAACATAAGAACACTGGATCAACAACATCCGCCAAAACCCTGCAACAAAGATACATCTGCAACTAAAAAGGGAACCCAACGGGGTGCGAAGCACGTTCCACCCAACCACCCTCGTGCTGGGAGTAGACAAGGAAGGATCCCCAACCAAGCATGTCTAACAGTAACACAATACTAACTCCAAATAAACAACTTAACATCAAAGACCACATAGAAAACTAAACAAAGATAAATCCAAAAGGCACAACAACAAACCACTTCTGAACATAACAACAAGTCACAATCACAACATCAATGAAACTCAAGACATAATATCAAAGACTACTTCCAACAATAACCAAAGACAAATCAATAAATCACTTCCATAGGACTTCAGTAAAATAACACAAACAAAATGTTAGAGGAGAGTGTCATCGCATGGATTAACATGAATTATCTAGACATCCTATCACAAGGTGCCACCTCCATCTATGGCTCTCCTGACAGCCTATCTCAAGGCGTTGCTCCATAAGGTTACTCATGTGGAGTCATTAACCTTTCGTGAAGACAAGACAACGACCATGCCAACCACAGCCTTCTCGGTCCCCTTTAGTCTATGATAGCACTAACAAGCAAACGAGGCATCACAATTATCTTATTAATGTTTAATCCCCACCCGTGGTTTATTACTTAGGTTATCACTGATTAATCTAACTCTACGTGGGTTACCCTGACAACCCCTTTGTGTGCCGATCCCCACTAGAGCCACTCTCTCTAAACACTCAACACAAAAATATCCAACATAAAAGTGAAGAAGTACGAAACCTATCAAGTGGATCATCTGCGAGGCACAACCATCTCGCCCAAAATGACATGTAAACATTCACAAATGGTACGATCCAAGGGTATATTAACTTCACATCCAAGGCCATTCATAAGAACATCAAATTACAAGATTGAATATAAATAATAGTATCACCACCTCTGGAACTCTTAAACGTCAACTTAGGCTCCTACGAAAGATAAAATAATTCTAGGGTTTCACACATGACCTAAACCCAAATAAAAGAATTCTACAGCTGAATTAAACAAATAGTCTCAAGAGAACACAAGTTGCCTAAAACAATAATATACAACTCTTTTCAAAACACAATAAATTTTGCCAGCAGTTGATCAATTGCTTAAGAAAATTCAATTTATTTTTTTAATTTTATCTCTAACTTCCTCAACTACACTTAAACATTATCATATTAAAATCATAATCACAATAAATAAGATCTTTTATATATATATAAATATATAAAATAAATGAATAAATAACTATATTTAAAAAAAAACCATTTTATAAAAAAAACATATTATAAAATTAACAATTATCAGAAATCTTTAGAAAAAAGATTATAATTAATAAATAAATAAATATATATATATATATATTAAATAGACATATATAAAACAAAACTAATTGAAAATAATAAAAATTTGTATTTAACATAATAAATTAATTAATTAATTTAAAAAAAACTCTTAATGCCCACTCGGCCTGTGGTACTGCGTACCACAAATGGCAAGTTGTGGCAGGCCGTAGCCTCCATAGGCTGCGACCAGCAGCCTAGGCTGCCGTGCGCAGCCCGTGGCGGCTGCAACAGACTGACCACAGGGGCCGTGGGGGTATGGCCTCGGCCGAACCCTACCCCCATATATTTTATTTTTATTTTCATTATTTTTTTTAATTTAATTTAATTTTATATAAAATTTCTTTTATATATACAATTCGTATTTTTAAAAACATGATTTTCAAAAATAATTTTGCCCAACACTTTTACACTATATATATATATTTATATTAAATCCTAGTTCGTACAAAGATAGAAAGGACACAACATTAATTAAATATATTTAATCTAATATTCTCAAAATACTAAATATGTAATATAAATATATATTCATTCAAATGGTTGAAACAATTTTAACCAGAGATTTAGAACAACAATATAATAGCAGATTTTACAATAAATTCATTACAGATCTAATATGAAAAATCCAACCTTCAATTAAAAATGATTTATATTTCGAACAATAATTTTTGCTATTAAGCTAGAACTTCAAAAAGATTTACTAAAGTTTTCGAGAGAAGATTCAAGGGTTTCATATGAACAATTTCAAATTACATAACTTCTTTCAATGAATTTTTCAAACACAACAAATAGATATTGTTTCAAAGAACAACAAAAATAATAATAAATAACAGAAGAAAACCTGGAGTCCTTTGTTTGGTGAAGAATCCAGCACAATAATCTTCTTTCAAACGTGGAACCCCTCTGTAGCTTCTTTTCCAACTTCCTGTCTTTAGCTCACTTCTGAATCTATCTTTTCTTTATCCACAATAATTTTACCTAGAAAACACAAAACCCCCAAAACTATTTTTCTTTCCTTTTCTTTTTACAGATCCCAAAACAATAGAGAAAAACTTCTATGTGTAAATAATTTCCTCGTCAAAATAATAAATCAAAAAAAAGAATCAATAAAGCTCTTCCGCTTTCTTGTCTCAAAAATCCTCTTCCCTTATTGGTCCTTTTTCCAGTTTTTAAAAGCACAACTTATCTACAATTTTAATTAAAATAATTTATTTTCCTTAAGATATTATCTACACAAGATTTGCTAACTTATTATTAATAAAAAGATAATATTTAATTATCCTCATCAATATTAATTTTAAATAATTATTTACATTGTCAATTAATTAAATCACTTTTTAATTTACAATATATTTAAATTCAACAATTTTCTAACTCGCAATTAAATCAAATAACAATGCAACATTAATTAATTATCTTATCAAATAAGATTAATTAATTAAACACTAACCATAAATTAAATAAATACTCAACAATCAAACTACACAATAACAAAGACAAAACTTCAGTCATGACACAACAACTTACAACAGGATGATGGACTTGGGACGGGGACACTTCCAAATCTACTCCCTTTTTCAACATTTACCCGTTGGGTTAATTTAATGCTCGGCCTGTCCTGCCGAAGCAGGTGGAATTGAGACTTATTCCTGCAATCTTGCATCCAAAAATACGTCAAGTAGCACAGGTATATATAATCGAAAGTATGATATCGTGAGAAGGAATTGCAGTGTAGCAGGGCACTCATGAACGAGTGATGCTACACTATCATCTCACCTAATCTATTCTAATATTTACAATATCAATGATGAAATAACATTCTAAACAAACTGATCACATGATAACCTGATTCTTATCTACTGCATCATAATATAATATTGAATTCAATTAACATCATCATAGAATCATCACATCGACATATAAAATATTAATGAAAAACCATTTGAATAAATAAATAATCCAAACAACACACAGAGTATCATAAATCATACTAATAATGTCACAAGCAACAATTAACTAAACTATGCATCCGCACACACCAAGTCAGTGAACTAATCACCATCACAATCAGTATCACGCTAACACACAAGAGAACCCAATAGTAGCAAATAGTATCAGCAACATGGGGGTATTATAGGGAGAAATAATTAGAATACTTACTATCCCAATTTTTTATATATGATGTCATGTAATGACATAAATGCATTTATTAAGGTAAGGAATTCATATTTCATGCAAAAGGAATTTTCATATGAACATGTGTGAAGAATGCTATATGCAGAGCCTGAAAAGATGGAAGTGTACAATAATTTGGAGGACATCTACTTGCATTCTAAAGAATTTATTGCTTAATAAAATGAGATCAAAGAAATAAATTTGAGTATGTTAAATAAAACTCATTCGATGAAAGGAAATTGTGGAAGAAATGAGGAATGTAGAGAAAGTTTGAAGTAGCCAAAGTGTTTCCATACTATAGAAATTTAGAGTTTCGTATTGATGTCCATGCAAGAGGTAAGCCATTATTGCTATATATTAGTCCATTTCAATTGTTTATTGAATTTGGTTGAATGTGATGGATATATCTCAAGTAGTAGGAAAATTAGTGAGATCAAAACCACAAAATAAAATGTATCTTGGTAAAACCCTAGAACTTGATCCCTTGGGTGAATTTTTAGAAGTTCCCCTTGGTGTTATTTCAATTGAAGAAATTGGGATATATATTCATAGAAAATTGGAAGAATATACCTTTGGAAAAGCTCACATTATAAGGTTTGAAGAATTAAGTGGAGAAGACCTTACTATGAAACCACAATACAATGTACTTATAGAGATGAATTTGGATGTGTGGGACTATTTTTTGGACTTTAGTAATGAAGAAAGATGTATTAGACTAGCTATTAGTAGATTTGATGATTAATTTGTGTGGCTTGACAATTCACATATGATATCCAAAGAAGTAATTTAAAATGGTACGTGGTTATTATCCACCATACCTACTCTTGAACATAATCTTTCAAAGGAAAGGGAATAATTAAGAACATAGGTACTGTAAGTACTAATCCAGATGTTAAGTATGCAAGTTTGATTATTTCACACCTAATTTTTGGTTATAATAATTTCTCTACATTTACAATTGATTTAGCAATAGAAATGGTTGAGAAGATGACAAAATATGATCTTTGTGAGTTGCTATGGAAACAACTATTGGAAAATTTGAATGATATTAAGAAAAAGAAATGCACTTTTGAAAGATATGGAATAATAATATTATGCCTAACTTTCTACTTTATGAGGGGAGTTCTTGGAATAGGAGAATATTTTTGGTTAAATATCTAACCGATTGCTCATTAGAACAAAGATCTAATGAGAAATATTGGTGATTTGGATGCACAAGGAGATTCTCTTACTACATTCCTTAGAAACTTTCAAAGAAGAATGAACATAAGAAGAGTTCCAAGAGAATTATTTACAAAGTATAAGGATGATATAAAATTTATAGTATCCATTGATAGTTTCATTTTCAAAGTAATTGAATAGAAATGCTCATGGTTTCCTAAGTTGGCGTATGAAGTTGAAAATAATTATGTTTTTGGTTTTATTGAAATGATAATCAATAGCCCTTGAGATCCCAATAGGCCTATATTTGGAACCTACACTAAAATAGATCAAGAAATTCTTGAAAAATATGAGTCAGTCTCTGGAAAATCAATGGTTTCCTCTAGAGAAAAGAGAAAATTTACCGAGGTTCATGCGTTAGTTTCTCAGGTTGAGCCAACTCCAGGAAGGCTTAAATAGCTTGTAATATCACATCCATACCCAAAAATTTACCACTACTTTTTTTTTCTTTCTTGATTATTATCTCATTATGTGTTTATTTAATTATATACTCAAGTACTTCTATCCATATGGGATAGGCATCCATCCATCCAAGATAGGCATCCAACCATACGGGTTAGGTATTTTTCCATACGGGACAAGGGTTCATCTATCCATTCGGGATAGGCATCTACCCATAAAAGATAGGAATGTGCTCTGGCCAAAGACTTAGACTCATTGAGACCATCTAGGTCCTGAGTCACTCACTAAAGACTACACCTCCCCTTAGAGGTCCACTAAGGTCGTCATCCTTAGGAGTATGTAAGATTAACTATACAGCTTGAGTCTCACCTCAAAATTCAGCCTAAGGCCTTAGGGAGTCAAGAAAATCCATTCGGGATTCCTTCTGAGTATATAAAGAATGTGTTTTAATCTTACTTTTATGTTACACATTATTAAACCCCCCCTTAAAAATCAAGCAATTCTCTTGAATTATTAATTATTAATTTATTTTTAATCTAACTTTTCCTAACCCCATCCCCGAACACCTGAGGTACTGGGAGCATTCTTCGTTTCCCAGACTTCCTACATACCCTGCTTCCAAACAAGATCAAGGCATGAAATATGTAGTTCTATTTTCTAAACTATGTTTGATGTGAACTGTTTTGTGGGTACGCAGCCCTTTCTAGGGCCTTTTTTCCCTAGACAGTTCCTCTTCGACTGCTACCCATGAAGGGGAGCAATGTAAAAAAAAAAAAGAAGTATAAGTATATGTAAATCCTAATTCCTAATGACGTCTCCCTTGAACCCATTTGAGATTCAATTAACATATCTTCAAAATAAATTCTATCAATCCTACAATTTTCTAGGTTTGAACTAGCGAAGTTTTCGTTCATTTACAATTATCTTATTAAATTATCGATCCAAGAGAGATTACACATCTCTTGAATTTTAATACAACAGATGTTCCATATTACTCCCTGGCAATTTAAAGGGATGGTACCACAGACGTCGTTGTTGCAGCTATTTTAGGCTATGGATGCAGTAGCTCAAGCGTGACGACATTACCTGTAAACGTGAGCCAAAGGCAATTCTGATACCGAACACTGCTAGGTTTTAGTTTCAACTCTTGATTAATGTTTACCTAGCTAAGAAAGGAAATAACAACTATCTAATTTCTTCTTGCAAGATAACATACTTTTGAAAATGAAATGAACATTATTATGTACTAACTACACCATGGCCAATAAATTTTGAGATACTAATCTACCTTTTCAAAATAAATAATAAATTTGGATTGAACATTTCATACATAAGGAAAGTAAATAATTACTAAGGATTAATGCAATGCCATTATTTATTAATTATCCTCTTAAAGAAATTTAGCTATCGTTTAATTCATCAATCATTAACCACTTGACAAACTATAATTAATTTAATTTTATTGACATTTCTATTCTGTTTTGTAAATAAATGAGTTACATAATAACATTAATTTATCACAAATTCACTAAGTGAAAAGAAAAATTAAATAAGTTGAATTAAGTCATTAAAATATATTGTGTGAAAGTCAATTAAGTTAACTTAATATTAATTATATGAAAAAAAATAGAATAATAATAATAGTAATAATTTTACTCATTACTCTACTAACTAAAGAAAAGCATACATTTAAAGAAAGTATCCATTTTCATGAAAAAAATTTAAATTAATATTTCTAAAAGAATTATAAAATAATCTATTAGTAAATAATCCATTTTTAAAAATAAACAAATCTGATTTTCTGATTCATAAAATAATTTAGAAGTAGATAATCCATTTAAAAAAAACAAATCTGATTTTTGTGAAGTATAAAATAATTTAGAAGTAAATAATGCATTTTAAAAAAACAAATCTGATTTTGTGAATTATAAAATAATTTAGAAGTAAATAATCCGTTTAAAAAAAACAAATCTGATTTTGTGAATTATAAAATAATTTAGAAGTAAATAATCCATTTTGAAAAAACAAATCTGATTTTGTGCTTTATAGTTTTAAATTTCTATTTTGTACAACTTACTTAAATTATTTCCTCTATAAAAGAAATCTTTTATTTATTTATTTTTCTTTTTCTTAATTTATTGTTATAGTTTCCCCTTCTAATTGATTTGTTGAAAAATCAAAGAATGTTTCTTTTTGCCATAGTTTTATAATTTTTGTTTAAGAAACATTTCTAAAAGAAAAACATGAAGAAAAAAAAATATATATTTCTTTAAGTTTCCAATTTTAAAATTACCAATATTCCCTTGAAGTTTCCGATTTTAGAATTACTGGTATAAAAATACCACATAATAGAATTGAGATCAAATTTATTCACTTATTATTAAACAATTTAATTATTTCCCTCTTTCATGTATAAGCTTGATAAACGATCTCTTTAATCAACTAACTATAATCTTAGTTTTAATATTTAAAATATAATTTAATTAATTTAATACAATTTTACAAATAAAAGTATTAACAAAAACTAAATTTTCAAATCACTAAAATTTATTATATAAATTAGTAACAATTTATATTGTAAGGAAAAGACCCAAGGAAGTTAATAAAAATTACACTCTAATATTTGAAGAGATTTGATAAGGTTTTCTAAGAAGCCTTATAAACTTAAGATGTGCTATACATGTTTTGTATAAACATTTCAATTAAACCTTTTTAGTAGAATAATTTATTTATTTTAATGAGAAAGTTACATTATAACATCAATGAATCCTTTGAAAAAAAAACCAAATAAATTTTCAATAAATTTTTAGAAAATTCTCAATTATGTTTTCAATAATTTGTTTTTTTTTATTAATAAGAAGTCAAGCAGGAATTGAGTAAATTTTAATCTAATTAGGCAATATTCAAATGGAAATAAAAGATAAATTTCCAAGAGAAGTAAGATAAATTTTATTTTAGAAAGTAATTTTTTTTTTTTAATAAAACTTTTCTTTAGATAAGATTTAAGTTATGTTTTTAAAAGAATTTTCTTTTTACTTATTCTTCAATAGAATTTTAAGAAAATAAAAATAAGAACAAAATGTTTTATCAATCTTTAATCTTAGCATAAGTAAATATTTTAAACCTTAGCATAAAACTTAATATTTCCTATAAACTTATTATCAAATTTAAATCTAACTCATTTGAAAGCAAGGTTGTCATGGAGTAAAAGAAATTACTCTAAATCAATTAAGGGAGAAGGGAGCATCATTGATACCTACCTGTAACGCAAATTTTCCAACTCCTTTCTCTGTTGAATCCACACTCTTTGATCCTTCCAATTCTTTTCTCTTCTACAACCAAGCACGGAAAAATGTCCTCCTCCTACTTCCTATCTTTCCTAAAAACTTACTATGCAAAGAAAGGTATGGAATCAAGAATGAAAATCAATGTTTTGAAAAAATATTTTTTTCTTCCTCCCTAAAAAGAGGTTAGAGAGCCATATTTATATCAAATTGCATACTATTTCAATCATCAAGCTTTGTTGGTAAAATCAGCGGTCAAGATTTAATATTGAAAATCAACGATTAAGATCGGAAAAGTGAAGGGAAAGTTTCTATTTTAACTCATGAGGGGATAATGATAACTTTTAAATTTAAAAATATGGATAAAGATGCAATAGTTAAGATTGGGAAGGTGAAGGGAAAGTTTCTATTTTAACTCATGAAGGGATAATGATAAAATTTTTAAATTTAAAAATATGGATAAAGATGTAACAGTTAAGATTGGGAAGGTGAAGGGAAAGTTTCTATTTTAACTCATGAGGGGATAATGATAAAATTTTAATTTTAAAATTATGGATAAAGATGTACTTGAAGTTTCTTATTTTACATATAGTTATAAAATGATGTTTCTGAATAAAATGAACAGTTGATTGATAAGGGAAGATTTAATTCCAAAATGAGTGGGAAAAAAATATTAGGATGATGAAGTAGGAAAATATGTAAATATTTTAAATAAAATAGAATTTAATTACTATTTCATTTATAATTTGAAAAAAAAATACTCTTTTTTTGAAAATTAAATTTTTTCATTGTAAGTTTATTTATTTGTTTTATTTTTTTATAAGGAATTATTTTATTTTCTCAATAATTAGATTTATAACTTTAACTTTATTATTTTATTAATTTGGTTAAGTTTTAATAAAATAATAATTACCATCAAACCAACTTAATTGAATAATCAAAGAGTCTTATTTCAAATGTTCTAGAAGGAGGGTTGTAACATCCTCCCCCCCTTATATTGTGCATCGTCCCGATGCACTTATTCAACAACTTCAAAAGTATCAAGTCTAAAAAAAGAAAGGAAACAATTGTTGCATTTCATTTTCATCTTCCCATGTGGCATTTTCTTCATCATACTAATCCCATTTCACCTTACACTGCTTAACCTCTCTATTGCAAAATCAGTACTGGTGCCTCTCCAAGATTCTGTAAGGCTCTACTGTTATTCACCCTAGCTCATGGACCTGTAATGCATTCCAATTTAGAATATGTTCTTCATCATGTAAATAGTTCTTAAGAAGTGATATATGGAATACATCATGGATACAACTCAGTTGGGGAGGTAAGGCCAATCGATAAGCAACTGGATTTATCTTTTCTAAAATTTCAAAAGGGCCAACATATCGAGGTGCTAGTTTAGCTTTCTTCCCAAATTTTATGGAGCTCTTGTGAGGCCTGACCCTCAAGAATACCCTTTCACCTACCTCAAACTCCCTTTGAGTCCTCTTTTTATCTGTATAACTCTTTTGTCTATATGATGCTTCCTTTAATCTTTTCCTTATTTCTTTAGTTTTTTCTTCCATTTCCTTCAACATATCAGGACCAATTATTATTCTATCTTCAAGGATATCCCAACTTAAGGGTGTTCGACAAGGCCTTCCATATAAATCCTCAAAAGGAGCCATTCCTAGAGAAGACTAGAAAGTGTTGTTATAAGAAAACTCCACTAATGGAAGGTACTCTTCCCACTTTGTTTGTTGGTCCATGCAGTACATCCAAAGTAGGTCTTCTACAATTTGATTTGTTCTCTCTGTTTGTCCATCAGTTTCAGGATGGTATGCTGAACTAAAATTTAGTTGTGTTCCTAATGATGACTGAAGAGTTGACCAAAACCTTGAAGTAAATCTAGCATCTCTGTCTGATATGATTTTCTCATGAATGCCATGAAGCCTAAATATTTCCCTTACAAAATGTTTTTCCAAGGTAGGGGCATCATCAGTTAAGTTCCCTGGTATAAAATGAGCCACTTTGGTGAGCTTATCAATCACCGCCATTATTGCATTATGCCTAAAAGGTGTCATAGGTAGCCCTTGTACAAAATCTATGCTAATGACCTGCCATTTGTGAAGTGGTATATCATGGGGATACAACAACCCTGCTGGATGGTTATGTTCTGCTTTTACCCTTTGACATTCCAAGCACTTGGCCACATAATGCACTATGTCCTTTTTCATCCCATGCCAAAAGTATAATTTCTTTAGGTCTGCATAAAGTTTATTTACCCCAGGATGCCCTGAATAAGGAGTATTATGAGCTTCTGTTAAAACTATCTTCCTTAATTCACCCAAGTTAGGGACATAGATTCTATTATTGAATTTCAATAATCTATCTTCATCAAGAAAGTACCCTTCAACCTTTGGGTTAGTTGGATCATTTTCCAAGATTAACTTAACTTGTTCATACCATGGATCCTGCTTTTTCTCTTCCATTACTTGTTCCTTGAAAGATGTTTTGAAGGTTGCTATGGTCATCAAGTGCCTTGTTCTACTTAAAGTGTCTGCCACCCTATTTTCCTTACCCTTGATGTACTCAATTTCAAAATCATATTCGCTTAATAACTCTAACCATCTTCTTTGCCTAGCATTAGAGTGGGGCTGAGTGAAGATATATTTGAGTCCTTGATGATCTGTTTTTAATTCAAATGGCTTTCCCAATAAAAAGTGCCTCCATTTTTGTAGGGCGTGAATGATGGCTGCTAACTCTAAATCATGGGGGGCATAGTTTATTTCATGGGTCTTCAATTTCCTAGATTCGTAGGCCACCACACCATCTTGAATCAAGACTCCCCCTAATCCTTCAATAGAAGCATCTGTTACCACTGTGAAGTGCCCATTTGGATCTAGGACCTTTAAAATAGGTGCAATAGTTAGCTTTTCTTTTAGAATTTTAAATGCCTTGTCGCTTTGTTCATTCCACAAACATTTCTTACCCTTCCTTTGCAATGAAGTAATGGGATTTGCAATTTTAGAGAATCCTTCAACAAACCTTCTATAATATCCTGCTAACCCCATAAAACTTCTCACCTCTGAAACATTTTTTGGAATTGGCCATTCCGCTATTGCCTTTATCCTTTCAGGGTCAACTGCAATTCCTTCCTTGGATATGATATGCCCAAGATAGTGAATTTTATTTTCAAAGAAAGCATATTTTGACAATTTTCCATATAATTTATGTTCCCTTAATCTTTGCAAAACTAGTTGAAAGTGTGTCAAATGCTCTTCTTCATTTTTTTGAGTAAATTAGAATATCATCCAAAAACACCAAGACAAATTTTTCTAAGAAGTCGTGAAAGACACTATTCATTAGGTTCATAAAAGCACTTGGAGCATTAGTTACACCAAAGGGTACAACTGTAAACTCATAATGCCCATACCTTGTTCTAAATGTTGTCTTTGGGATGTCTTCTTCTTTTATTCTAAGTTGCTGGTACCCTGATTGAAGGTCAATTTTGGAAAACACTGCTGCTCCCTTCATTTGATCAAAAAGATCCTCAATGCATGGTAAAGGGTACCTATTCTTTATTGTGACATTATTTAACATTCTATAATCAATACACAACCTTAAAGTCCCATCTTTCTTTTTAACAAACAAGACTAGTGCTCCCCAAGGAGATACACTTGGCCTTATCAATTTTTTTTTAGGAGTTCTTCTAATTGCATCTTGAGTTCTGCTAGTTCTGTTGTGTTCATACGATAGGGTGCCCTTGAAACCGGTTCGGCTCCAAGTATAATATCAATAGGAAAATCAAATTTTCTTCTAGGAGGCAAGCCAGGTAGTTCTTCTGGAAATACATCCTTAAAATCCTAGAGGAAAGGAGAGTTTTCAAAGGTTGGAGTATTTTCATCTTCCTTTTCATCTAGATAAGCCATATAAATTTGGGCCCCTTTCTTTTTTTCCTTCTTTAATTGCATGGCTAATATAGTCTCCACACTTATGGGCCTAAGGTTACCTCGAATTTTAACCCTTTTACCTTCATCATCCAAACACTCCACCAACTTGTTGTAACAATCTACATTAGCCTTATGATCTATTAGCCAACTCATCCCAATAATTACATCATATTACCCTAGGGGTGCCATAAAGAGATCCACACTAGTCTCAAATTCAAGGAATTGTAGCTTTGCTTTTGATAAACACTTGGTCACTTCCCTAGTTGCCTTATCCCCATACTGAACTATCCATGATGATTCCATATGACTAACTCTTAATGACATTTTCCTTACTAATTCTGGAGAAATAAAGCATTCAGATGATCCTGTGTCAATGAGTATTGAAATTGGCTGCTTGAAAAGTGTACCTATGGTTTCTATGGGTACATTCTGGTATCTAGTTTGCCGGTTCCTCACTGCTGCATGAATTCTTTGTTGGGGAGCTCGTTGTGGTTGGTTGGCTCTAATTTGACCTTGCATTCTTGGACATTCTCTAGCATAGTGATTTTCCCCATGCATGAAGCATCCACCTAGTGGTCCCCATTGCACTTGATTCCTTGGGTA
Source organism: Sequoia sempervirens (assembly GCA_007258455.2). Taxonomy (NCBI): domain Eukaryota; kingdom Viridiplantae; phylum Streptophyta; class Pinopsida; order Cupressales; family Cupressaceae; genus Sequoia; species Sequoia sempervirens. The sequence continues at coordinate 183,829,106 of VDFB02000017.1, forward strand.
ATTGTTTCTCGTTTCGTTGAACCTTGGTGGGTTAGTTGACCTGTTGAAGTTCCTCTGATCATTTCTATTAAATTTTTCCCTATTATTTCCATTGTACCCATTCCTTTGATTCTGAATTGGTGGTGGTCTTCTTTTAGATGAGTTATTCCTTTAATTCTTGTTAAAGTTATGGTTCCCCTTGAATTCTTGTTTCCTTTTAAAAGATGGGTTCCTATTATTATTGAAGTTCTGCCTTGCTGCTGCTAGAGCTTGTAGTTTCTTTTCCTTCTCAAGGGATTTTTCCAACACATCATTCATGTTTTCAGGTCCAAGCAAGTCAACCTCTATCCCTATATTGGTGTTCAAACCTAAAATAAACTTCCTTGTTTAACTTTTCTCATCCTTTTGCTACATGGGCACATACTTCAATAACTTAGCAAACTTATCCCAATATTGTTGTACTATTAATGACCCTTGTCGAAGGTTATGGAATTCAACCATCTTCTCATCAAAAAATAGTTGTGGCAACCACCTCTTGCGAAAGTGTTGAACAAATTGATCCCATGTAATTGTTTCCTTATTGAAACCATTTTGTTCCTTAGTGTTAGTCCACCAACTAGCTACCTCCCCAACGAGCTGATAGGAACCCCATAAGGCTTTATTTGTTTCACTAAAATCTGTTAACTCAAAGTATTTTTCCATCTCATTTAACCAATTTTCTGCTCCTTCACCTATTTGCCTCCCATCAAACTTGGGTGGGGTGATTTTCTTCAAGTCCTTAGATAACTCCATGATATTATTTTCTCTCCTAGGTGCAATTATGCTCACCTCATTTCCTTGTTGGTTATTAGGAGGGTTCTCATTCTCAGGTTCAATTATGTTTTCAATAGTGTTTTGCCTTGCCCTAAGGTCTTGCACAGACTGTTCCAAGGAGCTAATCTTATCCCTCTGTTCCATTAATAGATTTATTATGACATCAATTCCTATGTTGTTACCCCCTTGTGCTTGTTGTTCATTATTGTTATTCTCTTCTTGATTTTGAGTAGCTCTACCATGATTTTCTCTTGTCCTTGCCATTTAAAATTCCTGAAATTACAATTTTCCCAATAATAATTTGAAAAGTGTCAAAACTAAATTTTAAATTTTAAATTTTAAATTACTAATTATGCAAGTTGTAGTGAGCACAAGGCCTAGATTTTGAACATAGCTCTGATACCACATGTAATAACCCATCCATACCCAAAAATTTACGACTACTTTTTTTTTTGTTTCTTGATTATTATCTCATTATGTGTTTATTCAATTATATACTTAGGTACTTCTATCCATATGAGATAGGCATCCATCCATCCAGGATGGGCATCCAACCATATGGGTTAGGTATTTTTCCATATGGGAAAAGGGTTCATCTATCCATTCGGGATAGCCATCTACCCAAACGGGGTAGGCATCTACCCATAAAAGATAGGAATGTGCTATGGCCAGAGACTTAGACTCATCGAGACCATTCGGGTCCTAAGTCACTCACTAAAGACTACACCTCCCCTTAGAGGTGCACTGAGGTCGTCGTCCTAAGGAGTATGTAAGATTAACTATACAGCTTGAGTCCCACCTCAAAATTCAGCCTAAGGCCTCAGGGAGTCAAGCGAATCCATTCGGGATTCCTTCTGAGTATATAAAGAATGTGTTTCAATCTTACTTTTATGTTACACATTATTAAACCCCCCCCTTAACAATCAAGCAATTCTCTTGAATTATTAATTATTAATTTATTTTTAATCGAACTTTTCCTAACCCCATCCCCAAATGCCTGAGGTACTGGGAGCATTCTTCGTTTCCAAGACCACCTACATACCCTGCTTCGAAATAGGACCAAGGCGTAAAATATGTAGTTATTTTTTCTAAACTATGTTTGATGTGAACTGTTTTGTGGGTACGCAACCCTTTCTAGGGCCTTATTTCCCTAGACAGTTCCTCTTCGACTGCTACCCACGAAGGGGAGCAATGAAAAAAAAGAAAAGAAGTATAAGTAGATAGTCTCCGAGACTATTACTTGTTTCCTAGATATGTAAATCCTAATTCCTAATGACGTCTCCCTTGAACCCATTTGAGATTCAATTAACATATCTTCAAAATAAATTCTATCAATCCTACAATTTTTTAGGTTTGAACTAGCGAAGTTTTCATTCATTTACAATTATCTTATTAAATTATTGATCCAAGAGAGATTACCCATCTCTTGAATTTTAATACAACATATGTTCCTTATTACTCCCTAGCAATTTAAAGGGATGGTGCCACAGACGTCGTTGTTGCAGCTATATTAGGCTATGGATGCAGTAGCTCAAGCACGATGGCATTACCCGTAAATGTGAGCCAGAGGCACCGCTGATACCGAACACTGATAGGTTTTAGTTTCAACTCTTGATTAATGTTTACCTAGCTAAGAAAGGAAATAACAACTATCTAATTTCTTCTTGCAAGATAACATACTTTTGAAAATGAAATGAACATTATTATGTACTAACTACACCATGGCCAATAAATTTTGAGATACTAATCTACCTTTTCAAAATAAATAATAAATTGGGATTGAACATTTCATACATAAGGAAAGTAAATAATTACTAAGGATTAATGCAATGCCATTATTTATTAATTATCCTCTTAAAGAAATTTAGCTATTGTTTAATTCATCAATCATTAACCACTTGACAAACTATAATTAATTTAATTTTATTGACATTTCTATTTTATTTTGTAAATAAATTAGCTACATAATAACATTAATTTATCACAAATTCACTAAGTGAAAAGAAAAATTAAATAAGTTGAAGTAAGTCATTAAAATATATTGTGTGAAATTCAATTAAGTTAACTTAATATTAATTATACGAAAAAAAAGAGAATAATAATAATAGTAATAATTTTACTCATTACTCTACTAACTAAAGAAAAGCATACATTTAAAGAAAGTATCCATTTTCATGAAAAAAATTTAAATTAATATTTCTAAAAGAATTATAAAATAATTTAGAAGTAAATAATCCATTTTTAAAAATAAACAAATCTGATTTTGTGATCCATAAAATAATTTAGAAGTAGATAATCCATTTTTAAAAAACAAATCTGATTTTTGTGAAGTATAAAATAATTTAGAAGTAAATAATCCATTCTAAAAAAACAAATCTGATTTTGTGAATTATAAAATAATTTAGAAGTAAATAATCCGTTTAAAAAAATCAAATCTGACTTTGTGAATTATAAAATAATTTAGAAGTAAATAATCCATTTAAAAAAAAACAAATCTGATTTTGTGCTTTATAGTTTTAAATTTCTATTTTGTACAACTTACTTAAATTATTTCCTTTATAAAAGAAATCTTTTATTTATTTATTTTTCTTTTTCTTAATTTATTGTTATAGTTTCCCCTTCTAATTGATTTGTTGAAAAATCAAAGAATATTTCCTTTTGCCATAGTTTTATAATTTTTGTTTAAGAAACATTTCTAAAAGAAAAACATGAGGAAAAATATATATATATATTTCTTTAAGTTTCCAATTTTAAAATTACCAATATTCCCTTTAAGTTTCCAATTTTAGAATTACTGGTATAAAAATACCTCATAACAGAATTGAGATCAAATTTATTCACTTATTATTAAACAATTTAATTATTTCCCTCTTTCATGTATAAGCTTGATAAACTATCTCTTTAATCAACTAACTATAATCTTAGTTTTAATATTTAAAATATAATTTAATTAATTTAATAGAATTTTACAAATAAAAGTATTAACAAAAACTAAATTTTCAAATCACTAAAATTTATTATATAATATAGTAACAATTTATATTGTAAGGAAAAGACCCAAGCAAGTTAATAAAAATTACACTAATATTTGAAGAGATTTGATAAGGTTTTCCAAGAAGCCTTATAAACTTAACATGTGTTATACATGTTTTGTATATACATTTGAATTAAAGCTTTTTAGCAAAATAATTTATTTATTTTAATGAGAAAGTTACATTATAACATCAATGAATCCTTTGAAAAAAACAAAAAAAAAAATTCAATAAATTTTTAGAAAATTCTCAATTATGTTTTCAATAATTTTTATTTTTTTCATTAATAATAAGTCAAGCATGAATTGAGTAAATTTTAATCTAATTAGGCAATATTCAAATGAAAATAAAAGATAAATTTCCAGAGAGAAGTAAGATAAATTTTATTTTAGAAAGTAATTTTTTTTTTTATTAAAACTTTTCTTTAGATAAGATTTAAGTTATGTTTTTAAAAGAATTTTCTTTTTACTTATTCTTCAATAGAATTTTAAGAAAATAAAAATAAGAACAAAATGTTTTATCAATCTTAAATCTTAGCATAAGTAAATATTTTAAACGTTAGGGGTATGTACAGGATCATGATGGACCAAAAAGTGGCAATATGATGGGTATTTGTAGGGTATGTGGCTAATGACCTTTTTTTAACCCAAAATTAATGAAATAAAAAGGGTTTTTAAAGGAGATTCCCAGCTTTCTACCAATATAAATTATGCTTTACTTTGAATTTAATAAATAATTATTATATATTTTCTATTTGAATTACGACTAAAGTCCTGATCGATAGGTCGATTGAAAAATATATATAGCTTTCAAACGGTTTCACATTTTTTAAATATGAAACATCTGTCACATTCTATGCTTCATAGACTATAGGATTTAAAAAAAAATGAATTTCATGTTTTTTGACCAAGTTAAGGTGGTTAGACGTATGAGTTTTTATATTTTTTAAAAGTTGTAATAAAAAATCATAATTAATTATTTACTTGGAAAAAAATTAGAAAAAATATGCATCACATCGGGACATGAGTCCTCTACTAATATCTAAAATCTTATAAAAAAATATTATCATTTTATTGTGGTTAGGGTGGTTAGACAAACACCTACTTCTTATTTTTTCCCTAAAATTTAAGTACTACTGCATTGAAATTTAAAATTTTCACCAAAAAGATTTTGTTTTAAAAAAAATAAACCTAGTGTTTTAGAAACTAAATTCAATTTTCTACAAATTCTATTCTTACATATTTTTGAAATAATATAAATAACTTATTCAAATTTTTATGTCAAGTTTCCTAACTTTGATTTTTCTGATTTTTTTGCCACTTAAGGGCCTGTTTTTTCCATGATGATCATGCACATACCCTTAGCATAAAACTTAATCTTTCCTATAAAATTATTATCAAATTCAAATATAACCCATTTGAAAGCAAGGTTGTCATGGAGTAAAAGAAATTACTCTAAATCAATTAAGGGAGAAGGGAGCATCATTGATACCTACCACAAATTTTCCAACTCCTTTCTCTGTTGAATCCATGCTCTTTGATCCTTCCAATTCTTTTCTCTTCTACAACCAAGCATGGAAAAATTTCCTCCTCCTACTTCCTATCTTTCCTAAAAACTTACTATGCAAAGAAAGGTATGGAATCAAGAATGAAAATCAATGTTTTGAAAAATTATTTTTTTCTTCCTCCCTAAAAATAGGTTAGAGAGCCATATTTATAGCAAATTGCATACTATTTCAATCATCAAGCTTTGTTGGTAAAATCAGCGGTCAAGATTTAATATTGAAAATCAACGATTAAGATCGGAAAAGTGAAGGGAAAGTTTCTATTTTTTAAACTCATGAGGGCCCGATAATGATAACTTTTAAATTTAAAAATATGGATAAAGATGCAACAGTTAAGATTGGGAAGGTGAAGGGAAAGTTTCTATTTTAACTCATGAGGGGATAATGATAAAATTTTAATTTTAAAATTATGGATAAAGATGTACTTGAAGTTTCTTATTTTACATATAGTTATAAAATGATGTTTCTGAAAAAAATGAACAGTTGATTGATAAGGGAAGATTTAATTCCAAAATGAGTGGGAAAAAAAGATTAGGATGATGAAGTAGGAAAATATGTAAACATTTTAAATAAAATAGAATTTAATTACTATTTCATTTATAATTTGAAAAAAAAATACTCTTTTTTCAAAAATTAAATTGTTTCATTGTAAGTTTATTTATTTGTTTTATTTTTTTATAAGTAACTATCTTATTTTCTCAATAATTAGATTTATAACTTTAACTTTATTATTTTATTAATTTGGTTAAGTTTTAATAAAATAATAATTACCATCAAACCAACTTAATTGAATAATCAAAGAGTCTTATTTCAAATGTTCTAGAAGGAGGGTTGTGACATAGCTAGCTAGGATGAATGCACATTTTTTTATTGTTCCTAGAAAAATCGCTATTTCTTCTTAGTCCATTGTAGAAAGCACAAATTCATTGAACAATAAATTCAAGGAACTGAAGATTCAAGCAATAAGTGATACAGTCACTTGGTTCAAAGATAAAGGATTGTCGTAAATTGTTGATAGATGCAAATCTACACACTGCACTTCATTTGATAGACTTAAAGAGGTTTAAGAGTGTGTGAAAGAGGCCAAAAATTTATTCTCATTCTATTGGACATGGCCTAATGTGATTCAAAGATTCAATGTTTTTGAGGAAACTATTGAGACTCAAATAAAATATGCTTGAAACACCTTTAATCCAACTCTTGATCTGGATGATCACTTTGTATGAATTAAAAAATCTACATGAAGAATATCTTGCATCACATAATGAGAAAGGAGAGATGATTGAATAGTATGGGATTCTCAAATATCTAATCAAGATTAAGTGTACACCTTTCTATTTTGCTCTCTCACTCGCTAATAGGATTCTGAACTAAAATGTTACTCCTAGGACTCTAGTTGATAGAAAAGAAATCCTTGTTGATCTTAATTATCTATACAGAGCATTATCAAAATAAAAGAAGCTTTGTGATGAAGTAAAATTCTCTTGGAAAAATACTTGTAGAAAATTTCAAGGGACAACCGCCTTTTGTTGATTACTCTCAGATGTTTTCTTGGATTTACTCCTTAGGGGGAGTATTCATGTATGTAAAGGAAACTATCAAAGCACTCAATATCTTTTTATTATTTTCCATTAATTTTAAAGGGGGGAGAGGAGGATGTGAAAAGTTTTGTGAATGTTTGGGAATGTTTTTGGGGAGAGAAGTGAGAAAGTTGAGAAATATTTTTTTATGGTTTTCACATCATGTGTTACCATCAATGACAAAGGGGGATATTTTTGGAAATTGGAAGGTTTTCAATGATGTCAACAATGGAATTTGGATGGTTTCCAGTGTTATACATTACTTTTATAATTCATCAATTGCTCTGGTAGTGGAAGTCTATTGATTCGATATTTTAGTTTAGATTATCTTAATTTGTATGATTCTTTCAAAATTTGACATTATGTTCTATCTTGACATATTTTTCATCCACTTGCAAGATTTCAATTGACTAGGCTTTATGGTTGGAATGATAATATCATGAATAGTTTGGAAAATATTATTTTTCTTCTATATTGGTTTAGTATGTTGGTATTTTTGTCCAAATTTTTCCTCAAAGGAAGATATCACTATAGGAATTTTCAAATATTCTTGTGACTACAAGATGAATCTTACACTAAATTTTTGTTATGTTATGTGAATGAATTCAGAAGATATGAATGACAGTGCTTTTCTCTAAAGTCTATAGTAAGTTTCTATATAATGCAATGATAGAGGCGATTCCATATTTTCTCAAGATTAATTATTTCATTTTGGGGTGTGGAAGATAAGTTACTCAGTATCATCTAAAGAAGAATTTTATGTGTTAATTTTTTTTTATGATAATTGCATGTTTTATGAATTACATGTGTTTGGTGTTTTGATGTTTTAGGTCTAACTCATGCTAACCTAGTTATGAATTGGTATTAAGAATACTAAATCTGTGTTGCAAATGTTAAATGGATCTATCATAGGTCCATAATGACTAATATCATGTGAATATGAATGAGTTTTTGAGATTAAGGCCAGAAGAGTTGATGCTGATTTGAAATGGGGCTACTCCAATTAAGCTTACCTAATTGATGTACTTGATTATATATGGTATATATATGTGAACTCTTTTGAGATCAAGGAAGGAGAGGAGATAGTGTGTGTGAGTGAATGTTACAAATGTGAGAAGATGTATGAATAAGAAACAAAATGTGTTGTATACACTTATAGAGAAGTGTTTCATATAATGTGCTTCACCTAAACTAAACTATAGCACAAGGAAGATGCATTCTATCTTAGTTCATCTCTCGGCAGTGAGCTGTACACTATTTTGTAAACTATTTTAGGCTATGAGCCTTTAAGGAAGGAGTGTGTTGCTAGTTATCACTTGTAGTATTCTATATCTGAATATATTATATTTTGAGCTAATCCTCATCTTTTTTTCCCCCATTTTGGTTTTTCCATGTAAAAAATATGGTGTTGATGTGTCTTATGGTGTCATGCTCTTTTCAATGTCTTCATTCTTTTTTGAAGTTAAATATGCTTTAATAATTAGATGATTTATAGCTTAATGGTTCAATGGAATACTGATTCACCTCTCTCTCAATATTTTAGGTTCTCAATAAAGTCTACTAATAGGATATTAATTTATCCCATCTTTGTAGAGAATGTGATCACTGAAGAATTCTTTTTTGTGCATAGATGATTATGAAAAACCAGAAGCATGGATTAAAACACATAATGGTTTTTCTTTCCCTATGATAGGATAGATAAATCTCCCTTTAAAAGTTGAACTGAAATAATTAAATGTCTCATTCACCATCATCTCATCTTTGGACCAATTCTATGTGATGTTAGGCTACCCATGGCTTGGCTCCATGAATTTCGTCCCATTGATTGTGCATAAATTCTTAAATTTTCCAATTGTCAATGAGATCTTTACTATGCATCATAGTGGCTTTAATCTTGTGTCTTCCCATGGGAATTTCTCATTGGATTTATTTTGACCCGAGCATATAGAACCTATTAGACCCTGGATGAAAAATTCTTTTTCAAATCATACCAAAAGTTTAAGGCAAAGCAATAAACATAGTTATCTCTTACCAATATGCCTCAACCCATGATTGATCCTACTATCCTTGATGAGACCATGATTGAATCAAAATCCCTTCCATGTAACCAATACAAACCTATAACAAGTGTTTCATCCATTTCCTAGAAGAGACCACAAGATAATAAAATAAGTCCCATTGTGCCTCATAACTTATTCAAACAAGTTTATAAAGCTAACTATAAAGTGGTTGAACAACCTTCCATGGTTCCTTCCATTCCTCCATTTGGGGAAGAAAATTAATCTATGCCTGATAAAACCGCTCCTACAAAAATCACAACTTCGAAATCAAACAAAAAGAAACAAAAATTCTAGAGAGCATGAGTGTAGATTTCATGCTATTGCTAGTTTGTTGCAAGAAAAGTAAGAAAATAACAACATAGAAAATAAAAATACAAACTTGTCTCAAGTGATGCATGAAGCCTCTCCACCTTCACCGAAACATAAAAAACAACAACATTCTAGGGATATTATCATGAGACCTGCTTTTGTGATTAACTTGGATGATGATAATGAAATCGCTAAATTTGATGAGGAAGTGCATAAAATGTTAAATTCATTGTTTTCATCTTCCATGTTCTTTAATGATGATCCTCATAAAAAGAGTTTTGAACTTGGTACTTGTCCTAGTTTTTCACTTGATGTTTTCCCTTAAATGGCTAGTTGTCTTCCTTTCACATATACTAGACAAGATTAAGATGCAAATGACTTGATATAGGTTGAATCGTATGTGCCTTACTAGTCTTGGTTTTTTTTCCTTTTCATGTTCCTTTTTTGATTGCATGTGCATAATGTAATCCCCCTGTATTTTTTAATTTGATGTGTTTTCATGTTCATTCCTCTATTTGTATCTACATTCTTCTTTATGTTGTAAATGTTCATTTATCTTTTATTTTGTCTTATGTTTTCCTTTTGGGAATGATGCAAGGCGTCAAGACATTTAGGTATCTTCCATGTTTCTTGAAAGGATTTTCTTCATTTTCAATCTATATGTGTCATTCTTCCAATTCTACGAGCATTTCAGGAATGATGATATTTCCAAGGTCTATAACAACATTGTAGAAAAGACATATTGACCCCAAATTTGTGGATCCCCTATGTAATTTTGGGATTTCATTTTGGGAACAACCTCATCCTCCTTTTCATTACATAGGTTCATTTGCAAATATATGACTTGGGGGTAAAAGCAAGAAGTTGAGTACACGAAGAGGGGAAATTTCGGGCAACAAAAAAAATATCCTAGTAAACGCACACGCATTTTTAAAAAATGTGTATGCGTTACGGAACGGGTACCCGAACCTAAATCCGAACGCGTACGCGCTCAGGAACGGGTACGCAAGCCTAAAATGTGTACGCGTTATGAAACGCGTATGCGTTAGTAATGCATACGCGTTACAAACGTATATGCATTTCATAATGCATACGCGTTACTAACGCATATGTGTTTTAAACGCATACACGTTTGTAAATGCGTACGCGTTATTGAAAAGTATTTATTTTTTTAAATAAACTGCTGGCTTTTCATTTTATCCACTATTTTTTGCGAACCGAGAGAGGTCAAGCAAGAGTGCGTACGCATTTAGAGGCTGTTGCTCGCTCCTCCCGTTAACACACTTGACCTCTGAGACCTATAGGTTAGTTGATTTCTGCCCTTTTTTGCTTTGTATCTTGTTTTTTTGTTTTTAAATTAGTATTTAAGTTTTTTTTTTTTAATGCATTTTATTTCAATTTTTAATATTTTTAAATTGTATTTAAAAAATAAATAACATTAAATTATAAATTGAAAACTATATTTTATCTAAACCTAAATTGGACATAACTTAGAAATCTAAACCCTAAAACGTAAAACTAGAAACCTCTTAGAAACCTCTCTCCCCTTAGGTGAGCTAAAATTAGAAACCCTAATACAATTTTATCTCTAACCTTAACCCTAACCATAATTTTAACCCTAGCTCTAACCTTAACCATAACCCTAACCCCAAAACTAACTCTAGTTCTTACTCTTACACTAACCTGAACCCTATCCTCAACCCTAACTCATGTTTTAACCTTAACCCCAATCGTAACTCTAATTTTTACCCTTTTCCTAACCATAACCCTAAACCTATGCCCAAAAAATAACTCTAATTTTAACCCAAACCTAACCCTAATTCTAACTCTAACCCTAACCTTAACCCCAATATTAAGCCTAACCCTCACCTTATCCCTAACCCTAACCCTAACCCTAATTATCTATAACCCTAACCCTAACTCCAATCTTAAGCCTAACCCTAAACTTATCCCTAACCCTAACCCCAACCCTAACTCTAATTTGTACACGAATTACAAACCATAGGTTCCAAGAGAGACACTTAAAACTTATAAAAAATAGGTATTGTAGGAGTCACTTGGATAATAATTCAATGTATCTTAATTACTATCCCTATATGGAATTTCTCATGATTGATTTATGAATTTTCATCCATTAACTATATATGGAAATAAATGGGGTTCCCTCCTCTAATCTCTAGTGATAGGAAAATATGGTGTCCAATCTATTCAAGTAAAATTAATGGATAAACAAGAATACCACTCTCAATCTTAGGATTTAATTAAATAGCTATCTTTTAATTTCTTTCCTTTTTACAAGCTCCAAAATAAACCTACATGTACAAACCTTTTTATCAATGCCACTTTAAAATTACATTCTTTATTATATAACACTAGTGGCCCCATAACTAGGGCACTCATAACATACTTAAATATTATAGTCATTTCCCTATTTTATTTTTGTAAGTCCAATGAGAAATAAGAAATATTTTAGGTATCATAAAATTTTATTGAAAAAAGGGTAAGGAGAAAAAGAGGAATTCTAAAAGAATTTTCAAATTCTAAATCAAGGCTAAAGGAGTCAAATGGGCTAATTCTAGGAAGTTGGTTGAATATTTAATCATAAAAAATCCCAAAAGGAGGGAAAAATCAACAAAAAAAAAAGTAGAGCAACATGTGACACCCTTTTGAATTCCTAAAACCCCATGTTTTATAGGAAGATGAAGAAGAATTTGAAACCATTCCCCTCATCCCTTAGGAATAATCTATTAAGGAGAAACAATATAGATTAATAGAAAAATATTTGAATCAATGAAAATATATGAGAGAAGCCTTATCTTTTAAAAAATGTTTCAATATGGTAAGAATTTCCATCTACAAGAAATGAGCAAGGAATATAGAAAGTGAAGAATAGGGAGATAAAAAGTAAGATAAAAACTTTATGCACCTAAGTTTTATTGTAGTGACAAGATTTTTCTCAGGCCCAGTTGGAGAAATTAGAGACTTACTTCACCCTCAACCCCATAACCCTAACCCTAACCCTAATTCTATCTCTAATCTTAACCCAAACCCTAATCTTAACCCTAACACTAATTTTCACCATAACCCTAATCCCCACCATAACTCCAATTCTTATTGTTACCCTATCCATAACCCTTAATCTAATTTTAACCCAAACACTAACCGTAACCCTAACTCAATCTCTAATCATAACCCTAACCTTAACCATAATTTTATCTCTAACCTTAACCCTAACCATAATTTTAACCCTAGCTCTAACCTTAACCATAACCCTAACCCCAAAAATCACTCTAGTTCTTACTCTTACCCTAACCTAAACCCTATCCTCAACCCTAACTCATGTTTTAACCTTAACCCCAATCGTAACTCTAATTTTTACCCTTTTCCTAACCATAACCCTAAACCTATGCCCAAAAAATAACTCTAATTTTAACCCAAACCTAACCCTAATTCTAACTCTAACCCTAACCTTAACCCCAATATTAAGCCTAACCCTCACCTTATCCCTAACCCTAATTATCTATAACCCTAACCCTAACTCCAATCTTAAGCCTAACCCTAAACTTATCCCTAACCCTAACCCCAACCCTAACTCTAATTTGTACATGAATTACAAACCATAGGTTCCAAGAGAGACACTTAAAACTTATAAAAAATAGGTATTGTAGGAGTCACTTGGATAATAATTCAATGTATCTTAATTACTATCCCTATATGGAATTTCTCATGATTGATTTATGAATTGTCTTCAATGATTTTCAATATTTTTCATCACTTGTTCTACTAACCTTCTGTTTTTATTCAACTCTCATTTATAGTTCTTAAGTGACTATCGGTTTCTATTCAACTCTCATTTATAATATGAATTTTTAATGCTATGATTTTTTAATGTTATAAATTGAATTTTAATGTTATAAATGAAAAATATTTTCAATTTGTGCATGTTCAATGTGATTTTTAAATAACTTTGAAATTGTGTGCATTATTTAATTAGTTTGTTGATATATATTTTTTAATTGTTTAACATGTAGTTGCCATATCATTTCTCGTCCATGGATCCACTTTTCACTTTAGAGGATTTCATGCCTAATCCAGAAATTCCTATAGATCCTGGTGCACACGCCACCCCACCACATGAGGATATGCCTCACTCACCTCTGCATTCTCCACCACCTGAACCCCCACCCCCTCCTCCATTTGACCAAAATCAACTAAGAGACAATATTCGAGCCAACTTAGTTGTGATTCAAGGGAACATAGATCTCATAAAAAATGAGACTAGAATCCCTCCACATCTCGCACGGTTTGCATCTACAATGCAAACTATTGTCGATTCTGTTCGATCTATCGATGCGGACCTAGATAGGTTCCATCAATGGAGAGAAGAGAGGAGACAATTCTATGCAGATGGGCTGTCATATAAAGAAATCAATGACCTAAAAATCACTAAACAAGCTATGTGCCAATATTTTGTGAACCCCCAAACAAACGAACCAATACCACCCACAAAAAAAAGAATTTCAATTTTATGGTGTAGGCACCTGCAGATAGCTGCAAATTTTTGGGAGAGATGGTGGATGGTGTTTGATACTCCACCACATGGCAATAGTGAGGTGCCCTTATATTTTTTGAGAAAGTTATGGGCTGAGTTTGAGTTGGGTAAAAAACCCAACTATTTTGATATGAGGTCATTTCAGGGAGCTGGGTGTGGCATGCCCCAACATAGACTAGAAGCACGTGTCGATCCTCAACGACGTGCTCCAGTTGCGCCTCTTGTTCCTCCTCCTTCTCTTGGTATTCCCACTGCATTTCAACAGCAAACCATGTTATCTACACTAGGAGCATTGAGTTCACTTTCAGGACATCTCACTCTGCAGATTACACACGTGGCCACTGAAGTGGCCAATACAGAGCATGGAGGCTCGGGCTATAGGGATACTCAGACATCCACTTCAGGTGAGGCACATGCATCTGGGGTGGGATCATACCTAAATTTACTATATTCTGAGGATCGTACCACACAGGTATGTTCATCTTTTGAACTTAAATTTAATTCAAGTTTGAAATGTAAAAAATTCATATAAATAATAACATCAAACTATATATATAATATAATATTAATTCAATAATTTTGTGTTTGGTGTATAGACACATGATGACGTGATGCCCAAAACTCAATATCATCATCGTGTGTATATGTCAAGTGCTGTAGATTTGGGCTCACCTTTTCAATAGGTACTTGAACCAAAATATATTAAATAATTTGTGTGTCCATATATATATAATTTAATTTGAATTTGTACACATGTGTGAATTGATATATTATATCTAGATGCAGGGAAGTCATACTATTCCTAGTATTGACGAGCCACAAGTTACAGTGGTGAGCGCTCCTGAGACATCATCAGCTCAGGTGCGTGCTTTCAAAAGTTTGTTAAGTTTAAATTAAATACACATCATAGATCTAATTTAATTTTTACATTTACATACACATGTGTGAATGATCTATATGAACTGTTGTACATCTATATGTAGGGATTTGATGAGATAACCATGGCGGGCCGCGCACCTGAGACATCATTGACATCTATTCATGGGCAATCTCAGGTGCGTGATCATGAGGTCATATCATTCGAGGTTGTAAACTTTACTTTAAATCTCCTATACAATTTTTACGAACATTTTATATATATATATATCAAGGTTTTCACATATTGTTTGCTTTATATGAATATGCAGGATATAGTGGATCAGGCATTTGCATCTTCTCAACAGACAGTTATGTTACCTGTTGAAGAAAATGTGCCAGTTGATTCACATGACCATATGGTAATTTATGCATACTAGAAATCATTTTTAATATATTTAGTCGATATTTAATTAGTTTTTTTTATCTAAAAGTTTATATTTTCAATTTTAAATATGTTTAATTATATCAAAATTTCTAAATAAATTTAAATCTAATTTCAATTTTCTTGAACTCTTTTACAGCATGATGCAGGTACATCTAGTCAATGTGGAACAAAGAGGAGACTTGATTTGACCGATCAACATGAGAGTTAGATAGTTTTATATTTTATGGACTACAAACCTCTAGTTTCATTTCAATATATGTGTTGGACTTGACATATAAATTTTATGGAATATGTAGATCTCTAGTTTTATTTTGAACATGTTATTGTCATATATGTGTGTTTATTTATATCAGTTGACTTTAAAATGATGATTATATATGTAGTCAATTATGAGATCATGTTATGTTCATTTTCATAATTATATGCATTTATATACATATCTATATATTTATATTTTATCAAATTTTCAAGTAATATATGCACTATATAATAATTCTTATCTAGAATCAATATTCATATATATATATATAAGTTATCAGATGGTTAGGTGACACACTAAAACATTCCTTAAATAGTTTCTTAAATCATATTCATAATAAATTAAGGGCAAGTAATTCTAACTATTTTCCAATTACATAGCAAATATCTGAATCAATAAACAAAAAACCATCTCCTTGTATGTATATTTAATGTATAATCTATACAATTGAATAATTATATAAAATGTGGTAAATAGAAGACACATGAAATATGTATAATCTATACAATTTGAATAAGATATTTAAAAAGTGACATCGAACAAACATATATAATGTACATCAAGAAGTTTAATGTACAACTATATAACATGATGAAACATATATGTGCATGTAGATACAATTAAAGCTTATCAACTTTTAGGTGAATACCAAAAATTGATATTTACATAGTCTCCAGATAAAATAGTTTTTTAGTTCAACAATCACATTGTAGACCGACTTGATGAGAACTTGCAAAAATAATTAATGTAAGTAACTACAATTTTTACGAGTCATTTAAGTAAAAAATTCATGCAAGAAAAGAATTGCATATAGTAAATTCCATACAAATTCAAATGATGTTAGCCATAGGATGGATTAAGGGGACCTAAGAGGTTGGATTAAGGGGATGAAAGAGGGTGGATTAAGGGGAGTTGATAGAATGAGTTAAACCCTAAACCCTAAACCCTAAAATGAGTTAAACTTACATAAGAGGGTGGATTAAGGGGATGCAAGAGGGTGGATTAAGGGGAGTTGATAGAATGAGTTAAACCCTAAACCCTAAACCCTAAAATGAGTTAAACTTACATAAGAGGGTGGATTAAGGGGATGCAAGAGGGTGGAATAAGCGGAGTTGATAGAATGAGTTAAACCCTAAACCCTAAACCCTAAAACCTAAAATGAGTTAAAGTGGATTAAGGGGTGTTGAGAGAGTGACTTAAGGGAATGCAAGTGGATGGATTAAGGGTAGATATATGAGGATATTGATTGAGGGGTCCTAAGAGGATGAATTAAGAGGTGTTGAGTGAGTGACTTAAGTGGATGCAATTGGACAAATTAAGGGTCGATATATGATGGTATGGATTCCAAGGTCCTAAGAGGATGGATTAATGGTAGTTGATAGAATGACTTAAGGGGCTGCAAAAGGATGGATTAATGGTACATAAGAGGATGACTTAAGGGGTTTTAAGAGAATGGCTTAAGGGGATATGAAATCAATTATAAAGTATCAATTAAATGTATCTAGAACTATATATAGTTACCTGTCTCTAGATTGAAATTCCATTGTAATATATGTGCATCTCCTCTCTTTTTTGTAAAGAATCTAATTTTGGGAGACCTGAAACAAAAAATGATATAAAACTTTAATTAGGAAATGATTAAAGACAAATATATATATATCAATTAAATATATATATGACTAGATATGCTTACCAATATTTATTTACTCTATTGTACCATCTGCATCCTCTTTTTTTTTTAATGCATCTATGATTGTCTCGTGATCATCCATTGAAATTGTCCATAAAACTTTATTAGCAGGCCTCCCTTGATATCTAACTAGTTTTATATTGGTTGCCAAAATCAAATGTGAATAATGCATAATTTTCTTGTGTCTTTCATAATCTTCAAATGCAAGCAAGCCATTCTTTCTCATCAAATATTTTCGAAGCCAGGTGCCAACAACAACCACTGAACTAGTTGGATACTCAAAGTTGTCATCATCTACTCTAGTATGTACCAACTTATGTTTTCTCTCAACACATCTAGCCAACCAGTACTCTGTCTGCTCTTCATTCCCTTGAGGTGCAACAACAGCATACACATGTCCTACAAAAATAAATACAAAATTCAATAAAAAGTGACTTATATTTAACTCATATAAACATGCATACATACAAAATTCAACTCAATAAATAATGTACCTTCTTGTACAAGATCTGAAACACGATCATAATCATCTGATGCGAACACTTGATTATCTTCAATTGTCATTTCATGTTGAACATGTGTCAATGTAGGCGTTAAAGCTCTTTGTTGCCATTGTTCGACCCATTCCATATTTTCACATGCCTGCCAATCACCTACAATACAAAATTGACAATAGCATGCCAACTCCCTTGTCCATATTGTCCATGTGTTTGCATTCGAACTCTTAAATGAATGCCATTTTGCACTTCCATTAATTGTTTCACAATCCTGTCGAGAAAAAATATCATTTTCTTCAACTAACCAAAAGAAGCGTCGAATTATTGATTTCTCACTTGTTCTTGTAGATAATTTGGTATTGCACCAATCTACAATTGCACGTGCATTTCTAAATTTTGCAGCATCCTCAAATTTTAGTTGCTCTCTAGCAAGAGCTCTTTTTACACATGCACCTGCTCCATCGTGTTCTCCCTTACCATGACCAGCTTCAAAAAAACTCCATATGTGTTGGATATTATTTTCCTTATGAACTCTACATAGCCAATAAAACATTCTAGCATTTTTGAATTGACCCGTGCAATTATCTGACCATATGAGATGTTCTAGCATTTGAATTCCTCTCTCTTTTAAATTTTTATTAAATATATCAAAACAATATTGTACAAACTCAGATGAATGTAATCGATTATCACTTACATAAAAATGGTACTCTTTCAAAAAAATTCTATTATCTTCTGTACTATCTTCAGCATGTCTATAAACAATGTGAACAAATATAGCTACTTGCACTGAATTATAATATTGTGATTGGATTTCTTCTTGTGGAGCAAGAGTATAATTTTCAGCAAAATCAACAATTGACAATATAGTTCCAATTGGAAATGTGTTTTTACATAAACGAAATTGATTATCAAGCCAATGAGCATTCTGAGAGTGTTGAACATATTTAGGTACAAACTTATCTTTAAATTCAGTAATAAAAGTATGCACACTAACTTTTTCCACAATTAGCTCAACACGTCTTCCAATTTTACCATCTTTTAAAGAATACTCAATATTTTTAAATTTTTTTACATCCACTAATTATTTTCCAAATTCATCTAAACTACTTTCATGCATACATTCTCCTAATAATGAAAAGTTACCACATCTATTGCATTCTCCAGAAATGCATCCTTTTAAAAAAAATGAGTTTCCATTTAAAGAGGGATTACAAAACAAACCTGCTATAAAATCTTTGATTCTTTCAGGTGGCATAGTAATACCACAAATGTCCTGCATAATTTGGTTAGCATGCAAAGTGCATCGTATATATCGAAATATATCATAATAATAATGAAATTGTACATGAGTCTTACAACAACAAGAGATTCGTTGCTTATTAATTCTAACATACCAAGGTTTACACTTTTCGAAATGATCTTTGACTTATGCTAATATTCAATGGTAAGATTGAAGCATCTAATTTTTTTTATATAATTCAGTTTGAGTCATATCTAAGAGATGCTTTGGATGAGGTTCACGAATTTTGGAACCCACCCTTAATTTTAAGACATCTCTAATGTTAGGTGATACTCTTGTATTATCATACCAAAAATTTTTGATTAAAGATTTAATTTCATTAGTTAATTTCATGTCTGATCTTGGGAGTCTACCACTAAAACTCCAACCTTGATTAATAGGATCTTTTTCAATACTTTCTCTTCTTTTAGCAGCTCTTATCAAAGTTCTAGGATTTAAGTTTATACATTTACTAATCTTACTTAACATTCTTTTATTTGAAGCTGTTTTATCAACTAGAGCAGTTGTTATTGCACGGCGAGCCGCATTCTTATCTTTTGATCAACTTTTCTTACCAATAACATCAATAGCATTAGCAACACTAGATATGACTTGTTCTACTGAATCATCTTTCTTTTTTGGTTTTACAAAAACACCTAATTTTTTCATCACTTTTCTCATTTTAAACATTCTCATCAATTGCACCATGAGTTGACATTGGAATCCTAATTTCTTTCTATAAAAAAACATTTTATATATTTTATTTCCATAATTTCTAATTTGTCTTGAAGAAACTTTACCACGAAAGTTATTTAACACATTTGTTTCAATTGTTAAAAAAACATTTTCACCTTCATCCATAGATGGAGTTTCATTTTCATTCACACAAGGGGTTTCATTTTCATTTTTAAATGTAAAAGGGATTTCATTCTCATTTACATTCTCATAAGATATAATTTCATCATTTTCTTGTTTCTGTATTGTTTCAACCCTAGTATTATTAATCTCATCAATTGTGTATCCAGCTTCTTCTAAACAAGCAATATCAATATTATAAAAACTTGGGTTTGAAGACATACCTGGATAGATTGTTTGAATAGGCACATTTTCCATATCATTGGGAGGTGGATTTGAAGACACACCCGAAGTTATTTGCATATCATTCAAAGTTGAAGTTGAAGGCACATTTGGGTTTGTCTCCATAGTTGCATTTTCTTCCATATTCACCATCTCCACATTTGCATCATCTACATTGATTTCATCATTCATGGCTTCCTCTTCGACATTCTTAGAACTAGATGCTTCTAAATCTTTCATTTGATGAATCCTTTGTCTCCTTTCCCTTTGTCTTTTTGCCTCCTTATCTTTATTTGCTTGAATTTCTTCGGGTGTCATTACCTTCCTACATCTTTTTCTTTGTCTTTTCTTATCACCCATGGTTACCAAACCCTCTTTGATGACAAAAACAATAATTCAAGAAACCTATTTTAAAATTTCCACCTCCTTCAAATATTCAAATAAAACTATGTACTATGAAGATTATTTTTTCTATAAACTCTGAAGTACAAAATCATCATGAGTACATCCAAAAATTCACTTTTTCCAAATCTTCTTGTAAAAATTTCTTGCACTTGATTCCACTTCAGAAAATTTAACTTGCACTTTTACTCTTCCAACAATTTGAATATAATATGCCCTGCACAAGACAAATTTGCAATAAAAAATGCAGAAAATGACACTTTCGGTCCGTACTGCAGAAAAAGAATGTTGCAGGAAAATCGTGTTTTAACAGTATTTTTCAAATTAGGAAAAAATGGCTATTATACAAATGTGTACACGTTATGAAACGCGTACACGTTATATTTTTAAAATGCGTACGCGTTGCTTTCTACCAGCAGGAAAAACATAACGCGTATGCATTATGAAACACGTACGCGTTTCATTTAAATAACGCGTACGCTTTTCTATAACGCATACGCGTTATTTAAAATTTGATCTCTCAAACCAAATCTAGCCTCGGTTTTAGGCTTGGGAAAGGCTTGGCAATCCGAGCCTTAGCTTTTGACCTGCAACTAAAAAACTAAGGCAAACTGAAAAAAAATGTCCAACTTTGACAACATAGATGATGAACTTTTTTTCTGAATTAGTCTATAAAATTAAAACCCATTAGAGAACACAATGTCTACTTTCTAGATATATATTTTTTGTTAAAATTGGATTAAGTTTGTTATTTTTTAATTAATTTCTAAGCAAACTAGGCCTTAAACTTGAAAGATCAGGTTTTTTTGGTTTTTTAATAACTTTGTATTGGTTAAGTTTCTTGTAAAAAAAATTATATGGTCGCAAACTTCAGACAATTCTCTACACAATGAAAAAAAAAATAGTCAAAAAATGTTTTGTTTAGGTCCAATTATGTTGTCCGTACACGTTGATTTGAAAAAACATCAATTAAGGCCAATAAAAAATTAATTAAAAAATATATATTCAACCAAAAATTACAAAAAAAAATCCAGCCCAAACTTCATGTTGTTAGCTCTCTTTTCCTAAAAGGAATTAGCAAAATAATTTTATTTGGGTCAAAAAGTGTTGTCTGTACACCTGCTTGGTATGGTTAAAAAATAGGGACTTTTAAAAAGTGGTTTTTATAGATCTTTATCAAAATTTAATTTCTATAAACTGGGTATTTTAATAATTTACATATTTGGAAACTAGATTCAAAATTCTAAATTTCATAGTACTGACTTTTTTTAAGATTCATTGTGGAAGTGCCTCAAATTTTCAGTCCAAGTGTGACAAATTCTGAAAAACAGCAAAAACATTTCCACTTTTTGAGTTTTTTGTGTACCCAACTTCTTGCATCAACCCTTGGAATAGGGCTTTCCAAATAAGCTCTCATGTCTTCTTTGTTGTTATAATTGATCATTGTCTACTTTAAAGTAATTGATCATGTTCATGGTGTTAGCAATTTATTTAAAGTGGGGGCATATATTGGCATTATTATTTTTGAAAAGTTTGAAATTTCTCATATTTCATTGAGTGGTCTTCTTACTTCTTGCAACATTTATTTCTCTTGGTTTTTTCATTGAGTTTGATGTCCTCCAAGAGTGTGACCTTTCTTGGCATACAAATTTCCTCTTAGTTGTGTTGCTATGTGTTGCATTCCCTATGTCATGAATATTTAATCCTATACTTTTCCTCTTTTGGAGACTTTACAAATGATGTTCCATAAGAGGAGACCTTACATGTACTCATAAAAATCCCTTTGAACATGTTTATTTGCATTTTTTTCATAATTTTTTAGCATAATATAGCTTGCTAACCTTGTGAAGCTACAACACTTTTTATGGCCACCAAGCATAACACACTTTTATTTCTTGTGGAGCCTTGCCTTATTTTTTCATAGGTTCTAAGGATAACACAGCTTGTTAGGCCTTATGAAGCTTGAAGTACATTCCCTTTTGTGGTACCTTATTGAAGTTATCAAAGATATAGCTTTGGTATGGTATGGGAGCCTAATAAGATTCTCTCATTTTCCACCCTTTTATATTTTTTGTGTTGCCTTATTGAAGTTTTCAAAGGTATAGCTTTGGTATGGTATGGGAGCCTAATAATATTCTCTCATTTTCCATCCTTTGGGGCTCACATAGTGGATATCCAGAGCTCCTTTAGCCCATGTGAGCATGTGTCCATGTTGTTTGAATAGTTGATAACAAGTTCCACTTCTGAACTTTTTTTTTCAGAAAATAGTTGAGGCATGTTCCACATCATGTTGGACAGTTGAGGCTTGATCCACCCTTTTTATTTTTACCTTTCTTTAAGTATTTGATATTGTATGATTGAATATCTTGTCACTTCTACATACATTGTTTTGATTGTCTACTTTAGTGTAACTTTGACACAAGGCCATCCTCTCACTAAAGTGGGGGCTAATTGTAGTGTAGAAAAATGTATCCCATTACATTTTGTAACCTTTTTGGGCCTTGCTAGTTAAAATGGACCTAATTGTGCCTTAATTTAGTGTTCCAAAATGTATTTATTTACACTTTCACACTTATTCAGGGTTCCCTTCATTAATTGAGCTTAATTACACCTTAATTGTCTCTTTAATTCATTTCCTAAGCTTATTTAATTACATTTTCCAAAGGGGAAACCTCACATTTATTAATGCCTAAACATAACACTTTATATTGAGAAATGTGTGGCCTAGGTATAGGGACCTGGGACCCATTTTCCCATGGGCGAATGGGCCCTCACTAGACCCTAGGACCTAAATTTAAATTATATTTTCATAGGTATTTTAATGTTTTCAAATCCATAATTCAATGTTGGCTTGTGATATTTGAGTTTTAGGAAATTAAGGATACATACCTATAAATACAAGGTTATTTCACTATGTTTCACCTAGCAGTATTGATGACAAAATTCCTATCACAAAGTTGATGATCAAGAGAAATTAAAGGAATTCAAAGGTAGATTTATCAAATTTTTATTGTAGCATTCAAAATGGAAAGATCCAATCATCATGTCAAAGTCTTTTTGCATCATGCATGATTTTGGATTTAACATTGTGATGTAGGTTTCATTATCAAATCAAACATTCAAAGCACTATTTCAAGCGAGATTGAAAGTTCAAGATCCACATCCTTTGAAGCTATTTCATGCAAGTTGTATACTTTAATTCAAGGAATTATCCAAGGGTTTGTTCAGTGGTATCATAGTATTTTTCATTCTTCATTCCCTCTTTCATGATTTTATTCATTTCAAGGTTTGATTACTGAAATAGGGTTTGACCAAGGTAAATCCACATTGACCAAAAAAAAACAATTTTTCCCTCTTATGTTGTGTTTACAAATCTATTTGAAAGAAAGCTTGAAGACCTCTTGAAGAAAATGTTTGAAGAAGTTAACTATGTTGTAAATGTTTTCATAATTGTTGTAATCTCACAAAAACCCATCTATAAAAATTATTTCTGACATTCTAACACTGTCACCTAGACAAGTTGGAAGATTCAGATTTGTATTAGAGGCTCCCAAAAGTTACAAAATAAATCTGAAACTGAACCCATTTTCCCCCAGGTGAATGATTCCTAGTCAACCTTCAGAAACTCACTTTTGGTGACTAGTAAACATAGTTCTACCCTTCTTGTACCTACAATTTAATTTATAGTCCTACTTATTTTGAGTTTAATATTACTATTTCAAGTTTCATTTGGCATAATTGAGTTAATTTTCTTTCTTTTTTCCCCCCAAAAGTGCCTAGTGAACCTTACCCTTTTCCTTTAGTCATAAGGAAATCTGAAGAATCCCTCATTAAGTTGACTCACGTAAGTGTTGTAGTTCAATTCTGTGTGTGTATCTAATTTCCTAATGAAACAGTGAGAAATAGGTCCATCATACCCCTAATTTGATAACCAACCTAATTTTTCAGCCATTTTTAATATTTAATGAATTTAAATTGAATTTTACTTTTTAATAATGTCTCATTTATGTTTCAAAAAATCATTATGATAAATGATATTCATATTATGCTCACATTGATTATTTATTTTCACCAACAAAGCTAACAATTTAATTAAGAAATTTTAGAAATATTTAGAAAAACCTTCATTATATATAGCTTAGGTTATTGTATTTATCAAGGGGTGTCTAAAACTAAGTAAAAAATGTACTTGGTAGAAATTGAAATTGGGCCATTAAGACCCATAAAAATAAGAAATAAGGCTATATAAAAAAAGTAAAATGGTCTCCATATGTATAGCATCTATTTTTTCTTAAATAACATTTGACATTTATTCTTTGGTAATTTTCTAGTGGAATATGTAATAAATTAATTATGTAACACTTTAAAAGTACCTAGTAAAAGAAAAATCAGGTTCATTCCTCAATAATGGCAAGAAAATATGGACTTATAACTTTAATAAAACTCATTTAAATAATTGGAGAAAATAAAATGACATAAAATTATAATAAGTCCCTAATAAGAAAATTAGTCCAACATAACTTGAAGCTAAGATATTAAAGAAAAAATATATATCCCCTAAGATGATTTAAATAGCTACAAATATACTATTTACCTAAAACATGGAAAAAAATTCAGATGTTGAGAAAGTATTATTTTTCTTTGAATAGTACAATTTAGTATAGTAGTAGAATTAGGTTTTATTGTTGTAAAACTTGAAATTTAGAACCTTGATATGGTTTTTGAAAAAAAAATTCATGTTCAATGTCATGCTTTTCTTCAAATTAAAGTTGAAAATATTGATCTTCAATACAATATGATCAAGTAAAATAAAGTTCTTATTATCCTTAGGGTCTTGAACCTTGAACACAATAATGTCCAAAATGGTGCACACCAACAAAAAATTGGAGATCAAGATTTTAACTAGTCAAATGGTGATGAAACTATAGTTGATGGGATCAAACCATTTTCTTAATTGGGTAATTTCTATAGGTGTGCTAGTATTTTTTTAGTGAAATTATTAAAAATGACATTACTCATATTCATGGAATGTATGAAAGAATAAAATTAAAAGATTCCAAAGTGGAGGTTTGAAGCAATAGTAAAATGAAATTCCTATAAATGAAGGCCCCTCCAAGTAATCTAATATGATATTTAAATGAGAATGAGGTGGCACATCAAAGATAAAATTCATTCAAAGAATAAGTCCTAAAATTGCATCATTGGTTCCAAATTGGTGACCAAATTTTTCATGTTGCTCAATTATTTGGAATAACCTAGTGAAAGTAAGAGATGTCATTAATCAGGGGACTAGAATAAGGGTTGGAAATGGTCTGCATATTGGGATTTAGGATTTTTTTTTTAAAAATTCCTTGCTCTCTCTTAAACCAATTTAACAACATAAAAAGTAAGATAATCCAATCCTATGGTTCATCCCTCAATAGTTATATTGATTGGGTTGGAGATACTATGAAATGGAAGAGTTTCAAAGAAAAAATAGCTATAGAAAGGTGACTTGGGGTGGCTTCCAGCCAAATGAAGAAGTGATTTTGATGGAGCAAAGGAAAAAAATTAGGGATAGTAGCTTCTCCTCTCAAAATAAAATGGATACTTGGATTTTGTGTTATAATCCTTCAGGCAATTTTTATCAAATATTCTTACAATATGATGGACCAGTATGGTACTCCCCATAAAACTTTCGACTAGAAATAGTTTTAGATCCCTAACCTTATCCCCAAGGTTAAATATTGTTTGTGGGTGGTTATTGATGGGAATATTTTTATAGTTGATAATCTCAATAAGCATGGGTTTCATTTTGTTAACAAATGACCTATGTGATATGAGGATGTTGAAAGCATAAACCACCTCTTTTTAAGTTATCCTTTCTCTAAGGATTGGAAGAATGTTCATAATTATTTGATGATCTATTGGTTCTTCCCCTCCTCCTTGAAGGAATTTTTTAATTGTTGGAACTGCTACCCATTTTCCACCCCATCATCATTAACCTTTGGAAATAGATCCCTCAATGGTGTCTTGAAAGTTATGGAAAGACAAAAGCTACAAGAATTTTTGAGATCAAAGAAAAATAACATTAGTATTTTTTTCTCAACATAACAACAACTTCAAGAAAATATTAATTTGATTGATTATGGTTTTCCAAAACCCCTCCCTCTAATGGGGAAATTAAATAGATTTCCCCTAAGGAATGATGGTTTAGACTAAATTTTGATGGGTGTAGCAAAGGAAATTATTGTATTTGTTACTAGAGGTGTTATAAGGGACCACAAGGGTACCTTTGTTTAATGATATGCCAAAAACATAGGGGTATAATCCGGTATTGAATCATAAGAAACAAAATAGTGGGGAAGAATGAGATAAAAAGAAAAAGGATGCAATAAGGTGATTATTGAAGGTGATTTTTTGGTCATCTTCAATATTTTAAAGGGAATTTATGCTAGGACTTGGAAGATTAAATATATGATAGAATATTGTAAACAATTTCTCAAATCCTTCTCACAATATAAGATTTTTCACTCTTATAGAGAAGGAAATAGGACAGCTGATGAGGTGGATAATGTTGGATTGTCCATAACTTGTTGGACATATTGGGGAATCAACAATATCCCTTTTAATATCAAGGAAATAGTTTTAAATAAAATAATTGCTTATAGGTGGATATCTAACACACACAACTAATTCAACTATGATAAGTCCTCTGATTCTAATATGCAAGCTAATGATTCTTGGCCCCAAGTATTTTTATCCTTGAGCTCCATCACATTTCAAGGTAGGAAAATAACATGTGGGGTTTCAATAAGGATTACCTTTTCCTTTTTGACAAAAGGATGAAGATACATTTTAATAATTATAACGAATCATGATAATTTAATCCCTCATCACATAAAGGGTGGGGTCATTATTTTTTCTTTAAATTTGGTAACTATGTCCTTCCATACCTCAAGCATTATACATTTACAAAAAAATTGAATTTACCATAGAAAGGAGAGATTTATGGATTGGTAGCCCATGTGAGGATTATTTTAACTTTATTCTCTTATATATTAAGTAGAATACTCCTAACATGTGGATTAAATGGAAGTATAGACCATAATTTTCCACAAAATCGACATGACCCATATACCATCTCCTTCATTTAGATTCCCCTTCCTCAAGAATTTTTCTTGCATTTTTATCTCTATTCCTTATGCTCATTGTGCTATATCTTGTGCTAAGTTCCCTATTTTATCTCTATTCAATTACCTTACTACTAGAATGAGGGGCCCTAAAAAAATATGAACCTCTATCTTCCATCTCACTTAAACAAAATGTCAAATTATGGAAATTTGAAGGAAATCTCACTTAATTTTTTCAAGCTATGCAGGGGCACAATGATAACCATACTTGTGAATTATTTAATTCTTGAAATGTGGGTAAAGTTTATATTGGTGGTATCCATTTTGAAGTTACTACTAGCCTGATTGCTAAAGCCAGGTGCCTTGAATGTAAATCTCTTAAGGTTGAGAAGATCTACAATAGAAATTACTAGAACTTCAAACAAAATTTCTTTAAGGAAGGTGAGAAATTGATGTGTCTACAAAAAGGTTATGATAGGGAGAAATTATCTCACCCTTACAACCTAGTAAAAATTCACCTAATCCTTTATTTTAATCATGAGGTTAGATATGCTAGTATAAATGGTTACTATTATTCATTAATAAATCATATTCACCACAAAGAATGGATAAATGTACCTTTGTTTTTCTTTATTCCCTTATGGCATACATTGCTAAAGGTGCATTTCCCCCTACATCAAGGATTAATCTATGCACTCTAAAAATTTTCTCATGATGCTACCCCACAGCCAAACCCTACTCCCATTGTTACCCCTAAAGATTTATACCTTATTGATAATCCCCTGTACTCCTCCAAAAAAACATTTCATTGAGCTCTAAATATATAACTAGAAAAGGGAACCCCCTAGCTCCATTTCCCCAAAACCCTCTTCTGGGGTGGTCATTGATTCTACAACCCCTCAAAAAGGAATTATCTCCCTACCTCTTAATGATGTGAAAAAGAGGAAGATGGAGCCCCCTAGCTCTATAACTATCGAAATAGGGGATGACCTAGATCCCTATTGTCTAGGTCCAAATAGTAGTAGGTATTGAGAGAGAAACTCTACAAGACTAGCTAGTGTAAGCCAAAAGAATAAAGGGAAAGACATGAAAGGGTTTAGGTAAGATATTGATGACAATGGTCTAGCTAACTTAGATAATGATTTCCTTCATGAATTTTAGTATAAGAGATTTATGAAGGTTTTCATTGATTGCAACAATGGAATTTGGATGATTTTTAGTGTTATGCATTACTTGTATAGTTCATTACTTGCTCCGGTAGGGTATGTGCAGGATCATAATGGGCCAAAAAGTGGCAATATGATGGGTATGTGGCTGAAAACTTTTTTTTTACCCAAAATGGATGAAATGAAAAAGATTTTTAAAGGATATTCTCAGCTTTCCATCAATATAAATTATTCTTTACTTTGAATTTAATAAGTAATTATTATTCATTTTCTATTTGAATTATAACTAACGTCTTGACTGATAGGTTGATTGAAAAAACATACAGCTTTCAAATGGTATCACATGTTTTGAATCCAAAACATGCATCACATTATATGCTTCGCATAATATAGGATTAAAAAATTAAAAATCTAATTTCATGAATTTTTGACCAAGTTAAGGTGGTCAGACATACGAGTTTTTATATTTTTTAAAAGTTGTAATAAAACATTCATATTAATTATTTACTTGGAAAAAAATTACAAAAAAATATGCATCACATCAGGACATGAGTTATCTACTTATATCTAAAATCTTATAAAAAAATATTATCATTTTATTGTGGTTAGGGTGGTCAGACAGACACCCACTTCTTATTTTTTCCCTAAAATTTAAGTACTACTGCATTGAAATTTCAAATTTTTACCAAATAGATTTTTATTTTTTTTAAACAAACCTAGTAGTTTAGAAACTACATTCAATTTTATATAGATTCTATTCTTACATATTTTTGAAATAATATAGATAAATTATTCAAATTTTTTACGTCAAGTTGCCTAATTCTAATTTTTCTAATTTTTTTGCCACTTAAGGGCCTATTTTTTCCATGATGATCCTACACATACCCAGTAATGGAAGTATGTTGATTCGGTATTTTGTTCCAGATTATCATAATTTGTATGATTCTTTCAAAAGTATACATTATGGTCTATCTTGACATATTTTGCATCCACTGACAAGATTTTAGTTGACAAGGATTTATGGTTGGAAAGATATTGTCACCAACAATTTGGAAAATAATGTTCTACTTATATGAACACATTCAAAATATGTGAATGACAACATTCTTCTGTAAAGTCTATAGTGATTTTTTGTATAATGCATTGATGAGGGAGATTTAACATTTTATTAGGATTAATTATTTCGTTTTATGGTGCTGAAGATAAGTTAGTCGGTGTCATCTAAAGAATAATTTGATGTGTTAACAAGTTTTTTTGTTACATGTTTGATGAATTAAATATATGTTTGGTGTTTTGATGTTTTAGTTCTAACCTAGGTCGGCCTAATTATGAATTGGTGTTAAGAAGACTAAACATGTGTTGTGAATGTTAAATGGATCTACCATTGGTCCATACCAGCTAATATCATGTGATGATGAATGTAATTTTGAAGTTAAAGACAACAAAGTTGATTTCTATTTGAAATGGGTTCACTTCAATTAGGTTGACCTAATTGATGTACTTGATTATATATGGGTATGTGCAGGATCATCATGGAAAAAATAGGCCCTTATGTGGGGAAAAATTCATAAAAATTAGAGTTTGGCAATTTGACGTAAAAAATTGAGTAGTTATCTATATTATTTCAAAAATATGTAAGAATAGAATATTTAGAAAATTTAATGAAGTTTCTAAATGACTAGGTTTATTTTTATTTTTTAATATTTGGTGAAAATTTGAAATTTCAATGCAGTAGTACTTAAATTTTAGGGAAAAATAAGATGTATGTGTATGTCTTACACCCTAACCACAATAAAATGATAATATTATTTTATAATATTTTAGATATCAGTAGAGGAATCAAGTCTCGATGTGATGCTTATTTTTTTATAATTTTTTTCCAAGTAAATAAGTAATTATGAATTTTTTATTACAACTTTTAAAACATATAAAAGCTTGTATGTCTGACCACCTTAACTTGGTCAAAACTTGATGAAATTCATTTTTTTAATCCTATAGTATGCAAAGCATAGAATGTGACACATGTTTCAGATTCCAAAAATGTGATACCGTTTGAAATCTATAGATGTTTTTCAATCAGCCCATCAATTATGACTTTAGTCGTAATTTAAATAGAAAATGAATAATAATTTTTTATTAAATTAAAAGTAAAGAATAATTTATATTAGTGGAAAGTTGAGAATCTCCTTTAAAAACCCTTTTCATTTCATTAATTTTGGGTAAAATAAAAGTCATCATCCACATACCCTACACATACCCATCATATTGCCACTTTTTGGTCTATCATGATCTTGCGCATAACCATATGGTATATATATTTGAGCTCATTTGAGATCAAGGAAGGAGAGGAGATAGTGTGTGTGAGCCAATAAAATGAAAAACAAATGTTAGAGTGATTGAGAATTTTTAAATGTTGTAAATGTGTGAATTTGTCTGAATACATAAACAAGTGTTGTATACACTTATAGAGAAGTGTTTCATATACTGTGCTTCATCAAAATTGAACTCCAACACAAGGAAGGTGCAATCTATCTCAATTCATCTCTCGTTGGTGAGCCATACTCTATTTTGTAAACTATTTTGGGATGTGATCCTTTAAGGAATATGTGTCCTTGTAGTTAGCCCTTGTAATATTCTACATCCAGATATATTATATATTGTGAGCTAACCCTCACCGTGTTTTTTCCCATTTTGTTTTCTTCACATAAAAAATATTGTGTTGATGTGTGTTATGGTCTCATGCCCTTTTCAATGTCTTCATTCTTATTTTTAGTTAAATATGCTTTAATAATTGGTTTATTTATAACTGAATGGTTTAATTTAATATTGATTCGCCCTCCCCCCACTCTTAGTATTCTAAGTGTTCAACAATTGGTATCAGAGCCTAGTTCCTCTGAAAAATTCTAACATCTTGAGGAAGGTCTTGAAATTTGAATACATGGAAGATAAAAAAATTTCTTATTCCTCGATAAGAGATCCCTATTGAACATACAAAAGAAAGTGAATATTTGAAGGAAATCCTAAAGGAATTAAATGAGTGCATTAAGAAGCTGAAGGAAAGATCTAGAGAATTTAGTGATCAATTAAAGAAAGCAAGTGATGACATCACTGAATTAAAAGAACATCTAGAAGAAAAGAGAAAAATTGAAGACTGTAAAGAAGTTGCAATACAAAGGAAGATGGATGGATGTGCAAAGCTTGAATAAGAAGTAGTAATTCTAAAATCAAATCTAGAAAAGGCATGAAGACATGAGGATAAATTTGTGACTAGTTTTACAATGCTAGATGTACTAGTTTTAGGACATAAACCATATAAGGACAAAAGTGGTTTGGGATTTGATGAAGGAAAAAGTTCAAAATAAAATAAATCCCTTGACATGAAGACTCAAAGAAATGGTAGAAAATTCAAGAATCTAAGAAGAAATATCAAAAAGATTCCTATCAAAAAAGCCAATGCTCAAAGGTACTTATCTTTTAATGGTGTCTTTTATTCTTGCAATAGGTTTGGACATAGGGAAAAATATTGTGAAAGTAAAATGAAACAAAATGGTGGAATGGATCAAAATATTTTATCATTCTTCGATCAATGTTTCAGCAAGAAGATTGGACATCAAAATATGGAATGCAGAAGTCATAAGTTGAACAAGATAATTTATCCATTCAATGGCTACTGCTATCACTACAAGTTGTTTCAACAAAAGGATAACTAGTGCAAATATATATTGAATAAATGAAAATTTGGATGGAAGAATTTTGGTTTTTATAATTGCAGCAAACCAGGATACTTTTCTAGAGACTACAGAAGTAGAAATATTAAAATTGACTGTCTAGAAAGGAGATATGCACCAATCATTAATATTGATTTGGAAGAGGTTAAGAATGAAATGGAAAGGATTTATAGAAAGGAAGGAGAATCTAAAAAGAAAGAAAAATTAGAATTATCAATTTTATTTGTGCCAACCCCCGGTGTAGACAATCTTGTTAGAAATGAAATCCACTCAATGAATGAGGGGGAGCAATTATCATAATACTTAATATCCTCTTTATTGATATATGATTTCATGTCATGACATAAATGCATTTATTTAGGTAACAAATTTAGATTTCATATGAAACAAATTTTTAGATGGACATGTGCAAAGAATGAAATATGTAGAAAAAAGGCATGCATAGAAAGTTTGAAGAAGTTAGAGTATTTTCATACTATAGAAATTTGGAGTTTGGCATTGATGTGTAGGAAAGAGATAAGTAATTATTTCTATATATTATTCCCTTTGAATTTTTCATTTAATGTGGTTTAATGTGATGGATATATCTCAAGTAGTAGCCAATTCAGTGAGATCAAAACTAGAAAATAAAATGTATCTTGGTAAAATCCTAGAACTCAGTCCCTTGGGTGCATTTTTAAGAAGTTTCCTTTGGTGTTATTCCAATTGAAGACATTGGGATATATATTCATAGAAAATTTGAAGAACCGACCTTTGGAAAATATCACATACTATGGTTTAAATAATTAATTAAAGAAGACCTTACCTTAAAATGTGAATATAATATACTTATAGAGATGAATTTGGATGTGTGGGATTGCTTTCTGGACTTTAGTAATGAATAAATATGTATTAGATTAGCTCTTAGAAAATTTCATGATCAATTTTTTTGGCTTGAAAATTTGTATATGATATCCAAAGTAGCAATTAAAAATGTTACTAGGTTATTATCCACCAAAAGGTCTACTCTTGAAAATAATATTGATAAAGGAAAGGGATTAATTAAGAACATAGGTAATAGAACTACTAATCCGGCTATTTGGTATGCAATTTTGGTTATTTCACACCTCATTTTATGTAATAATATTGTCTCTACCCCTGTAATTGATTTAGCAATAGAAAATGTTGAGAAGAGGACAAAATATGATCTTTGTGAGTTACTATGGCAAAAAATCTTGGAAAATTTGAATGATATTAAGAAAAAGAAATGCACTTTCAGATATGGAACACTAATATTATGCCTAAATTTCTACTTTATGAGGGAATTTCTTGGAATAGGAGAAGTTCTTTGATTAAATACCAAACTGGTTGGTCATTAGGTCAGAGATCTAATGAGAAATATTGATGATTTTCATGCACAAGGAGAAGCTCTTGCTACATTCTTTGGAAATTTTGAGAGAAGAATGAACATAAGGAGAGTTCCAAGAGAAAAATTAAAAAGAGTAAGGATGATATATCATTTCTGGCATCCACTGATAGTTGCATTATCAAGGAAGTTGAATCGAAAAGGTCATGGTTTCCTAAGTTGGGGTATGAAGTTGAAAAGAATTATGTTGTTGGTTGTATTAAAATCCTAATCAACAAACCTCAAGATCCTTGCAGACCGAGATTTGGAACCTACACTAAAATATGTCAAGAAATTCTTGAAAAATATGAGTCACTCTTTGATAAATCAATGGTTTCCTTTAGAGAAAAGAGAAAATTTATTGAGGTTCATGTGTTAGTTTCTAAGGTTGAGCCAAATCTAGGAAGGCTTAAGCAACTAGCTAGGATAAAGGAACATTTTTAGATTGTTCCTAGAATAATCACCAGTTCTTCTCAGTCTGTTGTGGAAAGCATAAATTCATTAACTAATAGATTCAAGGAACTAAATAGTCAAGCAATAAGTGATACAATCACTTAGGTCCAAGATAAAGGATTTTTGGAAATTGTAGATAGATGCAAATCTACACACTACACTACACTTGAAAGATTTAAAGAGGTTGAAGAGTGTGAGAAAGAGGAAAAAATTATATTTTCATTTTGCTGGAAATGGCCTAATACAATTCAAAGATTTAAGGTTGTTGAGGAAAAAATTGAGACTCAAATAAAATATGCTTCCAACATCTTTAATCCAACTCTTGATCTGGTTGAGCAAAGTCAATATGGATTAACAAATTTTCATGAAGAATATCTTGCATCACATAATGAGAAAGTAAAGAGGATTGACCAGTATGGGATGCTCAAAGATCTAATCAAGATTATGTGTAGACTTGTCTATTATGCTCTCTCATTAGCTAATAGGATTTTGAACTCAAATGTTAGTCCTAAGACTTTGGTTGAATGAAAGGATATCCTTGTTGATCTTAATTATCTATGCAAAGCATTATCAAAAGCAAAGAAGCTTTTGGATGAAGTAATATCCTCTTGGACAAATACTCTTAGCAAATTTCAAGGGACAACTACCTTTGGTTGATTACTCTCAGATGTTGCCTTGGATGTACTCTTCAGGGGGAGTATTTAGGTATGTAAAGGAAACTATCAAAGCATTCATTATATTTTTATTCTTTTCCATTAATGTCAAAGGGGGAGAGGAGAATGTGAAAAGTTTTGTAAGAGTTTTGGAAAGTTGTTGGGGAGAGAAGTGAGAAAGTTGAGAAATATTTTTTTATGGTTTTCATATCATGTGTTTCCATCAATGAAAAAGGGGGAGATTGTTTGAAATTGGAAGGTTGTCAATATTGTCGGAAATGGAATTTGGATGATTGTTGGTGTTATACATTACTTTTATAGTTCATTACTTCCTCCGGTAATGGAAGTCTATTGATTCATTATTTTGGTTTAGATTATCTTAATTTGTATGATTCTTTTAGAAGTTGAAATTATGTTCTATTATGACATCATTTGCATCTAGTTACAATATTTCATTTGACTAGGTTTTACAGTTAGAAGGATACCATCACCAGTAGTTTGGAGAATAATGTTCTACTTGTATACTAGTTCAGTATGTCAATTTTTTGGTCTAGATTTCACCTCAAATAAATATATTACTATAGGAAATTTTAAATAGGATTTTGAATAAAATATTCATCTTACACCAATTTTTTTTGATTTTATGTGAATGCATTCAGAAGATATGAATAACAATGTTCTACTGTAAAGTCTATAGTGAGTTTATGTACTATGCATTGATGGGGGAGATTTTGCATCTTCTTGGGATTAATTATGTTTTTTGTGGTGTAGAATATAAGTTAATTAGTATCCTCTAAAGAATATTTTTATGTGTTAACAAGTTTTTATGTTACACGTTTGATGAATTGCATACATGTTTTTTGTTTTGATGTTTTAGGTTAGACTCTGGTTGAATTAATTATGAATTGGTGTTAAGAAGGCTAAACATGTGTTGTGAATGTTAAATGGATCTATCATAGGTCCATACCAACTAATATCATGTGAAGATGAATGAGTTTTTGAGGTTAAGGTTGACAAACTTGATTTTGATTTGAAGTGGAGTTACTCCAATTAAGCTAACCTAATTGATGTACTTGAGTATATATGGTATATATATGTGAACTCTTTTGAGATCGAGGAAGGAGAGGAGATAGCGTGTGTGAGCAAATGAAATGAAAAATGTCAAATTTATTGAGATTTTCTAAATGCTACAACTTTGAGAAGATGTAAGAATAAGTAGAAAAATGTGTTGATTACACTTGTACATAAGTGTTTCATACCATGCTTCACCTCAATTGAACTCTAGCAAAAAGAAGGTGCATTCCATCTTAGTTTGTCTCTTGACAGTGAGCCATACTCTATTTTGTAAACTATTTTAGGCTATGAGCCTTTAAGGATAGTGCATCCTAGCAATGAGCCTTTGTAATATTCCATATCTGGATATAATATATTTTCAGCTAATCCTCACTATAGTTTTTCCCATTTTGGGTTTTGCACGTAAAAAATATGGTATTGATATGTCTTATGGTTTCATGCTCTTTTCAATGTCTTCATTCTCATTTGTAGTTAAATATACTTTAATAATTGGATGGTTTATAGCTGAATGGTTTAATGCAATATTGATTCACCCCCTCTCTCAGTGTTGGTTATTTTTTATTAACAAAACTTAATCTTACCACTTGCCTATGAATCTTCCAAAATTTAACAATTAACAAGGAAGGGTAAGGTTTGACCAACAGACAAGTAAAGATTATGAGGTCCTTACTTCTTCACTTTGGGCTCCATGAAACTGAGGAGGGTGTTCCTAATTATGCTCATGTGATATACATTTCGTCAAGGAAATTTCTACAAACAAATAATTATATATTACTATAAATGCAAAATAAACATCATTCATCAAAATTTTGGCCAACGTTTAAATAAGGTATTGTTTATTTCAAGGAATAAAAGCATACTTCAGATTGGGACATTGTGATTGAAGGTGTATTAACTTTTTTTCATTCTCGTTTCAAGACCTTTGGTCTGGTGCGTTACTAAGTCACTTATTTCTAAGACAACCTAATGAAAATAACAGTGCCTCATCTATATGGATGATGGAGTCATATTTATAATTTTTAGTAATACCCTAACAATTTAACTCAGTAATGGATGGATTATTGTTATACTACCTTATAGTATTCAACTCATTGCATTTAAAACATAAATACTTCCCAAATCCTATATCCATTCCTCACAAACCCATGACTTTATTTAAGCATTAAATCAATTCTTTTAATTGAAGAAAAAATAAACTCATTCATTCAATTTAAACAACTAAAGATAAATGAAAAGATCATTAACCATTTCATTCATAATTTGAGACAAATTTACATAAGAGAGCATATATTTTAGAACTAATAATTTCTTCTATTACTGTTGCTACTGCAAAACCACTTTTAGATCATTACATTATGACTCATGCCCTAAACTCATTCCTAATATATTCATCAGTTCATCTATTTACAATTTGCTCCTTTCTAAGCTTGGCTTTTTCACCTAGATCCTTTTGAGACTCTAAATTCGAACCCCTGTAATCATCCTTGAAACCCCTTTTATAGAAAAAGGGAGCAAGAAGCAACTTACATTTTATTTCATACCCATTTCATTTAAATTTGAGATATTCCCCAGTTAGTTACATGTAATAATTTGCAAAATAAGGGAAAGCAAAAATAGAATTCCACACAATTTGGTCGTAGCAGACTAGACAACCTTCCAAAAGGCATAGTTTATTACTATAGTAGTGCCAAAACACCCTTCCTTATTAACCAAAGAATATTCTCCACTAGTAGCAAAAGGAAAAACTAAAATACTATCTACAAGAGGTATACTCACCATCGAAGACACGGGGTTCAAAAAATCCACCACATAATAGGCCAAAAGACTTCCACATCAGCACTAAAAAGAAAAAATGATAGATATGTGGAGGAGAACAATTATGATGTAGTGGCGATTGTGTCATCAAAACAAAAATAGGGTAGGGATGCTAATCTAAGTCGTCAACATTAGAGTATGCTTGCCCACTCCTTGTTCATGATGAAACTGGAGGGACCATCACTCCTTCCTCATCAACGTCATCATATGACACTAGGGAAAGAAGATAATGCATGTACTCTAGGGTAGTATCACCTCCACCATCCGTAGGGTTGTCTAAAACCATAATGGGACAATTATGTCTCCCCAGGTAGGCCTTATGATACTTGTTTCTCTTCTTTTCTTTCCTAATAGGCTCAACAGATTCCTTCCCTTTAAAATTGACTAGTTCTTTTGAAATAGACCTACTTCTTAAATTATATGTGCTTTTGAAAATAGTATTCTTATTCCTACCATAGGAATTTCTCTTGCCCTTTGGTGTTGCAAAATTCCTAGAGACTTCTTGCTCATCCACAAACATATCCTCTTGAAATTCAAACATAGTAAGTTACTTGGACCTCCTATTTGGCCGAAAAAACAAACTCTACTTGCCCATTTTCACAAGACTTAGGGTAAAGACTAGAAAATTTTCAATTATAAGAAGGCTCACTAGTTTAGGCTCATGAAATGAAATTGTAGAAAAGAGAACCCACAAACCTAGACAATTCAATTAGCCCCAGTGACAATTATAGGAACTTAAAAATATCACCACCGCAAAAATATGAAACTCACAAAAAAACCAATGCATGAATCAAATGAGGTCATATGAAAGAGCCACTCATCCGAGATATAATACTTCAATACTTCTATAATTAAAAACCCAAGAAACACACACTTCCACTCTAGCTCACAATTCTCAATTCATCAAGATTGAAAATGGTGAAATGAAACAACATGCAATTTTCATTAAGTAGGAAATTCAAAGTGTGTAGCAATTAATGATTGAAGATAACTTCGCATGAAAAATCTAACTTAGTCGATCATCTCTAAATCTAAACTATAGATCCTTTTAGATTTAAAACACTATCAATGGTGATCCTTGAGAATTGTTTCTGGATTTTACAACTTGCCTAAAAAATAGCCATACCAACTCAGAAAGATGCCACATTTACCCTTAACCTTATTATTTATCCTTAATCTAAAAATTAATATGCATAGCCACCCTGGTCTATTCCTTTTCGTTTATATCAGAAAAGTATAAGAAGTTAGTATTGAAGATAATATTCATCCCATCACATATCATGGATTTTCCCCACCTTTTTAGAGATTAACTAGTGATAAGAGCATTGGCATGATGAAATTCAAACCATTAGATCACTGTCCCTCCTAGAAATCTTAACCTTTCATCACATGTCATTGATTCATGTTTCAAATTTTAAAACACATGAACAACAGATGAGAAATAGCGATGGAATGAAATTAGACCACTTGCATCATCCACGGTCACTAACACATTGCTCATTTACTTCCTTCAAAACAAGGATGATGCATACTGACTAGTGACCTCATCGCTCATCATTAATTTGGTGAATACCAATGCACAACTATCCTTGATGAGTAATGGAAAGATATATAAAGAGACCTGATGTTATTTCTCATCGCTAATTTGAAACTCAAAACCTAACAGCAATTTGCCATTAGGAGAAATTTACATAAAAAAATGGGGCCTCCTAAGAATGGCATCATTAGCTTTTTAAGTTATCAAAAATCAACTAAAAGATGACATCAACCTATACAGTGACATCATCCAAAATAAAAATAAAATTATTTATTTTATAAAATAAAACTTTCTAAAATCATATGAATTAACTCATGATGGTTAATTTAACTCTACATATCATATTATATCTCATTTATCTTTCTAAATATAAAATATTTGTTTGGTTTTTAGATTTATGTTCTTAAATTCTATTAAGTTCTAGTATAGAAATTTTTATATTTTCAAAAAAACATTTTATTCTTTAAGAAGAAAACATTAAAAATATTTAAAAAAACATTAAAAAATCATAAAAATCATTTATGATAAAAATAAAAATAAAAATAAAAAAATTCTATAATAGAACTTAAGAATTAAATGATTTTTATGATTTTTACCACTATTTATGTTGAGAGGTGCTCTACAATCTTCGTGTAAATATATAGTAAAAATAAAATAAAATAAAAACAAGAAAAATGTAAAAACAAAAACAAAAGAAATTAATTTTTTTTCTCACAAAAACTATGAACCAAAAAAATTGAAATAAATTAGAAAAAAAAAAAAAATAAATTGGACAAAATAAAATAAAAACCAAAAAAATAAATTAGAAACTATTGGAAGGAGAAAAAGTTGGAGAAAATCATGAAACTATGGAAAAAATAATTGGAAAAATTAAAAATTAAAAACAAAAAAAAATTGGAAAGGAAAGAAACTGAGAAAATCAAAGAGACTATGGAAAAAAAGATATCACTCAGCATACTTTTTTAAATAGAAATATATTATTATCAAGCCTATAAACATGTTTATTTAAATAAATGTACATAACATAATAAATCTAAATCTATAAAATCATCTATATATACAAAATAAAATACTAAGTAAAAAATAAAATATCTAAAGTTACTTTTACTTTGCCACTTTTTAAATAAAAACAAATAATCAAGAAAAGAAAGTGAACTTGACTTTTTTAATAAATTATAATATAAATATACGTTATCACTTTAAAAAAATCATGGACTTCATTTTTTTAAGGAATTATAATAGAAAGATGTGTCCCCACTTAACTCATGTAGTTAAGTAATTTATATGTTTTTATATTTAAATAAATTGTATTATATGAGATAATTTTTTCTTTTTTAGAGTTCCTTAGGAGGCCCATTTTTTATGTTAATTTCCCCTAATGGATATGAAGAAAGTCAATGATACAAAGAGAAACTTAAGCATCATGCACCACTAATTTGAATCACAAGTTCTCAATACTATTTGTGATGCATGATACAAAGGAGATACTACTCATTGCTCATTGCTAATGCAAATTTGCATTTCAAGAGTCATTCATGATGAGCAATGAATGGTAGCGGTAGATAGGACTTAAGTGGATAATTAAGCACATGTTCAAAATTTGTTTACTAGAAAGGGGACTACCTATGACAATGTATAAAAGGCCTCAAAGGGTTTATAATGTATTACTTTCAAAGGATGTAAAAGCCAAAAGGGTCAATGACTCAACCATATAAAATATTTTATTTTAGACCTAGGCACAAGGGGTTGGTTACCCCATGAGTTTTAATGACTCAAGATGCTTTAGGATGACTAGAAATGGATGATAAGATGTCAATGGTAGATTATAATGTTGACAAGGGCTTTGATTCAAGGGTTTCTTGGGTGAGATTTTGATACCAAAATCCTAAAGTAATACAAGTGGGAAAACCCTAAGTGTAGACATATGAAACTAGGTGATATTTGTAGAGTTTCATCATTGAAACCAAATTTTTTTTAGGGGTTCCATTAGTGGCTCCATTTGGGGACATATGTTCCTTCATAACATAGCAAAATTCTAGAATCTCAAGTGAAGTAGACCAAACATAGAGGACCAAAAACCTAAGACCTACTAGGGCCAAGCAAGAAAACCAGACCAAAGCAAACAATGTATGTACAATATATACATAAGTTATGAAAGACCATACCAATTGATCCAATATCCATCATTCTTGAAGACTCTTATGATGTGCAAGTTTACTAGGCTTTAACATTACTTGGGGTCCCCAGACCCCAACCTTATAACTAGTACTTACCCCTATCAAAAACCTTGTTTTTCACTATATGTACTTGGGTAAAGCTAAAAACAATATCATGAATTGCCCACTAGCTCATCATACTGTAATCAACCATTATGGACATGTGTTTTCACTTATTGTTATTACCTACATTCATGTCCAACTATGAATTTTAGGACTCAAGTATAAATTGAAATGCATGATCAATGTAGCATCCTTCCTAACTTAGCATACCATTATATTCCACTAAATACCCATACAACTTGAAAGGGAATGTGAAACATTCATAATCCACCTGATCACCATCATCATATAAGATGATATTAGATTCATTTTTCTCATTAAACTGGAAACCCTCATAAACATTCCTTTTAGGGCTCCCATCTAGCTTCTATTATACACAAAGCACACATTCACTTTGTGTGATGAATGATAAATGTTCATACATAGGCTCTTTTTCAAATTTGTGCTCACATTCATTAGAGAAATATAAACCAATTATACTACCATGTCCTTGACTTCCTTAGGAAATTGAATCATTAGTCCCAATAGCATTTTTAATTTCATTCAAATCAAGTTCATTCCTATAAGGAGAACTATCCATACCATCACAAGCATCAATTTTATTTTTTTTAAGGTTCATTGATATACTCCAATCCTTTCTTCCAATCATTGCTCAACTCAAAAAAAATTCTTCAAAGGATGGATCAAGTAATTCTAGACTAATATGACCAATAGTAAGATGTTCAATTCTACCATTAGTGGATAAGTTGGTTGGCTCATATGTGCAAGATTTACCACAACTTGAACATTTCCTATTTTCAGCCAAGAAAATCTATTCAACACATTCTTTGCTGAAAACTATCATGTCCATTTCTACCTCAAGTGTTTACATTCCCTTTCTACTTGACACTCAGAAACAAAACTCTATTGACTAACATCACCAATCTCATTATTTTCAATGTAGACTTCAGGCCCAAGATCATGAACAGAAAAATTCTTATCTTGAAATTCACTATCTACCATATTTCTAGGACATTCCAATTTTGATACAATTGAATTGCATTTCAATAATCTATCATATGCAATGTGTTCATCTACTGATGAGGGAAAAAACTCATGAGTACTAGTACAATTAAACCCTTTAGGAAAGAAGGATTCCTTCAGGTCAACCTCACAAAAAGATTGAATTTCCTCATGAGAGGAATCAAAATTCTCATTTTCATTATCTTGGTCACCAACCTTCAAAGGTATATCAGTAGTTCCTATAAGTATGGGAATATCATCATCCACACTACTAGATAGATATTCTTCTTTTGAAACATCCTTATCTATTTCCTTGATAAACCCTTTATCTTTGATAATATGATGAGTACCCCTATCATCTTGAGACATCATTTTTTGCATATATTCACATCTAGATCCCTCAGCAATTATGATCCAACCAATTATTTGATCAAAATCCAGAGGTTTCAATTCATTCGAAAAAATACTAAGCCCTGACTCATAAATGAAACATAATAGTTCAATACACACATAATCTATAGGTCGTCACCTTTTAGGAATTTTTAGCAAGGCCGCTAAAAACCTTGCTAACAACTCATATGGTGATTCTCCTTCATGTCTCCTGATACTACATATTCTGAACAATACTTGATCATTATCACTCATAATTTGTTGAAATACCTCTTGAATCCATTCATGATTAATATGTTGTGAAAGTGAAAAGGATAATGCATCAAAAACACCATCATTCTAATTATCTGTTTCATCCTTATCTATTCCATTTGTATGATGTACATTAGGGAAACAAACACTTGCAACCATATATCCCCTCATCATTGAATATTTCATAATATTTTCAATAGCCATAACAATTTGACATGCTTGATGTAATGTTTTGGGTTCCTTATCCCTTATAAAATAACTCATCTAATTATCAAATGCACCTAGATATACAATCAAACATTCTACATCACAAGGTCCTAGGTGTGCAAGAATATCTTTTACTGCTCTCACAAATATGAGGTTAAAGGCGGGAACCAACTCATCCTCATCTGATTGGATTTCCCTAAATATTTTTCTTATCACATTTGGAATAATTCTTTCACCAATTTTTTCCATAAATTCTATCATGAAGTCATCCCATGAAGCTACAAAACA
Source organism: Sequoia sempervirens (assembly GCA_007258455.2). Classification (NCBI taxonomy): domain Eukaryota; kingdom Viridiplantae; phylum Streptophyta; class Pinopsida; order Cupressales; family Cupressaceae; genus Sequoia; species Sequoia sempervirens. The sequence continues at coordinate 183,872,845 of VDFB02000017.1, forward strand.
CACTGGTAAATATGACAACTAGTCTCTAGCATCTTCCTTCAAATACCGAGAAAAAAGCTTCATGACAACATCCTCATGATATACCTCAAAATCATTGATCAAATACCTAAATGCATTCAAGTGTTTGGAAGATGATTCAAAAATTTTCCCTATAAATTTGGGAAAATGTTTCCTAATATCATTGGGGATCTTATTAGGAAAACCTTGAGTACCATTAAAACTCAATGGCTTATATCTCTCTATAGAGAATTTCCTTTGATGGAATGATACGAATTGCATGCCTTGCATACTTTTACATGAAGTTCCACAAGGTAATACAGGGGAATGATACATTTCTCTTGTATCCCTATTCAATCCTTCAAATCAACTTCATAATTGCTTTCCTACTGCTTCATTCCTTGATTTAATCATGATTTTAAAACACATAGCTCAAACACATTCATGCTTTAAAAATTTATTAAAGGAAGATTTTACAGATAAGCATATTTCTTCAACCCAACTCAAATATTACAAATTTTAGCTTAGAAGTATGTAAAATGACTATCATTCCCTCTATTTGTGCTTAATTCACATAATAGGGAAACCAAATTTTCTCCAAATCCTTTCAATATAGTTTTCACACGAATTTATTTCCTTTTGAAAACCAAAATAGGGGAAAATACCTTGATATACTATAGTTATTCAAAATTGTGCTTCTGACTAGAAGACCTTGTAGATCTACAACCTTTTATTTCTTCATTCAAGTTCTTTCCATAGAGTCTGTACCTCCTTTATAGAGGAAAAAAATTCTTATATTGTGTCTAGCAACTTTTCATTCCATTTTACGGGGCTCTCTCAAATTATTCACACTAGCACAAAGACCTTCAAAGTCGCCACCCACATCTAGTGAGAGATTTAAAGGTTATTCATGGAATTGTAATAGATCTTTGACAACATTTGCAAGTTTTCAAAGGAGATACAACAAACTCCCTCAACATCTCGAAGGATTGACTCATTGACACAAAGCTAGGTTTGTCAATACAAGTCCTTAACAAATATTTGACTCTTTAAGGCAAGATGAACTTTTATCAGAGCTTTGCCAGGTCACTCCCCAATAGAGTCACCATTTCTATTGGTTATTTTTTATCAACCAAAATCAATCTTACCACTTACCTATTAATCTGCCTAAATTTAACAATTAACAAGGGTAAGGATTAAACAATACAAAAGTAAAGATTTTGAGGTCTTTACTTCTTCACTTCAGGCTTTGTGAAACCCAAGAGGGTGTTCCTAATTATTCTCATGTGGCATTCATCTAGTCAAGAACATTTCTACAAATAGATAGATTCTTATAAATGCAAAATAGACATCATTCATCAAAGTTTTGGTTGACCTTTCAACAAGTTACTATCTATTTCATGGAATAAAACGGTACTTTAGATTAGGAAATTATTATTGAAGGTGTATTAATTTTTTTTCATTCTCATTTCAAGCGATTTGGTCTAGTCCATTACTAACTCACTTATCTCTAAGAAAGCCTAATGAAAAGACTAGTACCTCATCTATTGGGATAATGGAGTCATATTTGTAATTTTTAGTAATACCCTAACAATTTAACTCAGTAATTGATCAATTATTGTCATACTACCTTGTAGTATTCAACTCACCACATTTAAAACATAAATACTTACCAAATACTCTATCCTTTCCTCAGAAACCCATGACCCTATTTAGGAATTAAATTAATTCTTTGAATTGAAGTAGAAATAAACTCATTCATTCAATTTAAACAACTAAAGATAAATGAAAATATATCATTAACAATTAAATTCATAATTTGAGAGAAATTTGCATAGGAGAGCATATATTTTAGAACTAATATTTTTTTCTATTTCTGTTGCTACTGTAAAACCACTTTAAGATCATTACATTATGAATCATGCCCTAAAATCATTCTAGATATATTCATTCATTCATCTATTTACAATTTGCTCCTGTTTTAGCTTAGCTTTTTCACCAAGACCCTTTTGAGACTCAAAACTTGAACCTCTATAATCAGCCCTAAAATCCCTTTTATAGAACGAAGCAAGAAGCAACAGGTTGAATTAAAATTATATTTCGTTTCATACTAATTTCATTTGAATTTGAGATATTCCCTAGTTCATTACATGTAATCATTTGCAAAACAAACGAAATCAAAAATAGAATTCCACACAATTTGGTTGTAGCAGATCAGCTAGCCTTCAAAAAGACATAGTGCATTGCCATTGTAGCACTAAAACACCTTGTTCTTGTTGAACAAAGAAGATTCTCCACTAGTAGCGAAATAAAAAAAATGATATACCATATAGAAGAGGTATACTCACCATCAAAGACATAAGGTTCAACAAATCCACCACACACTAGGCCAAAAGACTTCCACATTAGCACTAAAAACAAAAAATTATAGATATACTAAGGATAACAATTATGATGTAGTGGCGATGGTGTCATCAAAAACAAAAATAGGGAAGGGACGCTACTCTAAGTCATCAACATCAGAGTATGCTCACTAGTTCCTTGTTAATGATGAAACTGGAGGGATCATCAGTCCTTCCTCGTCAAAGTCATCATACGACACTAGGGAAAGAAGATAGTGCTTGTACTTTGGGGTAGTATCACCTCCACCATCTGAAGGGCTGTCTAAAACCAAAATGGGACAATTGTATCTCCCTAGGTAGGCCTTATGATACTTGTTTCTCTTCTTTTCTTTCCTCACAAGCTCAATAGATTCCTTCCCTTTAAACTTGACCAATTCTTTAGAATCAGTCATGCTTATTAAATTATACATGATTTTAACAATATTATTCTTATTTCTACCATAGGAACTTCTCTTTCCCTTTGGTGTTGCAGAAGTCCCATAGACTTTTTGCTCAGCCACATACATATCCTCTTGAAATTCAATCACAATAAGTCTTTTGGACCTCCAATTTGGTTGAACAAACACACCCGACTTACCCATTTTCCCAAGAATCATAGTAAAGAATAGAAAATTTTCAATTATAAGAAGGGTCAAAAGTTTAGGCTCCTAAAATGAAATTTCATTAAAGAGAACCCATAAACCTAGACAGTTCAACTCACCCCAATGACAATTATATTCAATTAAAAATCTCACCACCCTAGAAATATGAAACTTCCAAACTAACCAATGCATGAATCAAATAGAGCTCATATGAAAGAGAAACTGACCCAAGATACAATACTTCAACACTTCTTTGATTAAAAACCCAAGACTCACATGCTTCCACTCTAGCTCACACTTCTCAATTCATGAAGACTAGAAATGGTGAAATGAAACAATAGGAAATCTGTATTTAGTAGGAAATTTGGAGTGTGCAACAATTAATGATTAAAGATAACTTCACACAAGCGATCTGAAAACTTAGCATATCATCTTTGAATCTGAACCTTCAATCTTTTTGGATTTAAAATACCATCAATGGCGATCCTTGAGCATCATTTCTATCTTTTACAACTTTCCTCAAAAATGGCAATACCAACTCAGAAAGATGCCACATTTAACCTTAACCTTATTAGTCATCCTTAATCTAACAATTAACATGCATCACCACCCCGTTCCATGCATTTTCATTTATATTAGTGAAGTACAAGAAGTCAATATTGAAGAGAATATTCATCCCATCACACGTTGCAAACTTGCCCCACCTTTTTAGAGTTCAATCAATGACAAGAGAATTGGCATGATGAAATTTAGACCGTTTGATCACTATTCCTCTTGGAAATATTTACCTTACATCATGCATCACTGATTCATGTTTCAAATTTTAAAACACATCAGTGATAGATGAGAAATAGTGATAGAATTAAATTAGGCTACATGCATCATCCACAGTCACTAACACATCACTCATTTACTTTCTTGAAAACAATGATGACTCATATTGACTTGTGACCTCATCACCCATTGTTAATTTGAAAAATACCAATGCACAACTATCCATGATGAGCAATGGAAAGATATATAAAGAGCCCTGATGTTATTTATCATCAATAATTTGAAAATCAAAACCTAAGAGCAATGAGCGATATGAAGGAAGCCAACAATACAAAGAGAAAGTTAATCATTGTGCATCACTAATTTGAATCACAAGTTCTTAATACTATTCGTGATGCACGATACAAAAGAGATACCACTCATTGCTCATCATTGATGCAAATTTTCATTTCAAGAGTCATTCATGATGAGCAATGAATGGGAGTGATAGACAAGACTTAAGTGGGATAATTAAGCACATGTTTACTAGAAATGGGACCACCTAGAATAACGTATAAAATACGTCAGAGGGTTTAGAACCTATTACTTTCAAATAATTTAAAGGAAAAAAAGGTCAATCACTCAACCAAATAGAATACTTTATTTTGGACCTAGACATAAGGGGCCGGTTACCCCATGATTTTTAATGAGTTGGGATGCTTTAGGATGACAAGAATTCAAAGATAGATTATAATGTTGACAAGGGATTTGATTCAATGGTTTCTTGGGTGAGATTTTGATAGTAGAATCCCAAGGAAATATAAGTGGGGAAAAACCTAAGTGCAGACATATGAAGTTGAGTGAGATTTGTAGAGTTTCATCAATGAAACCAAATTTTTTTAGGGATTCCATTACTCAGTATTTTAGGTTTTCAACAAAGCTTACTAATAGGATATTAATTTATTGTGTAGGGGCACCTAGTTTCATGATGTTAAAAGTGTCAAGTAGTTAGTATTCTGGGTTAGTTGAGTTATTTTGTTGATAATAAGGTTTTGAAGACCATTTCTAATGTATGTGTGTATAGGTGAAATTCCTAGTCTAGAATGCAAAACAAAAGGGAACGCAAACAAGAAAAAACACAAACACCTAAACGATTGGTCTAGTTGAACTTGAACAAAAAAAGGGATAGAAATTAAGTGTTACATTGTCCAATTTGATGGGTTGGTTGGACCTATTGATTCACTTGATTGTGTGCTCCTTTGGATGAAAAATAGCATGCAACCTAGCTCTAAATGATCATGGGTGGGTGGATGAGGAACGTAGTGATGCAAGTGGGTATTTGGATAGATGCACAATGTGGATGCAAATGGAGCTACAACAATGGAGGTTATGGTTTGGCTTGAATGCTTGAGAGTTGGAGTGCAATATTGTGTGCTTGATTGAATGATGTAAATGAGGGAAAAATACTCTAATTTTAGGGGAAATGCATCTAAGAAATGAAGGGCTAAGATGATGCCACCATGGACAAGATCAAGGGCTAGGGTGATTTGAGAACACACAAGCCTTCACATCCTACCATGTATCCAGTGAGGTGTAAAAGGGGAGGTGAGGTGGAGGTACCTTATGGTACCTTGGGATTGGAACAAGATCTCATAAAGGCGGTCCTTGTCTCCATATGGGTGATGCGATGTTTGTGGAGTTTTAAATTACTCAAATATCCACATGGGGAAGAGGAGAGGAATTAAAAATTCCTAAAAGGACATCGGGAGAATAAATGTAAATTTTAAATTCAAATGTGGAAATGGGTTGCCTTCTCCAAAAGGAGAAAATAATTAATGAAATTTGACTTAGGGGTATGCGAAAAATGGCATAAGGATTAGGTTGACCTAGTCAAGTAATTAGGGATATGAAAATAAGGGATTAAACATGCTAATGGAGGATTAAAGCAAGTGGAGAATTATGGAGGATATGAGACTAATCCTAATTAAGGTTGTGTACATCCTAATCATAGATTAATTAAATTAATCTAAATTAAAGGTGGATTGTGGAGGATGGGACAAGGAGAGAGAAAAGGGTTAATTTAAAAATTGATTTAAATTCACAAAGCTAAATGACTAAATTAAATAAATTAAAGAATTTATTTAATTTAGAGAAGAAAGGGGATAAAAGATAAAGTATTTAATTATTTTAGTAAATACCTTAGGAACATTAGGGAAAGGGGAATATTAATTAAAAAATACTTTAATTATTGCAAATGAGGGATGCGGGATAGAAGTATAAAGGGGATGAATTTGACCATATGGGTTGGTGAAATTTGGATGTTTACATTTTTTCCCTCTTTGAAATACTATTAGAATAACAATGTTTCAAAGAAAAAAAAAATACAAATGACTCAATAGAAGCAAGGACTAGAAAGTGATGGCCTGGTGTGGAAGAAGTTGTGTAGGCTGTCCAATCATGGAAAATGAAGGGGGATGCCTTGGTCTCGCAAGGAAGTGGATAGGACAAAGGAACAAAGGAAAATGATAGGGTATTCCCCCTTGAGAAGGAAGATGGGGAAGAAAAATGGGCCCCAAGTGACTTCTTGATATGGAGAAATGGAAGGTACCACACAATAGAGTGCAAAAAACCATGAAAAATAGATTTTGAATGGTGAAAAATAGAAAAAAGAGGTGCAAATGGTGGTCAATGGAAGAAAAGGGATTAAATGAATTAAAAAGAGGTTAAATAAAGGGTTAAAATGCCCAAAATTTAAAAAATTTGATAAGGGGGGAAAGGTTATAAATATTAATTTTAGAAATTACTATTCACCATTTGCACACTTGGCAATTAACTCAGCAAGAGAGAGAGAGAAGAGTGACGAGGATTATTGATGGGAGTGATGATGAGGGATTTTTAGATGAAGAAATCATCCACCGAGGCAAGGAGATGTGCTAGTTCTACTACGAGCGTGCAGTACCCCACTAGGTAAGATTGAAAACCCACCTTGTGCTTTTGATTTATATTTTTAAATTTTAATGCATATGAGAATTTGGGTTTCAGGGTAGACTAGAAAATAGGGCTGTGGTGGATAGGAGAATTCACCCATCCATATGACAAGTTCGCCTATCCATAGTGGTGGGCGATGGAAGAAGTGAATTCACCAATTAGTGGAGGGTAAATTTAGAAAGAGGAAATTTTTCCTTGAGTAGGGGAGAATTTCCTGATGAAGAGGAAGGGTGAATTTAGAAAGAGGTCAATTTTCCTTGAGTAGGGGAAAATTCACCAACGGAGAGGAAGGGTGAATTTAGATAGAGGAAAATTTTCCCTGAGTAGGGGAAAACTCGTTGGAAAATAGGGAGGTTGAATTTGTGTATGAAAGAGGCGATTTTGTGGGTGCCCTAAAAAGAAGGGTGAATTTTCCTAAAAAGGAAAATTTATTGGGTAACAAAAGAAACAAAGATGAATTCACCTCAAAAAAGTTGACTTTGTTGGAGAAATTAAAAAGGAAAATTCACCCAATAAAAAGGTGAATTTGATAAAGAAGCTAAAAGGAAAAGGAAAATTCACCTAATAAAAAGGAAAATGTGCTAAAGAAGAAGAAAAAGGTGAATTCTCCTAATAAAAAGGTGAATTTGCTAACAAAAAAAGAGAAGACGAATTTGTATCATAAAAAGGAGAATTTGTTGACAAAAAAGAAAAAGATGAATTCTCTTGATAAAAAAGAAAATTTATTCACAAAAAGGGAAAAGGCGAATTCGCCTGATAAAAAGATGACTTTGGGAAAGGTTGAAAAAGGGGAAATTTTTTCTAACATAGGGGTGAATTCGCCGAAAACCCAGGGCAAGGGAAGAATGAGGGAGAAAAGGAAAGAGACTTGATGAAAATGACTGCCATGTAGTTATGTGTGGATGTTGAACATCAAGACACTGTGGATGCATGAGAGGCACTCGACAATTTTAGAGGTGACCATTGGGGCAATGAATTCCCATGACCACATGCAACTAGCATAGGTGGGGTTGCTTCACATGTTGGGATGTGTTTTGATGCTAGGATATCCCAACATCAAAGCACATCGAAAAATATTGATGGCTTTGATGGAGCGATGGTGATAAGAGACATCAACCTTTCATCTCTCAATGGGGGAGATGACCGTAACCCTGGAGGATGTATGGAGGATATTGTGACTACCCATTAGAGGGAAATTGGTTAGCTGGAGAAAGAACCAGGGGAGAGAGTGAGACAAGAGCCTATGAGAAATCTTTAGATGGGTGGATATCCCTATCCAAGGGGAAGAGTTAGACTTAGATGGATGCTTGGGATTGGAGATGTTTGCAATGCCATGGTACATCTATGGACTAATCAATGGGATTTTATTACCAGAGAGGAGTAGGTGGTTTTATAGCCTCAAGATCATTGAGGTAGTTCAACACATTATGGGAAGGAGGGAGGGATATTTTGAATAGGGTGCATGCGTGTTGGCTCATTTGTACCAAGACATGCATGTGGTCAACTACAGGAGAGTGCTCAACGTTACGCATGTAACATTGCTCTAGGTATGGGCCTAGGAGCACATTAGCATAGTGAGGCTAGGGGTTCTAATAGTAGGGGCACAAGATGATACACTGCTAGTAGCATACTGGTATGGTATGGAGTACAGTAGGAGGTTACACTATGTGGATATTAGTGACTTGGAGGGATGGAGGAGGAGGTTGGATGATCTATAGGGAGATTAGATTGTATGGAAACCATACTAGAGATAGTTTTTGGGTTGGAGAACGATGAGAAGAGGCACAAGGGCTGCTTTTTTACAGTATGCTACTTGATTGACTAGGACCCACACATTGTTGAGCTTCACAGGCCAGATAGGGTGACAAGGCAGTTCGGTGTATGAGTGTGTCATAGAAAATTGTACCCTCTTGAGAAAAGAGACAATTTCATGCATAAATGGACCCACTTTTGAGTCCCTTTGCATCATTTTCCTTTCAAAATGGAATTTATAGGCCAATTAGACCCATTAATTTTGATCTAGAGGCCTATTCTACCTAAGAAATCACATAAAACCCTATAAACAACATTTAATTATATCATACCCCAAAAAGTCACCTTCAAACAAAAGTAGTGGGACCCACTTTCCAAGGGTGGCGATTGAGTCCCCTTTTAGGGTAAATTAAAATTTAAGCAGGAATTTAATCAGTTTAACTTTAATTTCTAGTGAATGTCAGCTTCTTAGCTCTAATTAATGGGAAAATAAGGTGCTTTTGCTTACAAATACTCATTTCAAGTCATTTTGTACATCTTTTTATCATATTTTCTTATCTTTTATCATTCCTCAAGAGGAATTCATAAAGTTGACTGTTCCACAACAAGTTTCATTAGAAAAAGTTGAAGTTTTAGGGTAGCAAACTAGGGTTTTTTGTAGCTCTTGAAGCTCACATCTCTTGTCAGGATCCAACATTGTAAATGGTTGATGATGGATTCCTATGGTGAATCATGAAGAAATCTAGGGTGAAGAGGTGAAACTAGCCACCAAATCACACCTAAGGACTTAGTTTCCTATTGATTCCATCTTCCATTTTCACTCTATCTTCAGACTAAGGTTTGCATCTTGTTTTTTTTATCATTTGCATGCCATTTCATTCCTATTTTTCATGTGTTGTGAGGTTTCTAGGGTTGAGATATTTCATCATATAAATCATTCTTCAATGTCTTATTCTAGAGAAATAGAATATGATCTTTGTTACATCTCAGACTTTCCTAGTCTTTAACACATCTAACGTTAGGATTTATGCAATTTTTTCTCCATATGAGGTTTAATTACCCAAGTAGGGGTTTGAATAAAGAAAAACTCCCATTAAAAAAACAATTTTGAACTATTTTATAGGAATTTTCTGAGATCCAATGTCGGGTTTTTGTAAAAAATTACTATGTAGGTGTTAAGGTACAAAACATAACTTTGAAATTGTAGAAATTTGAAAGTGGACTGATTCACCATGTATGGTGAATGAGTCACTCTTGAGGTTCAGATTTGAGTTAGATGAATATTTAGGTCCTCGACTGTCAGAAAATAGCTTCTGTTCAGAAAAGTCATGATGTGGGACTGATTCGCCCAAAGTGGCGAATCAATCGTAGTCAACCTAATGTCAAGTTTCATCAGTTTTCCAGATTCTTTTACAATCATATCCAATTTACCAAGTGCACTCACTCTGAGAAACAACCTTCTGTTTAGTTTAATTTGCATTTTTATTCATTCTCTAAAGCATTTTTTCAAACAACACTGTGTTTTCAAACATAACATAGATCTTAGTTTTATATTCATAATTTGTTACATAGATCATTTGATTGCATTTAGTTACTTCATTTAGCTTAGAAAACATCATACATAACATTATCTAAATGAAATAGTTAGCATTTTTGGCCTAACTCTCTACTTTTAGGTGAAAAACCCTAGAAGAGTTAGAGAAGTCTTATGTGCCAAAAATCTATAATTCATTTTGGTGAACCTTAATTTTGAGCCTAACATCATTCTAATTTACATTTCTATTTGCATCTTTAGGTTTCTTAAACATTGCATTAGTGAAAGCATTATTTAAATCTCATTATTACATTGTATTTCATTCAAGTATTTCTAAATTCTACATTTGCATTGTTTCTTTGCATTACACGGACTTGAAAATATTCATAAAACACAAAAAAATAAGAAAAATCTAAAAAAATTCATCTCCTAGGACCCATTCACCACCTAGGGAGAATTAGTCCCTCTATAGTTCTGCATCAACATTTCTAGAATTCAATTTCCTGCATTGCATCTTTCTATTTTCTATAACTATCCTTCTATTACAATTCATTTTTTTTTTTTTTTCATTAGCATAAATTTCGTTTCTTTTCATATAATTCATGGATAGTTTTAGAAATTTGAAAATTTCCTTTTCCGTTTTCATTCCTAGTTCTTTTAGATCAGATTCATCAAAACAAAAGGTCACCAAAACTAAAACATCAAACAATCACTTCAAACACATGATTCAAATTAGAAACATGTCATCTAAGCCTTTTGTTAGTGATGATGTTGCCAAGTTGATGAATTACTTCAAGAATTCCTCTCACTCACGCCATCCTCTAATGCTTGCAATGAGAAACATAAACCCCTTAATGATAAAGTTTACCTTAAACCTTTTGCTTGTGATGACTTTCATTTGTCAGATGAAGCCCTCCAATACTTCAACTTTCATAAGCCATCCACTAAGGTTTGTGGGGACCAACTCACTATACCGAATGTTACAACCTCAAATGCTTCTCTTGAATATCTTAAACCAGTTGGTGACAATTTACCCCTTAAACCCTTTAGTCATGATGATTTGCATTTGCTAGATGAGTCTATTCAAGACTTCATCTCACCCAACTCATCCACTTTGGTTTGTTGTGAGACCTCTAACATCAAGGATGTTAATGTAATTCAACCTAAGCTTATCCTTTACCCACCCTCACATCCACGTCGCCCCTCTAATAGACCTCGGTACACCCTCTACCCCCTAAAACCAATGTATCACATCAATCTAGTAATGATACTATTTCTCATACATATAACACCTAAAACAACCCACAATTTCCACAACCAACCCCACCCTCTATACCTTTAACCAATCCACCTAGTGCTCCTCACTATACCCACGCACAAAGGAGTATGATCTTGTTGAACAATTAAAGAATACTGCTTCCAAAATTTCCCTTTGGGATTTGCTTCAAAACTTATTGAATTATCACAACATTCTTAAAACTGCTCTAAAAATAATCACAATTCCTCCTGGTACCACTCTAAATGATGTGGCAACTCTCATTCCCAAAAAGAATCTTGACATTACCTTACGTCAACATCAGATCTCTCATTTGGAGTTGTGTAAACAACATGATAACTTTATGATAATTTCTTGAATGAATCACACAAGTATCAAACACACTCTCATAGATAATGGTTCTTCCCTTAATGTATGTAGTGTGAGTCTCCTTGATCAATTAAATGCGACAGGTCACAAATAATACCTAATTTTGTCTCTAATTGAGGATTTGATAATACAAAAAATCAACCACTTGGGATAATAAATTTTCCTATTATGATTGGGGTGGCTACTTTTTAGACTCCTATCCACATCATTCCAAGTTAGGATCTTTCATTATGCCAACCATGTATTCATGAGATGAATGCAATTCCTTCAACCATTCATCGTATTATGAAATATGTCTCTAACAATCACATCTATCAAGTTTAAATCCATCCTAAGCTTGAAAGTTGCTTGCACCTTGAAAAATGGGTTACAAGTCCTTTGAAAACATTAATTCCAACATCCAATATAGACCCTCTTCAAATTGAACAAAATGATAAGGAATTGGTATCTAAATTATTTGGTGATGATTGGGGATCCTTATAATTCAGACCATCATTTATTGGTGAACACATATTCATGCAAAATAAAGATGAGAAACAAGATCAACCAACCATCATGTCTACTCAAAATTCTGAACAATCTTCTCAAACATCTATCTCCTATAAATCAGATGACAATGGAACATACACAACAAATTTTGATGAGATAGATTACCAATCCTCACCTACTATGCACGAAATGGAAAGACTTTATGGAAAAGGCTATAAATTTGTAAACAAATTAGGCTACATTGGAAAAGTGTGTCAAAAACATTAGCAAGGTATTTGTATCCCTATTGAACCTAATAAGCTAGAAATGAAAAAATGTATTGGGATATTCTTTTTCTAAAAGAACCAAAGCTAGTCAATGACCATCCTTGACCATTAATGCTATAACATGTCACTCAAAACACAAACTTACAATTAAACATCTTGTTTTACTCGATATAACCTTACCACCTTCATTGATGTATGTCAATAGTGATGAGGCTTTGAAACAAATTTTAGGTGTTTACAAAACCCCATCCTTGTGTACTTACATGAAAAACATTACTTGTGCCATGAGCCTTACGAAGCAAGAAACAAGTGATATCACTAAAGAATTTTTTGAATATGAAATTCCTAAATCCAACGCACTCCCTTTAGGATATACAATTGATGTTCCAATGGAAATTAATGATAAAAAAAAAATTATTAAGATTGGGAACTGCCTTGAAGATGAAGAACAAGAAGATAGTACCACATTACTTCATGATTTTCCTAAAAAAAATTCTTTGAAATATTTTGATATGTCAGTAATTGACCCAAAAATTGTGATGCATAACATTGTCCTTGTTGAAAATGCTAAACCCATTCATCTAAAGATACAAAAAATGCATCCTAACATAGCCTTGCGTGTTAAATAGGAACTCAAAAAACTTCTTGATGTAGGCTTTATTAGACCTATTGATTATTCTCCTTGGATCTCAAACATTGTCGTAGTTGCAAAACTTGATAATTATATTCAAATGTGGACATATTTTCCATACTTGAATAAAGCCTCTTTAAAAGGTGATTTTTCACTTCCTAATATAGACATGATCATGGATTCAACTGTTGGACATTCTTTGTTGTCATTCATGGATGAATTTTCTGGTTATAATCAAATCCTTATTAACCTTCAAGATCAATATAAAACTACTTTCACAATTTCTTGGGGAAAATTTTGTTGGGTTGTGATGCCCTTTTGTCTAAAGAATGTTGGCTCCACTTATCAATGTGTAATGGAATTAATATTTCATGATTACATTCACAAAATTCTAGAAGATTATTTCAATGATATCCTCACTAAATCATTAACACAACAAGACAATATAAATTTCCTTCACAAAATATTTGAATGAATACAACAATACAATATGCGATTGAATCCAAAAAAGTGTATGTGGCATAGATAGCATTGGTAAACTTTTGGGGTTTGTCATATCTCATAGAGGCATTGAGATGGACACAAAGAAAATTGATGCAATTATTAACATGCCACCTCCTAGGAATATTTCTTAGTTGCGCATGTTACAAGGTTGACTTGAAGATATCTATCATTTCATTGCATGTTGATCTAATCACACATTACCTTTCATGCATCTCCTTGAAAAGGGTATCCCTTTTGATTGGGATGAAGATTGTAAACAAGTTTTTGAGAGTCTAAAGGAATATCTAGATACTCCACCTATTTTATAGCTTGCTATTCCATAGACCGTTTATCTTGTATAGTGTCACATTGACCCATGGTCTTGCAACATTGTTGGCTCAACATGATGATCATGGTAAAGAAAACTTTGTTTATTACATTAGCCGCAACTTAATTGATTATGAAAAACTCTATTCACCAATTGAAAAACAATGTTTGGCTCTTGTATTTGCTACTAGTAAGTTGTGACATTATTTAATAAATGCTGAAATATAAGTCATCATAAAATTTGATCCTCTTAAATATATTTTCAACAAAAAAAACCTCTCTAAATGCTTAGCTAAGTGGGTGATGTTGTTAATTGAGTTTGACCTTAAATTTTTTTCACCAAAATCAATCAAAGGCCAAGCCTTAACCGATCACTTAGTTGACGCTCCTTCTCCTTTCTCTTTACCTACTCCTAATTCCTTTCTTGATGATCATGTATTAACTATTGAAATTACACCATGAGAGTTATTTTTTGATGGATTGAAGTGTCAAATAGGTTCTAGTCTTGGAGTGGTGCTAATTCCACCCGATGGAAAACCTATTCCCTTATCCTATCAATTAAATTTCCTATGCACAAATAATAAAACTAAGTATGAGGCATTGATTGGAGGTTTACAAGCTACTTTATCTCTAAATGCTAAACATATCTAGATCTTTGGTGATTCACAATTGGTAATAAAACAAATCAATGGTACACAGAAAACTAGACATGAAAAATTATTAAAATACAAGGATCTTATAATGAGACTATTAGAAAAATTTGACTCGTCCACCACTAATAATATCCCACACAAAGATAGTTGACATGCGGATGCAATGGTAAGTGTAACTTCTCTCATATCACCACACGATCCTTTCATAGACTTCACTTTCATTATCTATCCCATCATGAAACCCTTGATCGATACTCTATTAGAAGATATTTTGACAATAACTCAAGATGCTTCAGGTGAATGGTACAATACAATATATAACTCTTTGAAAGATGGTACCATTCCCAAACCTAGTACAATGAATACTCAAAAGGGTTTACATAAGGTCATGACTAAATATGTGATCCTTGCAAACACATATGGAGAATAATTTCTTCACCTACATTAAACGATGTCACAAATTACTAGAGCATAGCAATTTGATTAACACTCCTACTACTGAGGTCCATGCCAGTGTTCCCATTTTTCTATTTTCAGTATGGGGGTTAGATCTTATTGGAAAAATTTCACTACCTTCTTCTGTTGGACATACATTTATCATAACCACAACCAACTATTTCATGAAATGGGTGGAAGCTATTTCCCTTCATTCTACAGCAGCTGAAGCAAGTTTTTCATTTCATCGTGGACCACATAATTGCTTGCTTTGGATTCCCTTCCACAATCATTTTAGACAATGAAAATCCATTTAATGATAACAATGCTTAGACATTTCTTGAAACATTCAATATTCAACATCACTTTTCTACATCGTGTTATCTGCAACCCAATGGACAAGCTAAAAATAATAATAAGCTTCTCAAACAAATCCTCAAGAAAATAGTCACCAAGCATCGTAAATATTGTCCTTCGCAACTATCTTATGTGCTTTGGGCTTATAAAACTAATGTTTGATCATCCATATGAAATACCCCTTATAACCTTGTTCATGGCACTGATGCGATTATGCTCTTGGAGTTAGAAATTCCTACTTTGCAAGTTGCTCTCTGAGATCTTTTTGACAATGACACTTATCAATATCAATGATTACATAAACTCGAGATGCTTGGTGAGCAACACATTAATGCTCTTGAACATCTCCAAGCTCACATCAAACAATTACAACGCAAAAACAACATTCATGTCATCCCTTGTTTGTTTTCTAAGGGATATTTTGTTCTTATTGTAAATTAATGAAATGCTAGTAATGACAACAAAGATAAATATAAGTTCAACCCTAATTGGTTGGTACCTTACATAGTTGATACCAATTATGGGTTTGGTTCTTATCTCTTAATGCAGCTTGAAAGAATAGTCCTTAGGGAACCAATTAATGCCACGAATTTGTTTTGATATTATCTCTAATCCCCTTTGAATAGTATGGTTGATATAGTAGTGTTGTTTAAAGTTATTTGATGTTATTCTAAATAAATTTTGCATTGCTTCATTCTTGACAATTAAATTTGTGTTTGTCTTGAATACTAAAGTAATTATTTAAGTTCATTTTATAATTGCTTTAGGATTCATACTATTCACATTCTTTTTATGTTAAGTTAGATCCTTATCAGTGTATTTAATTTAACATATTATTTTCTCATTATCAATGTTGTATCTATACTAAAACTGCAATATGTTTTACACTAGATCACATCAATCCTATTAAATCATGTAGCTATTAATTAAATACTTTTACTATAAGTCATTTAGTTAATCACATATCATTTAACATGATCCACATACAAAAACAAATCATAAAATCACATGCGCATGTCTATATATATATATCAAAGTCTTATATACATCTTAAAATCATACACAATGTCATAATGGTTTGTGAGAGCTAGACCCCTCAAGATTTGGGAATCATGATCTAGTCGCTGGACATCATGAGATGGTAGTGTGTGACCATGATCATGAAATTTTGAGTCTAAGTGAATACTCCAGACCCTGCACTCGACCAATGGCTATAAGCTATTCATCTTCCATCTAATCCCTCTCTGCTTGTGCCCGTGCTAGCTCTACATATAGTCTGTCTACCTCAACTAAGGTCTATGCTGACTATAGTGCACTCTCAACTTGAAAAATTCATCTCCTCATGCTCTCGTAAAATTCCCATTAACTTATGAATGGTTTGAGTGACTCTGGATCATCCTCCTTAAATGGTGAGGGAATGTAGTCAGGATCCATCTCCTCCTTGTCAATGGATGCCAACACTATCTTTGTGGTAGCCTGATGATAGAAATATCACAAGCCTCTCATCGCTCTTGCAAGATAGTAAATGTACACAATCAATAACACATCATGATATACATATATAAAAAGAGAGCATAAATCATGAAAGGACATGTGTCAAATCAAATATCATCACCTATGTCTCTAGATGCATGCAAAATGTCAACCTGCTTATCTTTGGGGGGAATGGACGATGTGCTAGCCTCTCTCTGACTCTGAGTGTTGATATCTGATGTAGCTCCTGCTCGTGATCTAGTCTTGTAAGTATTTGAGGACTCTCCATGGTTGTACCAATCCTCATCCTTGCTCAAGGGTGGCTCCTCCTCGTAGTACTTATCCTCCTCATCATCCTCGCCTCCATCCTGGTCCTCATAGTTAGGATCAGCCTCAGACTGGTACTCATCATCAATCACATCTATAAAAATATATGCTCGCCTATACCATAACTCCTTTTCTCTCTCCTCTAGCTCATCATCCTCATCTTTTTCTAGCTCAACATCACCTATAGGAAAATACATGGGGAACACAGGAGCTAGTCAAGCATATGACCACCACTCCTCATGCTTTTTTGTGTTGTTAACATCATCAACGTTGGATGCTGGTGGTTGGTCATGATCTAAATCATCAAAATCAATGTCATGAAAATGATTTATATTTAGTTGAACAATATCACCTAGCCTTCGGGCACTCTGCACTGATCATCTAATGAAGGGGCACACCCTTAGTGGTGTCTACACCTATAATAGAACGGTCGTACAATGTAGTCATGCCTCCCTACTAGATACCTATCCATCTACATCCTCTGTAATTATCTGGTGGGATCTGGCCACTATAAATTGAGTAGATAAGGTCTCCATGGGGTCTCGTCCTCCAACTAGTCAAATTTTACCCTCCAAAAGTGTAAATCCCCATACTGCCATAGGCATCACAAGGGATAGTTGAATGCTCATGGATAACTTGCAACTATAGTACAAGGGTATCTGACAGGACTGGTACATGAGATATGCTCAAGGTACCACACCTGTAGAAGTGTACAATAGACTATACTATTGATCTCTTAAAATAGAAACTGACCAAGATCATAATACAATTGTGCTAGAATACAACGACCCCAAGTGTAAATTGTCCTCCACTCATACATCCCTCGAATCAAGTGTACCAGTCCCCCATCCAAGTGTGTTGCTCATCCATATAGATTGAGAACCAGTGGCACTATATGCATTATAATTTGTGTAATCACAAGAGCTCAAAAATACAGTAGCATGGGTAGCTCAATCTATACTCTAACCCTCTCATCATGTATCAGACCACCTAGACAATATTGCATATCTCTTTTATTCTCCCGGAATGAACGATCCCCTGAGAAATATACCCACTCTCCCTGAATGGGAACTCAGAGAATGTAGTGTATGTCCTCAAGATTCATTTTCATTTCCCTAATGGGAAGATGAAAGGTGTAGGTATCTACATCCCAACTC
This sequence comes from Sequoia sempervirens, assembly GCA_007258455.2. NCBI lineage: Eukaryota > Viridiplantae > Streptophyta > Pinopsida > Cupressales > Cupressaceae > Sequoia > Sequoia sempervirens. The sequence goes on from VDFB02000017.1 coordinate 183,891,095, forward strand.
TCACACAAATCCATAAGCATGGTGTCATGATATCTCATAGGTGGAATAAGATATGTCCAATAGATACCCACTAATTGTAAATTTTCTACCTCTATTGTTGATAACATTGGAACATGATCTCTTAGAAACATGAACTATCTTCACCCTTGTCACTATCATGACCAGGTGGGGACCAATCAAAATCATCACTGAATGCTCTAAATTTCATCTAATATCTTGAATTTTCACAATATTCACCAAGGAAGCATGATAAAGTCAATCTTGTGTTCTTTTCTAATGGACCTAGACACTTTAGAATTCTTTGTGGACATTTTGCAAAGAAATAGGGACACTTCGCAAAGAAACAAGACACTTGGCAAAGAAATGGAACACTTTGCGAACAAAAGGGACACTCTATGAACAAATGGGACACTTTGCAAAAAAAATGGGACACTTTGCGAAATTTTTTCCAAGAACCATAAATTAATCTATCCATGCATAAAAATCATTAAATTATTATAAATTTACAAGAAAAAAGTTAGAGAATCGACTCACCTTATGATATAGCTCACTATGTACCACCTACTCACAAAGATCATCCAGTCGTGAAGGTTTGTAATCCTGTCTACTTGGCATATTCTTCTCTCACATGTCACTCTCAAGCAACATGAAGGTAAAATGAATAGTAAGTGACAAGTCACTTTGTTCTCCTTCTTTTAATTACTTTTAATCTCTTTTTACTTTTACACATTCACATACAGTTATCATCTTTTCAAGAACTCATAACATATATATTCTTCAAATCAACATAACGAGAGCTAGGGTAATCTATTTTCAATGCTATTTTATGCATTGGAATCATGATTCCACACTCAAAATCATTAATCATCTATCATTATGTGACATGGTACTTGTAAATTCCCAATGATATGATGTTTCTTATTCGATGTGGCTACATTACTACCTTGATTCCACCTCTGTAAAGCAAGTAGAATCAAGGGGGGCATACATCTACCCTTGAATGGGATCCCTAAGAGTTAGATAAAAGGATTTTTGAGAAATTAATGAATTTTTGTTGCAGGATACAACTCCTAATGTTGTGGTTGTGTAGATAACTACACTAGGGTCTCCGTTCTCTCATCTTTTGAATGAGTATCCTTTTATGTAATAAGGTGCATCGTTTAGAGTCCTTTAGCTTACATATGCACATAGAGTCATATGGGCACTAAAGTGGGGGTAAATGTGTTGTAGAAAATTACACCCTCTTGATAAAATAGACAACTTCATGCATAATTGGACCCATTTTTGAGTCCCTTTACATCATTTACCCTTCAAAACAACATTTATAGGCCCCTTAGACCCATTAATTTTGATCTAGAGGCTCGTTTTACCTAAGTAATCACATAAAACCTGACAAACAACATTTAATTATATCATACCTTGAAAACCACCTTCAAATAGTAGTAGTGGGACCCATTCGCCACCTTTGGCGAATGAGTCCCCTTTGGTGGGAGTCATTCACCAAGGGTGGTGAATGAGTCCCCTTTGAGGGATAATTCAAATTTAAGTGAGAATTTAATCAATTTAAATTTACTTTCTAGTGAATGTCAACCTCTTAGGTTTAATTAATAGGAAAATAAGGTGTTGTTTCTTATAAATACTCATTTCAAGTCATTTCACACATCTTTTTATCACCTTTTCTTATCTTTTATCATTCCTCAAGAGAAATTCATAAAGTCAATTCTTCCACAACAAGTTTCATTAGTAAAAGTTGAAGTTTCAGGGCACCAATCAACGATTTTTTGCAAGTCTTGAAGCTCACTTATCTTGTCAAGACCCAACATTGCAAAGGGTTGATGATGGATGCCTATGGTGAATCATGAAGAAATCTAGGGTGAAGAGGTGCAACTAGCCACCAAATCACACCTAAGGACTTGGTTTCCTATTGATTCCATCTTCCATTTTCACTCTATCTTCAGACTAAGGTTTGTGTCTTATTTTTTTATCATTTTCATGCCATTTCATTCCTATTTTTCATGTTTTGTGAGGTTTCTAGGGTTGAGATCTTCCATCATGTAAATAATTCTTGCATGTCCTATTCTAGAGCAATAGAATAGGATCTTTGTTACATCTCAGACTTTCCTATTCGTTATCAAATCTAAGGCTAGGATTTATGTATATTTTTTTCCATCTAAGGTTTAATTACCCAAATAGGGGTTTGACTAAGAAAAACCCCCCATTAGACAAACAATTTTGAGTTGTTTTGCAAGAATTTTCTAAGATCTGAAGTTGGGTTTCCGTCAGATATTACTGTGCAAGTGTTAAGGTGCACAACAAAACTTTGAAATTGTAGAAATTTGAAAGTGGAATGATTCACCATGCATGGAAAATGAGTCCCTCCTAATATGCATATTTGAGTTTGAAACGTAGATTTTTAGACCCAATGGACTCTCTAACTCTTATTGGGTTTTTCACCCAAAATGAGAGAGATTAGATCCATAAATGCTAACTAGTTCATTCAAATTAGGAAATGTGTTATGTTGTATGAGTTGAATGGAATGACATGAGTGCTGCTAAACAATGAAATTGATCGAACATAAATGCAAAATCTAAGAATTATGACTTTTTTGAAAACACATTGTGTATTGCTAAAATTGAACAAAATGGATGAAATATGCAAAACAAAAAGAGATGGATAAAATTAGAATGCACCAGGGAAAAATTTAATGAATTTGGAATGTATGGAATCTTGATTAATGATGTTCCTCAAGCCTGGAAGAACTCATTTTCCATCAAGGGTGAATCATTTCCTGTTCTAGTGAAAACTTTTGAAAACCTGTTTATGACTATAGGGAGCTGAAATCTCAAAAAATCAATTTTTCAGGCCTACAGGTTTGACTCCTTTGGCATGGGTGGTGAATCAGTCTAACTAAAAAAATCTAGAAAATCAGAGGAAGATTCTATGGAGTTGGATCTAAAATTCTACCTCCTATAGGTCTCCACTTCTGAAATTGTCAGATCTCAGTCTGAAAATACATTTTTGTTGATATTTTGACTTGAATGAAAAGAAGAAGACTTGAATGATTTTGAAAATTGATTTAAAATGATTTCCAAGCTTCTAAAGGACCTAAATCTGCAAACACATAAGAAGGAGACATGAAATGTTAATTGTTAAGGCATAGGGGTTTGGCTTGGTCAAACCCCGTTTAGGTAATTAAACCAAATTGAAGAAATAAAGGAATGAAAAATGCAACAATTAAATAGATTACCTTGCAATGATGATTGATCTTGTAATTCTGTGACATAACATGTAAAATCTACCCTTGAAACCGAAGTTGCTTGATTGGGTTGAGAAGATAGATGATGAAAATTGATGATGAGAGATGTAAGAATGATTTCTCCTCTTTTTAAAATGAGGATAAAAAACTTATTTATACTAACTTGTGCCTTAGTAACTATTCATACCTCATCATAGGACAACATGAAGTGATTTTGAATAAAATATCGAAAGGAAATTTGAAATGTTTTGAATTTGGGGCCAAGGGGAACTCATTCACCACCCATGGTGAATGGGTCCCACCTAGGACCTAAAACCATGTGTCAAAAATAATTTTTTGTTTAATGTTGTTTGTCAGGATAATATGAAAAAATACACTTAATTAAGACACATGAGTGTATAAAGGGGTCAAATAAGTCATAAGAAAGGTGTAAATAAGGAGATTTTCCTAGAAAAGCATGAAAGTTTGTTATAAGACTTTACAACACTTCATAATAGGACTTAATAATGAATAGAAAGGAATATTTAAATGAATTATAATAAAAAGAGTCTAGAAGAATGTAGAAATGTATTACAACACTTCACAATATATTGTTCTTTGAGTTTTAGTACCTAAATAAGCATGTTCAAGCCATGTCACAACATAAAATCAAAGTAACATAGCCTCAACATAATGAAATAAAACCTAAAAGGCCATGAAAATGAAAAGGGGCCATTATCATATGGCACAAAGTTAGATGTAGATCTAGGTCCTCAACTATCATAAAATAGCTTTTGTGCAGACAAGTCCTGATCTGGGACTGATTCCAAGGTGGCAAATGAGTCCCAGTTAGCCTAAAGTCAAGTTTCATCAGTTTTCCAGATTATTTTCCAGTCATCTCCATTTTAGTAGGTGCACTAAATTTGAGAAACAACCTTTTGTTTAGTTTATTTTTTATTTTTTATTCATTCTTTAAAGCATTTTTGCAAACAAAACTATGTTTTCAAACATAGCATATATTTTAGTTTTGCATTCATAATCTATTACATAGATCACTTGATTGCATTTAGTTACTTCATTTAGCTTATAAAAAAAATACATAACATTATTTGAATGAAATAGCTAGTAATTTTGGCCTAACTTTCTCCTTTTAGGTGAAAAACCTTAGAAGAGTTAGAGAAGTCTTAAGTGCCAAAAATCTATAGTTCAACAAGATACCCTTCTAGTGCCTTAGAGGTTTTAGTAGAATACCCAAGAGTGGTTATGGGGTGATCAGATCATGAGGCAGATGTGGGAGGACTTGCAGGTAGTACTATATCCTAAGAGAGGAGGGGTAGTGGATGCAAAGATGACAATGTGATACTCTACATGGTGGGCACAACATATGCCAAAACAGATTATGATAGTGCACTTGATTGTAGGGGCACTAGGCTATGTCTTAGAGGATGAGCTGAGATTACCTAAACGAAGGAGAGTCAAAAGGAGAGGTGGCTGATAGAAGAGGGTTGGAGATAGAGAGGATAAGGTAGAGGAGGAGAGAGGAGACCATCGGGTGAGAGGATAGGGGGAGGCGATGGAGGAGGATGTCCTAGATATACATCCATTGGCTATAGTACCATGTGTACCTCAACCACCAAAGGATTGAGTTGTACTACTAACAAGAGATCTAGTGATATTATGAATCACAGTGCACAAACTAAGGGAGTCTGAGGAGGATAGAGAGAGATTGCAGATAGAGATGGACAGGTTGTGGAGAGAGGGTGATAGGGATGACAGAGACATAGCATATGAGGCAAGAAAATGGGTATTGGAGATGGAGGTAGAGAGGGATAACTTGTAGATCTGGCTAGTAGGGACTTTGAGAGAGATGGAGGAGATGAGGAGGGAGTGAGATGAGCTCTGAGACAAGGCCAACGTTGTAGAGTTGATAGCCAAGGAGGTAGGGTCAGTACTAGAGAGAGTAGAGGCAACAATGGCACAAAGGTAGACCATGTAGAATGAAAGGAATATAGTAGAGGCATAGGTACATTCCTTGCAAGATTAGAGGGATACGGAAAAGGCACAAGTGTAGACCTTGTAGGGTGAGAGGGATGCAGTGATAGATTAGATGTCATGAATGTAGACACAAATAGACCAACTAATGATGGCATAGGATGTATGGGAGTAGGAGAGGAGATACTTGGATAGATTACGAGACAAGTATAGGGTGGAGCGAGAGATGACTAGTATATTGGTAGTGGAGAGGGATGAGTACATGAGAGAGGCCAATTACTACATGGGGGCTTATTTTAGAGAGGTTCCATATCCTGCATGATGTGTACCTCCCTATGTTTGAGAATTACCATAGATGCAAGCACAGTCATGGTCATTAGGGACACATACACAATGGTACAATAGCTATTGAGAGACTCTCCCGTGTAGAGGACTAGTGCCAGATTCCCTGCAGAGGTCAGATGCCAGCAACTCAGGGTAGTGAGTATAGAGGAAAGAGGATAGGATATAGGTTTTGACAGGTGCAGGGTGGATGTGTAGTACACAAGACAAAGACCATAGATCCCATAGCACATATCTAATATAGATCAATTTATTCATTGATATAGTCTCTACATTGGATTCAAACCCTATACTTGTATCTTATTTGATGATTATCGATGTATATGATGGAATTTATTATGGACCTTGTGATCAACATAATATTTTGATATTTATATGATATGCAATAGCCCTTATCGACACTATGTGGTGCTTAGGTCATGGACGTGTATTTATGTACATGTGTATGTATGTGTTTTATTATGGATTATGATGATGATGATTATGATGATGCATGTGTTTATGATGATCTATATTTATGCCTATGTGGATGACATGGATGAAATACATTATTCCTAACACTTTGTGACACAAGATGTGATGAATGATTTATGATGCTATATGCTATCCAGGAATGATCCTAATGATTTATGATGCAAGTTGTAATGTATGCATGAAATAATCAGCAAATGTCATTCAGAATCGTCAATCAACACGTCGCAGATGAACATTCTTGTTGTACATTGTATAATCAATTTGCCAGTATTATGACTTGATTTATGTTATGAGAATGCAATGTGATAGAATAATATGAAAAATGTTAATGCAATGAATTGATAATGAAATAAACTTGAGATGCTTAGAATAATCAATTAAGATTAATCTAAAAAACTTAAAATGAAGATGATATGATAAATGCACATGGGATGAAATGGAATGCAATGAACCTACAATTCCAGATGAGATGACAATTAGCACCATTTGAGATCAAATTTCACTTTAATTTGACATCAATCAAGATTAATGAATGATTGGATGCACCTATTTTGATCATGAAAAAGGTTTTCCTTGTAGTTATGTATCAATATCATTTTCTTTGCTCATTTTGCACATCATAGATGAGGGATTTGATAGAAAAGATGACCTTTGTGCTATTGGCATTATAAAATGAATGCAACCTACATGAGTGATGGGATTAATATCCGAATTAAATTAGCACATGCATGAGTGTAAATAAGGTCTTGTATAGTGATGGAAGCTATGGGTAGACCTCCTTTATTTGCTTATCATAGTTGCTTTATCTTATGGAAAGTAATTTCTTGAAATCATTATTAAACTAAGGGATGATGGGTGTGATACTGCGCCCATCAAAACCATAGGCATCCTAAGAAGAAGGAGAAATGGGTGAAGAATTTTTGCACAACCACAATCATTGTTCATAGGCGAAGGAGAAATGGGTGAAGAATTTTTGCACAACCACAATCATTGTTCATAGGCTAGGGACAAGATGGGTGAAGAATAAATGAAATGCTATGAGATGGAAAATGAAATGCAATCCTAATACTATTTTCCAATTTGGAGTACTAATTTTTTCTATAGCACAAGACACAAGATGCCAAGGTATGAGGAACCAAGGTAGATTAGTGTCTAATGCATGAAACAAACACAACTGACAAGAATGTTATCCCAACACCCTAGTCATGATTACTTTGGTCGGGCCAGGTATTTGGATAACCACAAGCATAAAGGATTCCCCAGCATAACTCAAGACCATAGGGATCTTGGTGGGTACTATGCAGGACAACCAAGGAGACATAAACAACCAAAAAAATCAAGATATACCCCTATGTTTATGAGTGATAGAACACCATGATATGATGGATCATGGAAACCCTAACAAGGTCTGATAGGAAGCTCAAATGATAAACAAAATTCCAAAAGCATCACAAGAAAACAATCAATTTCAAATTTCCTTTGCCACAAGAACAAAAGGTGGATTGGATTCATACAGTATGATTATGAAGGATGCATCTTGTTAAGACCAGATATGGAGACTAAACTAAGTGATTGGCATGACTCAAGATATCCAGGACTAATTGAACCTCATGATACTAGTGGATCTTATTTGTTAAGAACTAGCTAGATAGGGACATACTTATTTACACAACATGAGACATGATACACAAGGCACATGGCCGACACACCCTAAAGATCTAAGGGATTTGGGGCTAATCAAAGATTAGCCTTGTCTACTTGAAAGCACAAATCCCTTGTAGTTCGATAAAAGACCATGGATAAAAGCAGATAGAGGAAAATGGAGACAAAGATTGATGAGAAAGACTAGATGGACAAAAGCCTTGGGGGCGGATCAAATGATCAACCTTGCCTATGTGAAAGTGTAGGGGAAATGCAATTCAAAAAAGACCAATGAAAAAAGATGAAACTAGAAAAATGAAGGATGGTAGACCAACATGACAGGACAGATGAAGGAAAGCCCCGAGGAAAAATCCAAGTTATTTTGTAGACCGTACTATTCCAGATACTAAAAACTAATGAGGATATCCATCAAGGTGGACCATGACCACATGAAGGTGTATACAGTCAAATTCATTATTAATGACATGACATGATGAGGGGTCCTAGGAGATGGAGAGAGACTGATCAACAACATGGACAGATGAAAAAAAATCAAGATTACAAATTTTTGATGAAGAATGTCCAATACTCAACCAAAACATACCAAGTGGTGGATCAGTAGATGTGGATGGAAGTCTAGGATCGATAGGATGCTAGGATAGGATATGAGGATAAGATGGATGGAAGCATAAGGCAACTAGGACACAAGGTAGATACTGATTATGCCCTCCATGAATGGCGCCTATTACAAGGTTTTCACCAAACATACTTATCCAAGGTTCCACTAGGGGTGGTTTTCACCATAGGATGGATTATTTCTCTTTACTATTTTTGGATTTTTTTGACTTTTCTAATTTTTTCATATTTTTTGACAATTTTTTGATTTTTTGTTATTTTTCAAGAGAGGATAACCTAGCTAACTTAGGTGTAAAACCTCTTTAGGTACATGATGTTGATAGGCTCCTCTAGGGGATCCCCTTTAGGTGTGGTAAGCATATATGCCCTAGATCCATATTTAGTTGTGACAATGTAAGGACCTAGCCAATTAGCTTCAAATTTCCCTTTCTTGTCTTGATCTTGTTGACTATGCTAATTCTCCTTGAGGACAAGAACACTAAAATTGAACTAGCAAGGACAAAGATTCTTGTTGTAGCTCCTCCTAGTAAGAAAATTTTTGTATGCTTGAAGGTGATTATAGGCCTTGATACACTTTTCATCCAGAAGCTCCAATTGACTGAGTTGTGCAACCCAAGTATCTTCATCACTTATGAGGTTCTTCAAAGATATTCTAAGTGATGGGATCTTGACTTCGATCAAAAAGATGACATCAACAACATAAATGAGAGAATATGGAGTGGCGCTAGTGGGAGTGTGGATGGACATTAGATAAGCCCAAAGGGAAGGGTGGAGATGGAGATGCTAATCTAGACCAGTGTTATTGACCACCTTTTTAAGGATCTTAAAAAGAATCTTGTTGGTTTCCTCCACTTGACCATTACCTTGGGGGTAATAGGGCATGGACCAATGATGTTGGATATGAAATATTTCACATAGATGTTTCATAGCCTAGTTTTTAAATGGCTTTCCATTATCGATGATGATGGTGGAAGGGATTCCATATCTAAAAATAATTTGGAAAAGGATAAATTTGGATAGTGGAATTGCTTCCACCCACTTGGTGAAGTATTCAGTAGTGGTGATGATGAAAATGTGGCCATCAGAAGATGTAGGATAGATATTGACTATCAAGTCAAAACCTCATTGAGAAAAGGGCCATGGTGCTATGATAGGTTTCAAATCATGTGTTGGAGCATGTATCAAATCTACATGTTGCTAATAGGGTAGGAATTTCTCCTCAAACTCGCAAGAGTCATGTTCTAGTGTAGGAAAATAATATATAGCTCTAAGAATCCATTTGGCTAAGGCCATGCCATTAGAATGAGCCCCACAGACACCACTGTGTACCTTAGTTAACATAGTGTGAACTTCTAGTTCATTCAGATACCTAAGAAGAGTTCCATCATACACATGATGATAAAGTTTATCTCCTACGATGGTATAATGGGATGTACATTCGATGAAGGATTTACATTGGTTTCGTGTAAGGTTAATCTGAGGTAGGATTCTATCACAGAGGTAGATGTAAATGTCATGATACTAGGGTGACTCAATACCTACAATGTCACACACCATATAACTCTTAGGGATATCATATGCAGAGATTAAAATTTGTTCCACAAGGAACTCACAGTACGTTCGATCTTTAGGAATATCAATCAAGGAACCGATCATATCCATTGCATCAAATTCCTTATTTTGAACTCTATGGATTTTTTCAAAATGGATGAAGGTGAAGTATTTCTTAAAGTCATCCACCATGTGTTTGTAAGGATAAAAAATTTCATATTTCATCTAAAACTTGTCATTAACTTGTTTGATAATCAATTGATAATCGCCAAAGACTCACAAATGAGTGAAGTTTCATTAGATGGAAATCCTAAGACTAGTGATAAGAGCTTCATACTTTGCTATATTGTTTGTGCATGGGAATGCTAACTTTAATGACTTTAGGATGCAATCACCTTGTGGGGTGACAAACAAGACACCTTCACTAGCTCCATTATGTGTGTATTACCCATCAAAATAGAGTATCCATGTAGCTATTTCTATGACTATGAGGAATTATTCATCAGGAAATTTTGTTACCAAGGGATAGGCATTCACCAAAGGAGCATCTGCCAACTGATTTGCTATTACTTGTCCCTTAATCACCTTATGGTCCACATAATCTATATCAAGTTTGCTTAGTAACATGACCCCCTTGGCCATGCAGCCATTTAAAGAAATTATGGATAAAAAAATAGTTTATTGGATCAAATTTTGATATTAGCTTCATGGGATGACTGAGCATATAATAGTGAAGCTTTTATGAACTAAAGACTACAACCAAATAAGCATGTTCCATTAGAGAATAGTTTAGTTCATATCCCACTAATGTTCGATTGATGTAGTAGATTGCACGCTCTTTAGAGGACTCATCATATTGAGCTAATAATGCCCCTAGTGTGACTAAAGTAGTCGAGATATGCAAAAAAAGTGGTTTACCTAGAATAGGAGGCATGAGGATGGGTGGATGAGCCAAGTTCTCTTTAATTTTGTTGAAGCCTTACTGAAACTCTGGATTCCACTTGAAGGTGGTATATTTTCACAAGAGATGGGTGAATTATTGAAACTTGTTAGATAGTTGAGCTATGAACCATATAATAGATTGTAAATTCCATTGAAGGCTTCTTAACTCCTTTAGATTGCGCGGTGGGGACATTTCCATGATTGCTTTGAATTTAGTTGGATCTACCTGTATACCCCTTCTGGATATGATGAAATCCAATAGCTTTCCTGATGTAACCCTAAATACACATTTCTTTAGATTTAGACACAATTTGTAGTGCTCTAATCGTTCAAATATTTTCATCAGGATCATAAGGTGCTCTTCCCTAGTCTTGGATTTCCCCAACAGGTCATCAACATAATCCTACATTATGATGTGAATAAGATCATGGAAGATAATAGTCATGGTGCGCTGATAAGTTTCCCTAGCATTCTTGAGTCCAAAGGGCATGACATTGTAGCAAAAGGTAGCCCAAGGAGTGGTGAAGGCAGTTCTATGTTGGTCTTCTAGTGCAATCCTAATGTTTCCATTTGGCTTCACCATGAGTACTATGTTGGATATCCAGTCAGAATAGTCAATAGGTCTTATGAAACAAACTTCTAATAGTTTCTCCAACACTTTCTTGACAAGAAATGCCACCTAAGGATGCATCTTTCTTAATTTTTGTTTGATATGTTTAGCATCCGGATGGATGTCTAAATGGTGTACCAATAAAGTGGGATCTAGACCTAGAATATCTAAATAGGTCCATGGAAAATTGATGATTCCTTCTTTGAGCATCTTAAGGATGGTATAATGTTCTTCTAATAAGGATTTGGCTACATACGCGATCTTAGGATTTTCTTCAATTCCCAATTTACTTCTTGATTTTCTTTGATCAGAATAGAAGATCATTTAGAAAATTGAGTTCCTACAAGGGGAGATGAACTTCCCCATCCTCCAGTGCCTCTTTGAGGTTTTCACTATCAAATACACCCTTTATTTTTACTTTTTTTGAGTTAGGAAGTTCCTTAGAGTTTTTTTCACTAGATGACCATTTTCTATTTTGTTTCCTTTTTCTTTTATGGTTAGGGTGTTCATCCTCCCCCAATCCCATGTGGTGCAAATAAGTATCCACTGATAGAAAGGTGTCAATAGGTACACTACCTCATAGGTCCCAATCAATGAGCTCAGGATGGTGAAGGGGAAGGCTGATAGAAAATACAGATAGGCAATCAAATATGGAAGAGAGATCTACATCATTGTAAGAAAGTATGATGGACTCTTCCTCGGGTATGTCTTCAAGGAGACTATTGTCCACACTAACATTATTAGAAGTACTAGTCAATGGTGTAGGACCTTTTTGCTTTGTGTCATAGCCTAAGCCTAAGTGTTTTGGTCATAGAAGTGTGTCAACAGGTTGTCATCTTCCTTGATCTTCTATGCCAAGGCCTCCCCCTTGGTAATTATATTTTTATTCTAACTTAGAGGCATGAGAATACATCTCATGGAACTATTCCTTAAGGGGCAGGGAACATTTGGGCTCCTCACAGTATATCCATTGGATGATGTCATCCTCTAGTGCATCTTGTCTCATTCTAGGGGATTGGAAAGTGTTGGAACCCATGTTCTTAGAACTCAGAGTGATTGTCTTCTCTTCTTATTTTGACGTGGAGTGAGAGGGTTGTCCATATGTATGAGGTGAGGGTGGCATGGTTTCCATATTTAAAGTTGTGTACATTTCATACTCACCACAACCCTTATCTATGATCTAGACCTTGGTGATTTTGGAGTCAAATGTGGAAAATGGAATGGATGATGTGGTGGATAGTGTGTTGGAAAATGGATGTGATGATGAGGCTTGAGGTTCTCCCACTTTCACTCCTAGACAATAGTGAGAGTGAGGGAAGGAATCTTCTAATGCATGACAATACTCAAATGGTTGTAGATCAACATGTATTGTTACTTCTAGACATTCCATTAAATGGGTACTTCATACATTGATGGTATGTGGATGAAATGGATTGCATGGCATGCATCCATAGGTGCCCAAGAAGAATATTATATGGAAGGTCTAGATCAAGGACATGACAAGTAGTGTATTATACAATAGGAAAAAATTGAATTGGAAGAAAAATAGTTCCATTGGAGTCACATTCTATGTTGTCATATGCCTTGATTGCAATAACATGGTTGTTTAATTTAGCATGAGTGTAGCCTAGATATTTTATGAAATTCAAAGTACAAAGATTGAGGGTGAAGCCATTATCTACCAAGACCCTTTTTTAGTTTATGTTAGGCTATGAGGACCTCAATATGGAGATTTTTATGGTTCAAATCAATGCAAGGCATATTGTTTTGACTAAAGCCTAGCTGATATGTGGCTAAAAAGTGTCCTACCAAGGCTTGGAATTGGGTAGGATCTATATCATTGGGAACATGGTTATCCTGTAAAGCTTTGGTCAGGATTTTTTGATGCACAAGAGAAGACATAAATAGATCTAGAATAGATATCTAGGCATGGATCTTTCCTACTTGTTCAAGAATATTATACTAGGAGCTTACAAGAGTTGGTTGGGTAGACATAGAAGCTCCTAGGATGGTGATGTGAGTGCAGTGGGTCATGAAAAAACACTGTGGGTCTTTTCCTTTTACATGTATCATAGACACACGAGGATCTACCTGATTAATGCACATGAAAATTCCCTCATAGTTATAAGGCACATCCTTGTAACTAATGTTATTTGTGTTCTAATTATTGTTGTTACTTGACCTAAGATTTTCATTTGATGTACTAGCACCCTAGGTATGTTTTGGGAAGGAATTTTGATATATTTGAAGCTGAACATTGGATGATGGGGCCTGGTTGGCATCCACTTTTATATCACCCTGATCTATAAGATCCTAGATGTAGGTTTTAATCCCTGATAGTTGTTTCAGGAGCTCCCTTTGATCTTGTGAAAGTTACAATACTCATTCTCCTTGTACTAGGCAGGATTTGGCTTAGACTCATCAAAAGGTTTGGTCATAGGATATGTGACTGGATAACATGCTTGAAGCAATCTATTAAAAATGACACTTAAGGACTCTCACACTTGAGTGAATTGGAATTTATTGTTCCCCTGATTATTCTAATTGGACCATTGAGGACGAAGAGGTGCCCCTTGCAACACAAATATGGCATTGGGGATTGATTGTTCAGGGGGGATATATTGTGTACTTTGTGAGGTATTAGCTACTTGGACATACTTGGTGTCAGTGACAACATCATTTACTGCATTCTTGTTCTTATTCCAGTAGCATGACTTATCGTTGAATGAATTTTCCTTATTAGGATTATAAATTTTTATTTGTCCCTTTCCAATAAGTGCTCTCTCAATGATAGGACCCTTTTTTATGACCTCTGCAAAGGTTGTGACACAATAAAGATTAAGATTGTGTGTCATATCTAGATGAGCATTTTCTACAAAGAGGTTCACCATGTCCTTTTCACTAAGAGGAGACTTCATGTGACTAGCCAAACAACAACACCTTTGTAGATAGCTTGCAAAAGTCTCTCCATGTTGTTTCTCTTTTAGAAGATCTAAAGTATCTATATATCTTTCTCAAAATTAGAGGAGAATTGTGTGATGGATTTTTCTGAAATATCTATAAAGGAAGTGATTGATCCCTTTGGAAGAGGCATGAACCAATCAAGAGCCACCCTCATTAGACTCCTAGGGAATAACTAGAGGAGTTAGTTGTCATTGTGTAGGACTTCTTGATAGTGGGAGTAGAACTCCTGAAGGTGGTTCTTCGAGTCCTTGGTTCCTTTATACTTGTCAAATTTTGGCTTTTCAAAATGCTTCAGGAAAGAAATAAGGGAGATCGAAGGATCAAATGGATACGGACAAATATTTTCAAACTTGAAAGACTTTTTAGATGTCCTAGCTTGCAAGTCTTTTAATGAGACTTTGACCTCTTTCCTCTCCTTATTAGTGGGTGTTGATGGAGGTGGATTAGATTGATAGTAGGGAGCATATTGTTGGTAGGATGAAGATGGGGATGAAGTGGTTTGATTGTATGTTGGAGGAGGTGTATATGAAAGTATTTTCTAATACTGATTGGTATAGGTGGGTTGTGGCTATGGATTGATGTAGGATTGATGATAAGATGACAGATTTTGGTAATATGAAGTAGAAGCCCCTTGCTTATATGGTGGAGGAAATTGATAATATGAAGTTGAAGTGCCTTACTGATATGGTGGGGGAGCTTGGTAATATAATGAGGTGGAAGAAATCTACTGATATGGTGGTTGTTGTTGGTAATATGAAGTGGTGGAAGTACCATGTTGGTACGGTGGTTGTTGTTGGGCATAATACATATTAGATTGATAATTATACACAACTTTCGACTGTCAGGTAGCATGTGGAGGTTGTTGTAGATTGAATGATTGGTAATAGGGATTGGATTTTGATTGTTGGGGATTTGTGTAAGGTGGTGGCAGTTGGGATTGGCATTAGATGGAGTAGCAAAAGTAGCATACGTGCTTGATGGATGGTAAAGGTATTGAGCAAGAGGATTACTTTGCATTTGCATTAGGATTTGAGTGTGTTGAGTTAGTTGTTGATGATATGGTGGTTGTTGATAGAGAGGATGAGATGGATTTTGTTTGATGTGTGGGGATTTGTGTTTGTTGAAGGATTGGGGTATGTGCAGGATCATCATGGATAAAATAGGCCCTTAAGTGGCAAAAAAATCAGAAAAATCACAGTTAGACAACTTGACGTAAAAATTTAAATAAGTTATCTATATTATTTGAAAAAAATGTAAGAATAGAATCTGTAGCAAATTGAATGTAGTTTCTATACTACTAGGTTCCTTTTAAAAAAATAAAATCTATTTGGTGAAAATTTGAAATTTCAATGGAGTGGTACTTAAATTTCAGGTAAAAAATAAGAAGTAGGTGTTTGTCTGACCACCCTAAGCACAATAAAATTATAATATTTTTTTATAAGATGTTAGATATAAGTAGAGGACTCATACCCCAATGTGATGCATATTTTTTTGTAATTTGTTTTCAAGTAAATAACTAATTATGAATTTTTTATTACAAATTTTTAAAAAATATAAAAACTTGTAATTTTGAGCACCTTAACTTGGTCAAAACTTCATGAAATTATTTTTTTATTTTTTTAATCCTATAGTATGTGAAGCATAGAATGTGACACATGTTTTGGACTCAAAAAATGTGATAATGTTTGAAAGCTATAGATTTTTTTCAATCAGCCTATCAATCAAGACTTTAATCATAATTTGAATAGAAAATGAATAATAATTACTTATTAAATTCAAAGTAAAGCATAATTTATATTTGTGGAAAGCTGAGAATCTCCTTTAAAAACCTTTTTCATTTCATCAATTTTGGGTAACAAAAAGTCATCAGCCACATACCCATCATATTGCCACTTTTTTGACCATCATGATCCTACACATACCCATTGGTACTGAAACACTTTGTTGAGGTTGTGAAGTTTCCTATGTTGGTTGATGTGGAGGTTGCATGGGAATGGAAGTATGTTGCGGTTCTTGATATGGGATGGTGGTATGTTGTGGTGCTTGTGATGGGATAGTGGTATTCTATGTCACTTGTTGGTGAGGTGGTTGTGAGGAGGTGGTTTATTGTGGGTTAACGAGAGCCTTCTAAAATGATGGGATGTTTCCTTTAGGTGGTTTCTAAGATGTGAAAGGAGGTAGTGGTAATTTGGATGTAGGTGTAGATCCCAGAGGTGGTGGCAGTGCAAGAAAAGGGTTTCCCCTAGTATTTACTGGTGGTTGACCTAGTTGATTTAGTGGGAGAGGTGGTGTAGATAGTACGAGGGTCAAACCTTGTAGGAATAGCATGGAAGGTGGTGGAGGGGGGAGATTCTACAACATACCATAAGCAAGGGGATCATTAGGATTAGGTGATGCTCCCATGACTGAAAATGGAACCTGAGGGATGTTGGAGACTTGATAGAGCATGACATTCCCAAACCTAGGTTGATACCAATTATCCACAAGTTGACCCTCGGGGACGTACAAACTTCCTAGAACATTTTGTGAATTCTAAGGGTCCTGAGACACTTTAGGAGGTGTGATGTTTACATATTTGGATAGGTCAATTTCAGGTGGCGGTTTGACTCCTTTCAAGAGTAAGGCATAAATTATTTTATACCCACACTCATTGAGGAGATGATCTATCATATGAACATTGTTAGGATTACTCAGGTTCTCATCAACTATGATTTCAATTTGATTGACCATGCTTTCATCTCCAAGAGGTGAAGTGTTATGGATCTTAGTATTGGATTTTGATGAACCACCATTATTGGGATCCTGAGGGATGTTAGGTTGGGTACCTTGAGTTTGTTGTTCTTCCATAAGTTTCATTGCTTGCGATCGAGTAAGGGGCATAAAAATGCAAAACTACTAGGCGGAATAAGATGATACTACTACATGCTAGGATGCACTGAAATGAAGGATCTAGATGAAAACTAAATGATTGAATGCATTGGATTAGGGATTGATTGATGAAATGATTGAATAAAGGATGTGATTGAATTTTATTAGATTAATTGATGAGATGAGATGATCGATAGGATTGGATGATTGATTGGATTGGATTGATGAAACAAATTCTAAACTAAGTTTAGAGGTTTGACTAGATGACATAAGGTGCTAATTGATCAGATTGAACTATAAAACGGTTTATTACAGCACCAAATATACCTCAAGATGGAAGTAGATTGATTGGGTCGATGATGATGATTGACTGAAGTTGGATGACAATCCTAACAAAATGTGCATGATGATGATCAAGATTAGGTACCTAAGCCAACTTGGATAAAAACCCTCTAAATCGAAGTCTAGGGGATTGGGATTTATGAATTAATTGTTCTAAATGTAGACACGTAAAATTGTCCTAGGCTTGCAACTCTTAGATTATTCAACATTGCCCCTTTCATTCTTAATAATTAAATAATTTTTAATTATTTAATTATTTTCTAAAGTCATAATTCTTCTATTAATTAAATAATTTTAATTATTTAATTAATTCATTTTTATCTTTATTCTCCCTTGATTAATTAAATAAATTTTATTTATTTAATTACGCCACTAATTAAGTCCTTTTCTTTCAAAATTAAATAAATTTATTTATTTAATTTGGTCCACTCTTGAATTTTGAATTAAATCATTATTTAATTTAAAATAATTACTTTTGTCATATTCTACATAAATAATTATTTAATTATTTAATTATTCATTGGTCACCTAAATTAAATAATTTTTATTATTTAATTTCTCCTATC
The DNA here is from genome assembly GCA_007258455.2 of Sequoia sempervirens. NCBI lineage: Eukaryota > Viridiplantae > Streptophyta > Pinopsida > Cupressales > Cupressaceae > Sequoia > Sequoia sempervirens. Next base: position 183,909,259 of record VDFB02000017.1, read on the forward strand.
ACCTCTTTGTCTGTGCCAATCTTATCTTCCAAATCAAATCTTATCTCTTGACATCTCATTTAATTTCAACCCTTGATTGAATTATCTTATAATTCAATCTTAGCCATTCATTTCTTGTCATTGCCCTAATTTTGACCTAACCCTATTCCCTACTACAACATTCAATCTTGACCATTAATTCTAGGGTATTTGTCATCTTCTCATCTTGGCCACACATTCAAAATTGCAATTTCTATAAAATAGCAATTTTGTTCTTATTTTGGGATCTCATGCTCGTTCTGTCAACTTAGGTTATTATTATTGTCATTTGCAGTCATTGTCATGTTAGTCTATTGTGAGGTCATTTCTTTTATATAAATCCTTCAACCTTTGCATAGGGCTTTGACATTAGTCTAGGTGCTCATTGGAAATCTGAGGGCTTCATTCGATTTGCTGCAAACTAGAAGGTGTAACAAAGGTGAAGCATGGAAGATGAAGACTTATGGTAACATTGTTCCTTTTGTTTTCATGTTTATTTCCTTGGTACTTTTTTATTTCAATGGATTTTAATGTTATTGTGCTAACCCTTTAACAAATTTATTTTTCCCTTGATTACAAATTTAGTCCATCAAGGAATGCAAATATAAGTGTTGAGTTGTAGCATTAATCAATTACTTAATTATCATTTATCGGTAAGCTCTCTTTATACATCATCATAGCCATCATGGAGATAAAAGTACCCAAATAAGGTTTCACTTAGGTAAGGCCCCATATGACACAACCCTTCCCCCCCTTTCATGTGTGTATTTTTTTATTTCTGAAGAAAAGTGGAGAAAGATTAAGGACTCATCTCTCATTCATACATCAAAGACCTATAGGTTGACAAGACACAAAAAATAAATATTTGCATCAATAAACAAGGTTTCGATAATGACTCTCGCAGAACAAGACCTATAGATCAAAAACTTTAGACTTGTGATTTCAGATCTAGAAGAGGAGTCTAGTCTAGGGCACATCATGCCCTTGACCAACCAGTTTAACACCAAATTTCTATACTATGTTCCTCTGTGTTTTCTCTTTATTTTATTTTTAATTTAAATTGCATATTTCTCATAAATTTTCATAGTTTTTGGCATTTTCATAGTTAACCTAGGACCAACATTGCATCTTAAATTTCAATCAATTAGAAATCAGTCCACATCATTTAAAATAATACACATAAAACCAATGATCAGAAAACTCATCCACCATTCTAACACTTCCATGGAGGGTTCAAGAAAATTGAATTTGATATCATGTATAATCCCTAATGTCCCCGATTTGGACAAGTGTGATTTAGGATCTAGATCCCTTATCCATATCAAATATTTTGGTGAACCTGGCTATTTTTTATATTTTAAATCTTTTGAAATATGAAACATATCATTTTAAAAATCGAGCATTGTCTTATGTTTTTTATAATATTCATTTGTGCACTCATATTCATCATAATAACCATTGAAAAAGTGAAAATTTGTATTGCATTTTACACTCATTTGACAACTAGGGTTATTTTTTGTTTTATATCTTGTTCATACTTGCATTGATAAATTGATGCAAAGGAATGTGGGAGGACACAAATAAACTCAAACTTACCTCAAAAAAGTAAAGCTTTCAAACTTTAAACCCTCATTTAATGGATTTTTTCACAAATTCTTCTATTCTTCTTGTACCACTCCAAATAAGCTTTTTCTAACACAATCTGCAAACCTAGTCTCAAACCCACAAACCAATATTTTTTATAGATACCCTTTTGTCCATTTGATAACATATCAATAGTGTGGGTATAATTTCTTTAGAAAAAACCCCTCAAAAACTTGCTAGTACGTTTGACAATAGGCCTAAAAGAGGAGAAATTCACCATTTTTTAGTCATAACTTACAAAGAATAGCTCCAAACCACTATATACGACCTGTTTCAGATACCCATTTGGAACTTATTCAACATATGTCAAAATAATGGGTTGTTGTTTTGTAACACAGGGCCTTAAAATTGATTTTTCCATTTTAAGACTAGGCTTAATTAGGCTTGCATGAATAAGGGTGTATTGGTTCATACAACTTCAGACCTTGAACATTGATTTTTATCATTCAACAATGATGTGTGGTAATTTTTTATGCTATCCCAACCCTTACCAACCTTACTCCAATGGTTTTATTGCAAACTTCAACTCTTGTGGCTCTTTCAATGCATAAAACATGAAGAAGATAGCCTAAGGAATCATCAATATTGCATCAGACTCCATCTCCTTCCTTTTGAAATTACCAAGTTCTAGCCATTTCTACTAGTGGAAGTACGAGTTATACCAGTTTCTTGATCAAAACCCTCATTGCCTAGGCTTATAAAACTGTTTTTAGTAAAATAAAGATACGTTTCTCTAAAATAAACCAAATCACATTAAATCACCACCAAATCAAAGTGTATTCAGAGAACTATCATATACACATGATTAAAAATAAATAATTGACTGTACATGGCCATTCAAGATTTAGGAACAACAAAGAACGTTTAGAATTTGCATAAAATAGAGGCATTTCATTGAAGTTTTCACATATTCACAATCCTCATCTCTGTGCTTAGTCTTAAAAGGAATATTTAAACATATTAAAAAAATTCTCCAACTACCAAGTGAATCCCAACAGTCTAACCAACCTATGACAACCAACGACTCTTCAACTGCCATGCTTTTTTTGCACTTTTACAACAATAGCAACATTTTGCAATATTGACAACTTAAACAAATTAACTTGACCCATCACCTAACAACCTAATATTTACCCAAACACATACATAAAATGGTCTCCATGACCTTATTACAATCATTAGAGAAAAATTTGATAAAATTGCCTCATGGAGACATGAAATCCCAAGGTGCTCCTGCACCATAAATCTACATTAGGTCATATAAAATTTGAAAAAAACATTTAAAAGTGTTTAAAGTGGTCATTTAGGCATATGCATATAGTGAAAAATTATACTATTGTATTAGTTTTGTGGCATAAAGATAAAAAAGTGAAATATTCTAAGATTTGAAAAAGGAATATGTGAGGAGATTTGAGTTGAATTTTTAAGTAATGAAAATTGGTCTATAAGAGGAAAGAGGCTCATCAAGAATAGCTTGTTTATATCTATTGTAACTTTCTTATCTTTTTTTATAATTGTCATTTTGTTATTCTTCTTAATTAAATTTACCTTTTAATATATGCTACCAAATTACTTGTATTTGTAGAATGCATCATATAAAGTTTTAGAAGTTAAATATTATGAATTTCATGTCATTTTTTATGATTGGAACTTCATTCTACACATGGAAATGGAATATGATAGTCAAAGATGTTGGTTATTTGTTGATCCTTTTGAGAAACACTTTTGCATGTCTCGATTATGCAATAATTGATTAAGTAGAGATTTTTTTCAACTTATTTTTTTCATCATACATACAAGCTCATATTCTAAGATAACATAGGCCTTTACCCTCTTTCTCTCTTAATTGTTTCTTTTTGTTACAATTAAGAAGAGTTAATTTTAAATTTTTATTATAGTTTTTAAAAGAAATCAACAAATTTCTTCCTAATGTAAATAAACTTTCTCTTCATAAGTTCATTTCTATTGTATTGTCTTCATGAAAATGAAACATAAATTTCATTTGGTTAATATGTATATTTTTTTGGTAACAATGAAGGAACATACAATAGATTAAAATATCATTCATATTTCTTCTTTGAAAATTTTAAAAATTATAAATCTAAGCTTGATCGCACCCTACAAGTGATTTTTACTTCAAAATTTGTTAGAATACTTGTTGAAATAGAAAACACATAACCATTGAATGTAATACAAAGGCCAAGTGACCTTGTGTCCTTGGGGAGGATTTTGATTTCCTTTGAAGAGAGGAGTTAGTGTTTGGACTCTTGAGGTTGACAATTGTAGTTTAGGTAGTCAACACAAACGACACAAGAGTAATAACATAATTTGTAGGCTTGAATAATATTATATAAAAGATGGTTATCCACAATTATCACTTTAGTATAATGTGATGTATTCATTCATCTAGTTATATAGAAGTCATAGGATGGTTAGGAGGCACTTGAGATGCTTGATGATCATGTTCAATGTGTAGTTCATGTGCATAATGATCCTTGAATTCCACACTTAATATTAATAATCTTGTTTAGATTGTTTTAACTTTCTAAACTTCATGAACTTTGAGCTATACTTAACAAAAAACTATTTTTTAGTTTCTCTTGTAAAATATAGTTAATAAATAATATTTAATATAATATATTAGAAGAGTTTAGAGAAAGAACTTCATAGTACACAATAGAATCTAAAATAATTAGAAAAATAAGATATGAAAATATTAGACTCTCAAGAAACTATGTCATGTGAGCTCATTCATGAAAATATTTTTTGACAATTTACATTTATTTATGTTGAATAATGATGCACAATATGAGAGTAAACATCAAAGCTAATATTACATTAATTTACATTAGTTTAACATATTTTATAATTTAAATTGAATAAAAATAATGCATTTATTAATATTAAAATTTCATAATAATAAAATCTAATTTTTTATTTTTTTTATCCAAAGAAATCAGATTACATGGAAATGCCATCTCTATCTTTATATAGTGGATTAGAACAATTTGATCTACATACATCTAAACCAAAAATATCTTTTGTATAAACAATCCTTTACCTATAGATCCAATCCATAAAAGTATTCAAAATATAAATCTTAAAATCTCATATATATATATAATTGACTATTTAACATTACTAATAATCAATAAAATATGGAATGACAATCTTTTTCTTTCACATGCTGAGTCAAGTTTAAGATAGCAGGCTCCAATGAATTTAAGAGGCGGCGGAATTCCTGTACTCCGTGAAAAACCTATATGCCTCATAACCGACCTCGCTTTGAATTGGGCCCCCGTTATTATGCCACACCTTTACAACTTAACACAGAAAAATACAATTACACGTAATAAATCGTGCATGCCTGCGGTAAATATTTCAGAGCAAATTATGTTTTCCGTAACTTGTTGACTGCAATGAAGATAAATACTATGATTACCAGACATACTGATAACGCCAACAGAAAGAGTTGGTATGGATTACCTGCAAATGCTCCGGGCTCGTTGTTTTCCAGCCTTAGTTGATGCTCCTGCATAATCTTGGTATATATCATATAAAACAGCACTCCAAAAATTACACAGAGAATCAATAAAGAATTCTCAATCAACAATGGACTACGGTAACCAGAAGACCGAATATCATAGCCGAAAAAGGTGAGAGAGATACCCATCAATGTCAGTGAGCAATTCACGTACTTCCACTTGTTCTTCACAGCTTCTTTTATTTGGATGGAGATTTCTTCTTGCTGGATCTGGTTTTCTTCATCATTTCGGCCATCATTCTGATTTTCTTCATCATTTCGGCCATCATTCTGCTCTTCATCGTGTTGTATATGAGGCTCAGAAGAACCATCTCTTATCACATCCATGTTTCCGTTCTCAATAGTTTCAGAAATCGTTACTTCCGATTGGTTGTCCATATTATCTGTCTCTGCACATTTGAGCTTTTGGTTGATATCATCTATTCTCAACCGCAGCTCACTTCTTTCTTTTTCAATAACTGTAACTGCAGTCTAGGCTGAAGGAGAAATATTTAAGCCCGCTGTCAAATAACTGAAATTCGCAAAGGAATAAAATTCGGCCTATTGGGTTTCATACAGTAAGGATTTAGGCATAATTGCTTACGAGCTAGAGGAATCTTATATAACAGGATAACTCACGATTTTCAACTTTATTTGCTTCCACGAAATTTCTCGTGTTGCCAGGCTTTTTCGGATACATTATCGTTTCATGTAAAACTTTCAAGGCATTGATTGGTCATTGTTCCGTAGAGTAGAGGACTTCTCTACCACGAGCGGTTGCCTTTGTTGACGTACAATTATTGATTACAGCTCGGACGATAGTGTGAGAGGATCGGACTCGATATGTTTTAGATAATGGAAATAAGGGAGAGGAGCCGATTGTGGGACAAGATCCAATCACTGGTATAGATATGGACAGCTTGGGGACCAACTTTGGACAGTCGGGTCTACTTTTGGACAATAAAAGTGTAAATAAATTTTAGTATTCAACTACCAATCCCTTCAATTCAAAAAATACACAAATTGACCAATCATGTAATGCCACATCAGCATACCAATATTACATGACTTATTTACCCACTATCATTCCATCACTTTTTTTGGATCTTTTTTTGTGGTTTTTGAAAAGCGTCCCCAAAACATCAGAAACCATGCTCGAATTTCCCCCCCCCAAAAAAGTATCATACTGCTAGCTCGACGGTCAAGGGACGCGGCAAAAAAAAAAGCCAATTCAAACATTGATGATGTGGACCAAGGGGTCAAAGTTACCCTACCCACGATAGGGCCCTCTCCCTTACTCTTGTTATTGTAAAAGTTAAAAGTGCGTACCCTATATTACAACTTGTTCTAAATGGTCGAAGTGCATACCCAATATTGTAACTTGTTCTATCTCATTTTGTTCAATACCATAAACACATTTTTTGGCAAAATATAATCATATATAATTAATTGGAAGTAAATACAATTTATCTTAAAATGGTATAGATGGAATGAAATTATGTCCTATAATTATGTGAATCAAATCATCTGGAAATTTACATCATAGAGACCAAAAACAAAATATATATTGAAATGAAATAATCATAAAAATTAAATAATCTTTTACAAGATCAAAAGTTACATATTATAAGAATTAAGGAGCCAAGGTTATGAAGTTTAAATTTGAACCTAAGGATTTTGATCATCGAGGTTACTTCACCATCTATTACACAAGTATTCTCCATCATTAGTATGCTCACCTTTACCTTCATATTTTTAAGCATGTGAATGTATGACATTAGGGTTGGTTTTAAAAAAGTACTACCTCAAGATTCTATGAATGAAACTCAGAACCTAGACTAAGGGGTCACACACGTTTGTTTAGACTAATGAGACGAGACCCATATTTAGATTTCTAAAGAAGTTAAGGATCAATTAATATGAGCGGGCAACTACTCTCCACTCCTAGCTTGAAAAGGTCAAGGAGGGAAATACTAAGGGTATATTGTTATGATTTCCAAGATCATAAAGAAAAACCAAAAACTTCCAAAAGACATGCACACAATTAGCCTAATTTACATTATCAAAGAGATTGATAAAAGAGTTGAGTAAAATGTACAATGTAGCCTTGCTTATATAGGCAGGGTGGTGAAGGTAGTCAAGTTGAACAAAATGAATGAATAATCCTTCAATAATGGAACACTTGTTAATTCACATGAGAAGTGTTATGTGAGTGGTAACTAACCATGTAAGAGGTGTCTCACATAGTGAGAATGATGTAGGAACATCCAGTTGTGTAGGGGAAATCTTACATCACCCAAAAAATAGTTATTTTCTTCTTTTATTTAGTTGTTTTGAGTCTCATGATGGCACTTAAGGGGTGTAACACAGTCCAAATTTAGAAAAGGTGAAAATCGATCACTTGCTATTTTTAATAAGTCTACCTAAACAGGCTTGTATGGACCTGAAAATTTATCCCAAGGAGTAGAACTAAAAAATATTTCTGATAGTGAATGAATTGTCTTAGTACCTTGCACGGTTTGAGAGATATTAAAGTTTTCATCTCATGACATTTCTACAATGAAGTTTCCAATCCAAATTTGAAAACCTTAGAAGCCCCAAAATAGCTCAAAAAAAGGGTGAAACAAATGATGTATTATAATAGCAAATCAAACAAGAACCTTGACTAGAATTTTGGCGCAAAAACAAAAGGGAAGTGTAGTGTCAAAAAATGTCATCCATGATATTTTCACACTTGTTTGGTCCCTCCTTAAAAAATTGAGCTTAATGATGCCTTGATTTACTGTTGTAATGTGTTTAACACACTCACATTAGGTCTTGGGCCTTTGTAAGCTAAATAAACCTAATCTTACCTTGTTTAGAGTGTTGTAAAGTGTTGTAACACACTTTCACACTTTTCTATGGTATTGTTAAACAATTGGGATTATTTATGCATTAATTAACTTTATTTTGCATCCACAAGCTTCATTTATGTTGGAAAATATGTCTCAACTTGCTGGTTTGAACCTCTATTAAAGTCTTGGCATTTTTCCCTTTGTTGGCCTTCTTTGTCAGACTATCGCCGAAATCCAGAACCTTTAAACCTAAGTCACTGGGCTTTTAAAGATCATAACTTGGCGACATTGAGCTTGTCGCATGATCGTTGGATTTTTGAACCTTGGAACATATGTCGTGGGGTTTGTGAATTTCATAACCTCTCAACATGGCGATCTCCTCGTTGTTGTGGCTTCCAAGAATTTCCTAACCTCTGATGGAGGTTGCGAAGTTCGGGTTTCTCTCAACTTGGCAACATCGTTATAGGCATGTGATGGTTTTAGGAATTTCATAACCTTCGATGGAGGCTGTTATGTTCGGGTTTCTCCCGACTTAGGAACATAACCAATGGATGGTGGAATTGATCTACATGGAAGGTGATGTCAGTTGTATGATAGTGACATAGATGCCACATGAATGCTGGGGACCACATGGGTCAAGCCGATAAGTTGTAGAACTTGGATATCAGTGGGGCTTTCTTTTATCAGTGGGAGATGAATTGGTGTCCCTAGAATATGGTCATGGTTGAATTGGTGAACCTGAATGGTATGATAGTCAAAAGCGGTGGACAAGTGATGTGTCAACACGTGGCATGAATTCATTCATTGATTCTACATCATTGTAGTGAATCAATAATCATTGGACCGAAAGTTGTATTTCCTGATAGCAATATACTTGCATTAAATGCATGATCTGACTTAGGGTTTGATAGAGAGAAAATATGGTAATATTCTTTGTAACCGAATTAATTATTGGGTGACTTGATGTGTGTTGGATGGTGGTGTGTTTGGCCCAAGATGAAGTAAGCTTGTTAGTGAAGATAGTGAAATGAATTAAAACCTAATAGTGGTTGAATGGTTTTACATTGTATTCTTTTATGAGCTTTATAATAGTGTGAGGAGAACTATAATCAGTGAGTGAGGTTGACCAAGGAATTTTATTGCCATTGTGAGTTAACATCCGAGAGTGAAGTTTGTAACTGTGTATGTAATCTATTTACTGTAATAAAAAGTGGTTTTACTTTGTGTGTGATTTGTTCTCCCATAAGAGTTTTCCCATGTAAATCTAGTGTTATCTCTATGTGTGATGAATTTTTCTATTCTTTTGTTCTATGAATGTACATCTCAAATGAATGTAACCTTTTAAATGAATATTTTTTCTAAACTTCTTTCCTGAGGATTTTGCATTAGGAAGGTGTTTTGACACCTCTACTTTCCTTACAAGTGGTATCAAAGCCTAGCCAGTTGTGTTATCCTTGTGAGTAGGGCTAGATTTTTGTACTAAGTTTATTTAGTGGGAGTGTTACAATAAAGAATTGATTGGTTTGTTTATAGTTTGAGATGGCAAGCACATAAGGTAGAGTAGAAATTGAAAAATTCAATGACAACAATTTTTAGTTGTAGAAATTCAACATGGAAGATTTGTTGGTGGATAGAGGTCTACCTCTAGATTGCCATGTCTAGAACTATGCCACAAGGTATGAGGCAAGAAGATTGGGACCTTGTAGATAGAAAAAGGTAGACAGTTGATGAGGAACTATCTGGCAAATTTTATTCTCCTAAACATCCATGAGGAGAAGAATTCATCTTCATTATGGAAGAAACTTGGTGACATTTATCAAGTAAAGTCTTTGGTGAATAAGTTATTCTAGAGGAAAAAGTTGTACTCCTTGAAGATGGAAGAATGTGCATACATAGCAGACCATTTGAATTCATTTAATATGATTGTTGCAAAATTGGAATTTGTGGGTGTGAAGATAGAGGATTGCTGTGTACTTTTATTATGCTCCTTATCTGACACTTGGGATCATCTAGTAATGGCTATTGGAAGTACAAATAATTTCAAGATGGAAGATGTGGTTGCCTAGCTGATTTTAGAAGAAATGTAAAGTAATTCTTCTAAAATGGCCAAGGAGGCACTTGTTGTTTGAGGTAGATCAAAGGAAAGAGGCAAGAAGAAATATAAGAAGTCTAAATCCAAATCTGAAGGGAGATCAAAGTCTCTTGGTAAGAAGTCCAAGGCGAAATGTTTGAACTATGGGAAGTCTAGTCATATCTTAAAGGATTGTAAGGAGGAGAAAAGGAAGAACAAAAAAAATCTTTGAACAATGACTCTTCTCAGAGTGATGTAGATTCCTTAATTTTTACCTTGGAGACTTAGGCATCGGATGATGTTTGGCTAATTGACTCGTGTGCATCTTTTCACATGACATCTCACATAGATTGGTTCACTAAATATGAAAAGTATGTTGGTGGAAAGGTGTACGTAGCAAGTGATTCAACTCTAAAAATTATTGGCTGTGGAAGATTTAGAATCAAATTCCCTAACAGAAGAATCAAAGGAATTGATGAAATACTACACATACTAGGTTTGGCTCATAACTTGCTTTTTGTTACTAAGTTGAATGAGGTTTGCATGCAAGTTTCATTCTTAAGTGGAGACTATAAGATGAATAGAGACTCAATGGTGGTGGCTAAGGATGCACACATAGGCACACTATACAAGTTGAATGCACATTCTGTTTAATGTAACAATGTATCTATAAAGTCAAGAAAAGTGGCTTGTGTAGAGAAGGAGAATGAAGCTCCTTTGGGTACAAAATTCCTTGGAGGTGAAACTCCTAGTAGAGAAAACCATGTTGGGGCATCATAGACTAGATCACATAGGAGAGATAATCAAAAGCCTTGAAAAATAAAAGTCTAGTTGAAGGGCTTGATTATTGTAACCTTGAGTTCAATTTTTGTGAACATTATAGTTATGGAACGCAACATCGTGTTTCATTTTATTGAAGTCCTCATAAATCTTCTGGCATATTGGATTATGTTCATTCTGATGTATTTGGTCTAGTGAATGTTCCTTCATTATCGAAGTCTAGATATTATGTTTCTTTTATTTATAGTCATTCGAGACGGGCATTTTTTATAGATAAAGAGTAAATCAGAGGTTTTTAGTCAGTTTAAAGATTTTAAAACCTTAGTAGAAAATCAAACTGGAAGAAAAATTAAATTCTTGAGGATAGATAATGACGAAGAGTTTTGTTCTATAGATTTTGAAGGTATTGCAAAGACCATGGGATTAAAAGGCATAAAACTACACCTTATACTCCACAACAGAATGGAGTTGTTGAAAGGTTAAACAGGATGCTATTGGAAAGAGAAAAAAATATGTTGAGAAGTCTTACTCTAGAGCATAAGTTCATTTTTGAGGTTGTGGCTACAACATGTTACTCGATAAATCATTCACCTAGTTTGGCTCTTGTTGAAAAAACACCTTTGGAAGCATGGTCTAGTAAGAAGCTTTCTATGAGACATATTTGTGTCTTTGGCTATGAGGCATATGCATATGTGCCAAATGAGAAAAGATCAAATTTTGAGAGCAAGGTTGTCAAATATATCTTCATTGGCTATGGAATTGGTGTGAAAGGATACAAGTTTTGGAATCTTGTTATTGAGAAGGTTTTGTACAATAGAACTATAATCTTTCGTGAGTTGAAGCCTTTAGTAGTTGTTCTGCAGTTAGAGATAGATAAAAGGAAAAGAAGGATGATGTAGTTGAAATTCCTTTAACTCCAAATAAAGAGGAACTACGAATGCAAGGTGTACCTAAAACTTAGGAGATCTTGAGTAGCTTTGACAATTCTAAAAAGGAAGAAGAGCCACAACCTCAGCCTTAGCCTATGAAGAGGTCTACACGTGAAAAACGTCAACCTGATAGGTATGGATTTTCTATGTTGGATTCAAACTATGCTTATGCTTTGATTACTAGCACTGATGAGCCTAGGACTATAAAGGAGGCAATTAATATGTTTAATTCAAATTCCTGGTTGGAAGCCATGAATGAGGAAATGGTGGCATTGAAAAAGAATGAAACCTGGAATTTGGTATCCTTACCTAAATGTTGAAATCCTATTGGCTACAAATGGGTATTCAAAAATAAAATTGGTTTGGATGGCAGTGTGGAGAAGTATAAAGCTAAGTTGGTCAAGAGAGGTTACATTCCTAGATGAAGGGATTTAATTATGGAGAAATATTTTCTCTTGTAGCTAAGTTGACATCTGGGTAAGTGCATGGATCTATGACACAATTTTGGCTCTTAAGATGCCACTTTTTTTCTGAAATCAACCAAATCTAATTTGTATAAGAAAATGAAGATAGTTGTGCTCAAAATTTCAAGATTTTGCAAGAAAAAAAGATGAAGTGCTCCAAGTCGAGTTTCTAAGATACTAATGTTTTAAAAAATTAATGAATATTAAGGATCTCAAAAAGGAGGGAAAAAAATGTCCTATTTTTATAAAAAAAAATAGCATAGCGACTGAGGACTGCCCCCTTTTTGATTTTTTTTTTTAGAATTTCAAAAATCTAGACAATGAGAAATTAAATAACACCATGTAGTTTATCCTCATTCTTTTGGATAATTTTTTTAATGAATATATAATATTTTATGAATTTTAAAAGTGAACACATCCTTGAAAGCCAAAATTTTAGCATGCTCCCCCCTAATTTTTTTGAAAACTAATAAAAAAATTGATTTTTTTTATCATGTGTAGAATGGAGTCTAGTTTCAAAAAATGTAATTTTCTTCATGTTTCAATGAATGAGTAAAAATATATCCTAAAACTAGCACATGTTGGTTTTTGACCAAAAACATAGGCATTTATAATAGAAGCTATGGATCAAAACCTTAATTGAATCAAATTGATTTTTTTTATATATATTTAGATAGCTAAGAGAAAGGTTAATGTTATCACATTTTTTTTAGAAGATTGCATTGAAAGATGTGCAAACATGACGGGGAGCATTAAAAAAAATGAGGAAATTTGGAAAATCTTATCAATTAACACGTCCAAAGCAGGTCATTTGGTGAGTGAAAAATTTGGGGCTCGCCAAATGACACATCCCATTTGGCGCATGCCAAATCTAGCGAGCACCAAATCTAGCAAGTGCCAAATGACCTACTTTGAAAAAAATGTTACTTTCCCCTCTTTGGTCAACCACTCTAACAATACTAACACTATGCGATTTATGATCATAGATGGATAGTTCAGGTTTTACCTTTCATACACTCTCTACCTCATTACCCTAACTAGATAACTCTCTATCCCTCTGATGTCTCCCTCTCTCTCTCTCAGGTGTCACTCCCTTCCATGCTACTGATTACTCTTTCTCACTCCAAATCTCTCTCTCAAGTGTCATTTCATCCCACCCTACCTAGATAACTCTATCTCACTCCAACTCCCTTTTTGACTCTCCCTCTCTCTCTCCACCTCTATTCCTTTTGTCTCTCTCGCTCCATCTCCCTGTTCTAGGTCGTTATCTCTCTCTCTCTCTCCCCCTCTCTCTCATCTCTCCCTCCTACACCCTCTCCCTCTCTTAGGTCTCTCACTCACTCCCTTTATCTCTCTCCCATTCCCTCTCTCTCTCACACTCTATGTCAAGTATCTCCCTCCCCCTCTCTCACTCTCTCTCTAAGACACACACTCCCTCTCTATCTCCCACTCCCTCTCTCTCACCCTGTTTATCTTTCTCCCACACTATCTCCCTCTCTCTCAAGTCTCACCCGCCTACCCCCTCTCCCTCTCTCTCCCTATCAAATCTCTCCCTCCTACCCCCCTCTCTCTCTCTCTCAATTCTCTTCCTCCCAGACCCTCTCCCACTCGTTCCCTCTGTAACTCCCTCTATTTCTCTCCTCTCCCTCTTGATCTCTCTTAAGTATCTTCGACCACATTTCCCTCTCTCTCTCTCACCCTCTATCTCTCTCCCTCTCTCTCTTAGATCTCTCCCTCCCACCCCCTCTCCCTCCCTCTCTCAAGTCTCTCCCTCTTACCCCCTCTCCCTCTCTTAGGTCTCGCTCTGTCCCTCTCATTCACTCCCTCTCTCTCCCATGCCCTCTCTCTCTCTCAATCCCTTCATCTCTCTCTCCCACACTCTCTCCCTCTCTCTCAAGTATCTCCCACCCACCCATTCCCTATCTCTCTCTCTCTCTCTCTCTCTCTCTCTCTCTCTCTCTCTCTCTCTCTCTCTCTCTCTCTCTCTCTCTCTCTCTCTCTCTCCCTCTCTCTCATGTATCTCCCCACACCTCTCTCTCTCTCTCTCCATCTCTCTCCCATCCCTCTTCCATCCCTCTATCTCGAGCACTCCATCTCCTTCACACCCCCTCTCCCTTTCTCAAGTCTCTCTCTCACTCCTTATATCTCTCACTTCCCTCTATCTCTGACTCCCTCTCTTTTCTACTCTCTCAAGTCTTTCCCTCCAACCCCCTCTCTCCCACTTTTTTTCGCTCTCCCTCTCCTTCTCTCTTTGGTTTCTCCCTACCACCCCCTCTCCCTCCCCCCTCTCTCTCTCCAACTCCCTCTCTCTCTCAATCTCTCTATTTATCTTTGTCTCTCTATCTCTCCCTCCCTCTTAGTTATCTCCTTCCCACCACACCCTCTCTCTCTCACCCTTTCTCTTTGGTATCTCCATCCCACCCTCTCTCCCCCTCTAGTCTTTTTGTCTCTCTCTCTCCATATCCCTCCTACCCCCTCTCCCTCTCTTTGGTCTCTCACTCACTCCCTCTATTTCTCTCCCACTCCCTCTCTCCTCACCCCCATCTATCTCCTCTCTCTCTCTCTCTCTCTCACCCCCAGGTATCTCCTCCCCTCTCACTCTCTCTCTCACACACACACATCCTCCCTCTCTCTCCCACTTCCTACCTCACCCCCTTTATCTCTCTCCCACTCCCTCTCCTTCTCTCTTAGGTCTCTCCCACCCATCCCCTCTCCATCCTACTGCCCTCTCTCTCTATCAAGTCTCTTCCTCACATACCCTCTCCCTCTCTCTCTCTCACTCCCTCTCTCTCTCTCTCCCAATCCCTCTATGTCTCCCACTTTCTCTCTCTCCCTCTCTCTCAGGTCTCTCCCTCCCAATGCTCTCCCTCTCTCTCTCTCTCAAGGATCTCCCTCCTCCCCCTTCTCCCTCTCTCTCTTTGTCAAGTCTCCCCCTCTTACCCCCTCCCTTTCATAGTAACTCCCTCTATCTATCTACCACTCCCTCCCTCTCTCACTCCCTCTACCTCTCTCCCTCTCCCTCTCCCTCTATCGCAAGTATCCCTCTTTGACCACTCCCCCCTCTCTCTCTCTGGTCCCTCTCTCTCATGCCCTCTATCTCTATCCCACTCTCTCTTAGGTCTCTCCCTCCTACCCCATCTTCATCCCGCTCTCTCAAGTATCCCCATCCCCCTCTCTCAGGTCTCTCTTTGTCTCTCTCACTCACTCCCTCTATCTCTCTCCCACACCCTCTCTATCTTCCTTACTCTCTCTCCCTCTATCTCAAGTATCTCCCACCCAACCCTTCCCTATCCCTCTTTCTCTCCCTCTCTCTCATGTATCTCCCACCCACCCCTTCCCCCCCTCTCTCTCTCTCCCCCCTCCATCTCTCTATCTCGGGCACTCCCTCTCCTTCCTATTCCATCTCCCTATATCATGTCTCTCTCTCTCTCACTCTTTGTATCTTTCACATCCCTCTATCTCCCACTCCCTCTCTCTTCTACTCTCTTAGGTCTCACCTTCCCACCCCCTCTATTCCACTTTTATTCCCTATCGCTCCCTCTCAAGTCTCTCCATCCCACCCTCTCTCTTAGGTTTCTCCATCCCTCTCTCTCTTAATTCAATCCCTCCTACCCCCGTCTCTCTCTCTCTCCCACTCACTCCCTCTATATTTCTCCCACTCCCTCTCTCTCTCTCACTCCCTTTATCTCTCTCTCTGTCACTCTCTCTCAAGTATCTCCCTCCCCCCTCTCTCTCCCACTCCCTCTCTCTCATCCCCTCTATCTCTCTCCTAATCTCTCTCCCTCTCTTTCAGGTCTCTCCTGCTCACCCCCTCTCTCTCTATCAAGTCTCTCCCTCATACTTTCCCCTCTCTCTCTTAATTCTCTTCCTCCTAGAACCTCTCCCCCTCTCTCTATTTCCCACACCCTCTCTCTCTCCCACTCCCTCTATCTCTCTCCCTCTCTCTCCTAGGTCTCCCCATGCCACCCTCTCTCCCTCTCTCTCTCTCAAGTTTCTTCCACCTACCCCCTCTCCCTCTCTCTCTTTTTCAAGTCTCCCCCTCCTACCTACTCTCCATTTCACAGTAACTCACTCTATCTCTCTCCCACATCCCCCTCTCTCTCTAGGGTTTAAGGGTTGAGGGTGGAGGGTTGAGGGTAGAGGGTTTAGGTTTGAGGGTTGAGGGTAGAGGTTAGATAGTTAAGGATTGAGGGTTGAGGATGTAGGGTTTATGGTTTATGTTTTAGGGATTATAGTTTACAATTTAAGGGTAGAGGGTCTAGGGTTGAGGGTTTAAGGGTTGATGGTTTTAGGGTTTAGGGTTCTAGGGTTCTAGGGTTTCAGGGTTTAGTGTTTACGGTTGAAGGGTAGAGGGTGTAGAATTGAGAGAGAGAGAGAGAGAGAGAGAGAGAGAGAGAGAGAGAGAGAGAGAGAGAGAGAGAGAGAGAGAGAGAGAGAGAGAGAGAGAGAGAGAGAGAGAGAGAGAGAGAGAGAGAGAGAGAGAGAGAGAGAGAGAGAGAGGGTTGAGGATTTTAGGGTAAAGGGTAGAGGGTAGAGGGTTTAAGAGTTTACAATTTACAATTTAAGGGTAGAGGGTAGAGGGTAGAAAAATATATTTCACTCCAACCCCTCTCCCATTGTTAGGTCTTTCCCCCCACTCTAACTAGATAAATCTCTGTCCCTCTAAACTCTCTATCACTCTTGGGTCTTAGTCCCTACCACACTAATTAGTCTAATCTCTCTCACTCATATTGCCTCTCCCTCTGTTTCAATTCTTACTTCCTTCCTCTTTATATTGTGAAATCATTTCTAAGTAGCACATTTGGTGCTTTCCAAATTTTGCGCTCACCAAATTTGGTGAGCACCAAATGTGATTTACCTTGAAATGGTAAAATAGGGGTTGACCCCATGATTCAGGCCCACATGCTTCTATATTTGTTTGGTTCAACACTTTATCCAACAAAGAACACCTTTTTATGTAGTTGACTCTCTATTGTAGCAATCTATGCTTGATCCATCACCTTTTTACCTTCAATTTGCATGCCAGTCAATGTAGATGAAGACATCTTGAATTTTCTACATCATTTTGCATTATCTTAGGTAGTATATATTCATTTTGGTAATATTCAAATGTTTATATTTAGTATGTTTGTTTATTTTTAGCAATAATCTAAAATCCTTTAATGATTTTATTAATCATAATGATTAGACATAGAATTCAATATTGAATTAGATGGGAGTTACATCTAAAAAAGTTTAAATTTTATGAGTTTGAAGAAAAAAAATGGAAAACATGACATAATTTAGATGAATTCATGTTTAAACTTATATAAATGACATCAACTTAACACAAATTTACTTATGAATTCTATTTGCATTACTTATAGTAGTCCATTTCTAGCTTGGCTAGTGGAATTCAACCTATTTCAATTTAGGTAGATGCTTATATTCAATTCTTTTGTTTTGTTTTGAAAATTTATAGAGCATTCATTTGATGATTTTATTAATCTTCATTGTTTTTGAAAGAGGAAAAAATTTGTTTTAGAGGGACCCAAAATCACAAAGTTTATAGAATAAAGAAAGAGTCAAAAGAGGAATCACAGTCCAAAAGGATATCAAAATAACAACAGTAAACACCCATAGCCAACAAAAAGGCTAGCAAAGGCCATAGAACCAAAAAACCAGATAGAAAGCCAACATTATCTAAATTTGAGTTTTTAAAAGATCAATAGTCTCAGCTTCCAACTCATTGATGTCCTGAACTCCCCTCTTTAAGATCTAAACCATGTGTGTTGTGGGAGGCGCTTTCCTTTGAAGATTGGCCTGGGTCCTTTTAGAGATGCCTTGGTCCTCATTCTTGCTTTCCTTGTTCTCTTCCAAGTCTACGACCAGTGAACCCTATTGTTTTTTTTCTAGCTTTTCAGACTTAGCATTGATTATAATGGCATGTGCCTAGCCATTTTATGATTTTTTCCCACAATTATTTTTAGATTATTTTTAATTTTAACCATTTCCTATTCCATAGACTTTTATTTCTCATCAATGTCACCTCCTTTCTTACCAATGTTGCTCTTGTTCAAGTTCCCTTCTTTGTTGGTGAGGGTGGCCAGCTTCAACTTTAGCTCCTCCAACTTCCTATAGAGTTCCCTGTTTCTTTGATTGAGCTCATTAATTTCTTCATAGGACCACTTTAAGACCTTGAAAATGTCATTGATGTCATTTCTAGCAGACCCCAGAATGTCACCAGTCTAACCCCAGTCTAATATGAGATTAACATCTCCCAAGTTGGGGGAGCAACGAAATTTGGTACCTTCGAATCTGAAAGAGCCAGGAGGGGAGGGCACATAATTTCTACTGGCTTCTGGGTTCTCAGCTTTATCTTCTATGGAATCTATAGAATAGGAAACCAACTTGTTGGCAAGGGAGCCCTTAAGAACATGATTCTTTAATGGGGAAAAGCAATGAGGAAGGGCCTTAGGGTTAGCTTTAGCAGACTAGGGTTATTTTGATTAGGTTTTATTACTAGACATCTCAGAGGATGGGTGGGTTTCAACAATTCTCTCCTTGTCTGGTTGAGTCTCTGACCCTCGACTATCGGTATTATAGTCCTTAGAATCTGAAGAGGCCATGGGTTTAGATAAAGCTGGCATGCTTTAATAGTGTTCAAAAATTAACCTAATAAGACTAGGATGAAGAATGGGGTATCTCCTGAGGTTTTTTCTATGGTTCGCAAGGCTATTACTCAATGAACATAACAAGTAATGTGGCAAATAAATTCGTACTTTATGGAAGAAGTGGTTGAGAATGGTGAAATGATGCCTATACACTCTAGTAAATCTCCCATCTAGGGTGATATACTCCATGATAACACAAAGTACCTTTCTCCACAGTCCCTTGATAGTATCAGTTTCGAAGTAGTATTTAGATATTTTAACCAATTTTTATTTCTCCTTGTCATTCTTGGGAAATCTAATGACTGTCTCATCAGAGAATCTTCTATCATGGTAAAACTTCATGGCCTTAGTAGACATTCTGGTAATTTCCCCTATAATTTGCTCATCCAACTTCACCTTGCTTCCAAAGAGAATGATTTTTCCCTTTTTCAAGTTCTTCTTGAAGTAATCCATAGCCATAGAGTCGGTCCCATGAAATTTTTCCAGATATGGGACTAGCCCACCTTTTTCAATCTACTCCCAAACCTTCTAATTCCTAGTGTGCACCTCACAGCTTTTAGGCTCAACTCTTTTCCTATCGCCACCATTTTCATTTGCTCCTTACTATAGACTCTACCAACACTGATGACCTGTGGCAGAATAATGCAGCTGTTCCAATGCACCCATAAAGCATGTCATTTTTTCTTCCCTTCAAAGGAACATGACGCGGCCCCATAAGATCTCTTGATTTCAATGTACCTGGCCCCTTTCTCTTTAATCATTAATTATATTTGGCTCTTTCCCATGCGTAACATCATAGTCTATTAATGACCTGACTTCGGTTCTCAAGTCCCTACAATTCTGCCACATGTTCAGACCTTGCTTCCTAACCCCTTCATTCACAAAGTAGTTTTCCATGCTGTTAGCTTCCCTGTAGATGGGTGAAACTATACATTTTTCAAATTTTCTAGAATATACTTTGCTTCATCTATCCAATTATTTATCATCCATGAGGGTGGGGTCCTTCCTAAAAGACAATCAATAATATTTTTAGAATCTCCTTCAAACCATAAGTTTCTTATATTCAAATTATAAGCTAACTTTAAAACTTGAAAATATCCTATAGCCTCCGCCACATGGTTGGTTTGATGGCTAAGGGATATAGCCACAACCACAATAAAGTTACCATTTGAATCCCTTAGAACACCTCCACTTCTATCCAAACCCGAGTTACCCTTCGCAGCTCCATGAAAGTTACCCTTACACTAGTCATTTGGAGGAAACGTCTAGCGAACACCCTCCCTACTTTTCATAGCAGGCTTTGAGGAAAAAAAGATGTCCACTTTAATATCCCAATCTTTTTCAATCCTTAAATCGTAGGGATTGCACACCACAACTTCCAAATTAGGATCTTTTTGAAGAATTACATTAAAGTTTTGGGTATGTGCAGGATCACCATGGAAAAAGTAGGCCCTTAAGTGGCAAAAAATTTAGAAAAATCAAAGTTAGACAACTTGACGTAAAAATTTGAATAAGTTATCTATATTATTTCAAAAAATATGTAAGAATATAATCTGTAGCAAATTGAATATAGTTTCTAAACTACTAGGTTTATTTAAAAAATAAAATCTATTTGGTGAAAATTTGAAATTTCAATGCGATGGTACTTAAATTTGGAAAAATAAGAAGTAGGTGTCAATAACCACCTAACCACAATAAAATGATAATATTTTTTATAATATTTTAGATATAAGTAGAGGACTCATGTCTAGATGTGATGCATATTTTTGTAATTTTTTTGAAGTAAATAATTAATTATGAATTTTTATTACAACTTAAAAAAAAACTTCGTATGTTTGACCACCTTAACCTGGTCAAAACTTCATGAAATTCAATTTTTCTTTTTTTAATCCTATAGTATACAAAGCATAAAATGTGCCACATGTTTTGGATTCAAAAAATGTGATATCGTTTGAAAGCTATAGGTGTTTTTCAATTAGCCTATCAATCAGGACTTTAGTCTTAATTCAAATAAAAAATGAATAATAATTATTTATTAAATTCAAAGTAAAGAAAAATTTATATTGGTGGAAAGCTGAGAATCCCTGAAAGAAACTTTACATTACTCTTCCCATCTACTGAATCTTTCAATATTAATAAGCCTGATTCCTTAAAGAGCCATTTATCCTCCCAACATCTTGCCTGATTACCACTTCTGATGTGCCAACCTATCCCAGATTCTAGAATTTTTCTACCAACAATCATATCATTCCAACAAGTTGAACCATGTGGGAGGACAGGAGAATCTAGCAGAGCTTTGAGGGTCATACCATCAGCCATATATTTAATTTTTAAAATATCTCTCCATTCTCCTCTAGATGAGAAAGATCTCCATATTTGCTTGGCTAGGAAAGTTTTGTTAATTATTCTATTTTTTCTTAGACCTAAACCCCCCAAAGTCTTCGGTCTGCAAACCAAATCCCACCCTATAAGAGGCATTATCTTTCTTTCCTCCACTCTAGACCAGAGGAATATTTTCTAGATCTTTTTCAATAGCCTTTTCATGTTTGGAAGAAATTTTGAAGAGGCTTAAGACATAAATTGGAAGATTCTGAAGAGAAGCTTTAAGAAGCTGACATTTTCCATCTTGGCTCAGAAGAGCTCCTTTCCAACCAACCAATTTCTTTCTAAACCTATCAACCAGAGAGCACCAAAAGGAATCTAGAGGTTTAAGGCATAACGATAGTCCAAGATAGGAAGAAGGTAAAGAATCCACCCTAAAATCAAGGATTATAGTGATCTTGACATGTCTATCCTCAAAGGTATTGAAGAAAAAGAAGGAATGCTTTTGTCTATTGACCTTCTATCGAGTCGCCTTTTCATAAACATCTAATGTTTTTTTCAAAGTCTTAGCCTCATTCACGAAAGATCTACCCATCAGTATAGTGTCATCTACAAAATGTTGGTGAGAACATATTAAATTCATGGAAGAAGGACTAAGAACAATAAGGGACCTTTGTTCAATCAATCTCTTTAGATTCCTTCCTAGGCTTTCATCCATTATAGTAAACAAAATAGGAGAGATAGGATCACCTTGTCTTAAGCCTCTTGAGTTTTGAAAAAAAATAGAAGGATATCCATTAACAATGATGGTTGTGGAGATAGTGGTAACCAATTGATTCACCAACTGAATGACTCTACTACTGAATTATCAATATTCATTGTTACACATAGAATTCAACATTAAATTAGATGGATGTTGCATGTAAAAGTTTAATTTTTAGGAGCTTGAAGATATAAAATTGAAAACATGACATAATAGATTCAAATTCATTATTACTGATGGTTGTAGTAAAAATTTTATTTTCAACTAATTTGGAAAATAAGCACAAGATTCTCTAGTTTCCAAAGGTGGCAACAACTTATACCTTGGGTTCGACACAAGTCTTTGTTGCCTTCTCTCATAAAATGCTTTAGTGTGTTCAATAAAATTTAATGTAATCAACGTTATCAATATGTTTCATAAAATTCATTAATTACTTTTGTTCTATATGTGTTTATGAACATGTAACATTCAACTGAACAAGTCGAGGAAATGACCAAATCCTCTAACACCAAAAGAACATGTAGTAAAAATTTAAAGGAGAAGAGAATAAAATGAGGCAAATGAATTGTAGCCCATCCAACTAGAAATTCCCATGCAATCTAAGAGAGATGTCTAATTGGAAAAACAAATGGAACAAATGAAAAAATTTCATGGAAGGCACACCAACAACAACACGTGGTCTTCCAAGTACATTATAAATCACATCTATAGTTGAAGACACACCATCAACAACATTGTGTTTTGAAAGTACATCAACAAACACACCTCTATTTGAAGTCACTCCACAAACAACATATCAAGTTGGAGGTACAACATCATTTACATGTCAATCTCAAGATATTTCATCAATTGCATCTCCAATTGAAGGTACGTGATCTATCCCTGATTTTGTTGACATTCCTAATGTTGACACAAATTTACATTTGAGAACTCCTCCTAGATTCTTGCAAGGAAAACCTAGATTTTGGATTGATATTGATTCCAATGTTTTGAAATGGATGCTTGATAAGATTCCAAAACATGCTTATCAAAGATAGGCATAGAGGATATGGAGTTTATTTTTTGACAAGCTAAGTGAGGGTGGAAGATGCCAACTATTTGTTGAAATGATGAGGCAACTAAAATTTAGGCCCACCATGAAGGATCTTGGGCTGAGATTTTTGAATGACTCAAGTGAAAATTCCATTGTAAAGAACTTGATGAGTGCATACGAGAGCATGGGTTCTACCTCAAGCACAAAGGATGGTTGTGCCACACGACACGTGATGACAACAACACTATTAAGCATTCAAACAAGGAAGAATTTTAAAATTATTAGATCATCTCTAATGAGAGCCAAAGGAAGGCATGGAATATTGGAGGATCCAAATACCAATGAGTTATGGGCATTCTCAGGTGGAGTGCCACATAAAGATAAAAGAATTGCTCAAGACTTGAGATCTTTAATAATAGATTATTGGAAGGATAACACAAGGACATCTCTTAATCAAAGATATGTTGTAAGAATGAGAATTGGTAGTAAAATTTGTGAGCCACATCCAAAGCATTATTTGGATACCACTGAAACCCAATTTTTTGTTGATTTTGTACAATTTTTTTCTGAAATTAAAATATTTCAAAGGTATTTTGAAATGCTAAAGCCTTTTTATGTCAAAATAAATCACATACACACTACTTGTTGTTGCAGAGTACATATTGAGTTTTCTAACCATTATGATGTTTATCGACGTATATGTGTAGATATGCATACTGAAATTGTTTTGCAGGAATGTAACATAAGTCCTCCACCTAAATCCTAAAGAGAATTCTTATCTTCCATTTTATGTGAAAGAGAGGATGGTCAAATTTTTTTCAACAAGTCATGTTTGGATGGAACATGTGATCATTATGGTGGCATGCAACATTTTCCAATTTTCAAAAACATGGCTAGTACACACACAATTGGAGATAGAATTGTCGAATTTGGAAAATACAAGACAGTGACCTACAGTATAAAAGATGGGAAAAAAGAAAAAAAGTGTGAATTGGTCAGTGATAAGATTCTAGTATATCAGTTTATGGGAATTTTTTATGATCAGGTGGTCTATGAATATTCAAAGCATACACATAGAGCTCAATTGTTGGACTCAAAATTCAAGTTATGCAAGGACACATTTAAATTTCATAGCATTGTTTCAATTTTTGACTTCTCAGAGAACTACACACTACAACCATAGAACAAGGTGAAATCACAGTACTACAACTCCACATAGGTTGCTATATTTATGCATATAAAATTCATTCATGCAAATGATAGTACAGAGCATAACAAGAAAGTATTGAGGGAGTGTCACTTTTACATCAGTGATGATCGCACACATTCCACTGAGTTTGTGCAAGGTTCCTTTTTGATGTTCTATGTTGATCTAGCTAGTAGGGGAATATCATTCAATCAACATATCATATGGTTAGATAGTCGTACATTGCAATTCAAGAATGCCTGAATGTCTTACTGGTTGAGAAGGATGCATAGGATTAGTGATGTTCAACATATGTGGAACTTCTTAGAGGCTAGGCATGGAAAAGGGAAGTATGCTGGAGTGGGTGCATGTATCAAAAGAGGCCTAGCACGTGAGAAGAGTTAAAGTACAAAGACAATGCAAAGTTGACAGATGCAAGATCAATTGTCAAGTGGTGCAATCATGTAATGGGTTGAGGTAGTGAAGGTAATTTTTTAGTTAGTAGATTTTTTCATCTAGTAGATGATACTAACATTGAAAAATATGAGGATTTTTTTACACTAACAAGATCAAGTGAGCTACACTCTTTTAGAAGCTCCAATGCATGTACATGGAATATCCATACACAAAAGATGGCATGCTTTTTTTTTGCATGCATACTTCAGAAATGGAATGATTGTGAGTCAACATAGTGTGTTGATGAATGGTCTGTAACAAGTCTAACCCCACTTGACACTTATCAGCTTCTGACAGCTCTACAAATCATAGAGATGCAATCATCCATTGAATTTGATCATGTATCAAACCTTGTAGAACCAAGTAATATATCTTACAAGTTTGCAGGTTTTATTTTTATGTTCATTAAATACATCTAACAAGATGAACATATCAATGCAAAGCACATTTATGTGGTGATTATGGATGAAGAAAATGAAGAGGTACAAATTATTACCTATGTCATTGTATTGAGGCCAAGAAGAAATTGGAGGCCCCAATTATAGATGCAGAAAACATAGAATATCCTACAAGTTCAGTGGTTGTTACTAAAACATGGCTTATAAGGTACCAAGTTAAGAATGTTGTAGTTTGGTTGTTTGAGGAATTCGACATGCATAAAAAGATTCTTCACCACTTGGAACCTTTATGTCGTCACCAATGTTTATTTGATCAAATATAAGGGCAGACTTGTGAATAAGAACCTGTGGAAAGTGTGTGTGTCTGACCATGAGGGAATACTTGACACAATAAAGAGTAGAGCAGACCTAAATGGTTCCCTAGATTGATTTATAGGTATGCACATTGAATCTGTAAAGTTTTGTTATTGATCACTATTTTCTTTCAAGCACTTAAGTTTGATTTTACAAGATTTTGCAAAATTGCACTATTGTTAATTTGCAAAATGATGACTATATGTCACTCTTTATTCACCACCTTTAAGTTGGCATTCTCTATTGTTTTTTGATGTTATATGCATTTAGGACTATCATTGATGCATTTGTGATTGTAGGTTTTACTTAAGTTTGTCAACTTAAGAAAATAACATCTGTTGTTGGTGTATTTTTTGGTTCTCAATCTTCTCTTTCTTTTCCATTTCATAGATTTTTTGGATTCTTATATGCTCCATGCTTTATGTTAAGGGTGTAAGTGATATATTTGAAATTTATATGTATGATCATCAAGAGATGAGAAAGTAGTGAAATATGGTCCACATCAGAAGTGTAGGACCTTCAATTGATCTACTTACAACATACATGAGGGTGATAATATATCTCATTAGAAGGTGTATGTCTGACATTATTCAGTTATTGGTCTTTTAATGATTTTTATGTGATTCCATGTATGAAATTGTTAGGTGATTGCAAGATTGTTGTAGATCAAATTCTAGTGACAGTACACAACCATGAAGAGGCTACTACCCATGTGTTTCCAAGGGATTAGGGGAAGTAAATTTTTTGAAGCATTTCAGAATGCAAATAATTGGGCCACCTAAGATGGATTGGAGAAAATAAACTGGGCAACAACTCCTTTTGTTTTTTCTTGTACAATATATTTCATGATGTGGGTTACAAATGGGAGGATTATTTCCCTTCGTGTATTGCTACTGTAGACATCCAAATTTGGACACTTAATTTATCCAAATTTACCACTTTTCATCTAAACAACCTCTTATCCGAGTTAATTAAGTAATATTACTATTATTTAATTAATATCTTTAATTCTGCCAAATCCATAAAGTATTTAATTAATAATTAAATACCTTACCCTCCTTAATCCTCTTTTCATCAAATAAATTAAATAAATATTACATTTATTTAATTCCTCACATGTCATTTTTATCTAATCCTAATCCATTTCCTAATCTCTTCATTAAGGATGTGCACATGCCTAATCCTTGATTAGGATGTGTCACATCCTCCAACTTTTGCAAGTTGGCTTTTAATCCTAATTAACCCCTAATTATCCTCTAATTACTTATTAGTCAAACCTAATTAGTACCTTGGTCAACTCTTCCCACCCCCCAAGGAATTTTTAATTCCTTTTTATTATTCCTAGAATCCCCTTTTCCCATGTATCTTCTAGAACCTTTGACTTGTCACATCAAGTCACATTTGACAAAGTCCCACCTTTTGGGAACATTGTCTTATCCACTAGATTCTTCCAATCATTGTGAATTTAAAATTCACTTTTATTCACCCAAGATTCTTCCCATCTCCCAATGTACTTGCAAGGTACTTCTTCTTCCTCCACCTCATGTACCTTTTGGCCACCTCACTTACACCTCATCTCCTCTTAGCCACTTCACCATCCACATGTCAAGATGTGAGGGCTTGTGAGTTCTCAACCCACCATATCCCTTCATCTTGACCTTGTTGGATGAATCTCAACCGTTGAATTCTCTAGAGAATTCAAATTCTTCTATAAATACCCCCTCCTCAAGGGAATTTTCAACACTTTTTGATTTGAGCAACCTTATGCTACCAATTTGCATTCTTAAGCACTTGCTATCATTTAGTCATCCACTTTGATCATCTTGCACATTCAATCTTACATCTAGCTACATCAAAAGCCATCCAAGGAGCACACAAATCCATCAAAATCAAGGGCTAACCAAGGAGTCTTCAACAACAAGGAAGGTATAATCGATTTACGTTTGTATTTCATCTCTTTTCCTTGTTTTATCACTCTTTAGGCTAATCATTGAGGTGTTCTTAGTATTTTTCTACTTGCATTTTTAGTTATTTTGCACATTAGAGTAGGGTAAAATTCCAAGGTACACAACTACAAATATTGAGAAATGAGAGGATTTTCAAGATGTTCTTCCATCATTATTGTAATATTTGTTATTGACTAAGTGTATTTTTTGATATACCAAAATTATGAGAAATTAATACATGTAAATGTGTATACTCCTTTATATATGCCTCAATTAAATGTGTATAGTACATTTAAAATTAGTTGTAATGGTTTATAGTTTACATTTAAAGTTGTCATTGGAAGTTTAAATGTTAGTTGGGTCAGTTTGATGGTTATTTTTCGTTGTGGGAGGTTAAATACAACCTCTTGGGTCGATGAGAAAGGTTGATGATCATTTTTGAGGAAAAAATAAATGAAAATCTCACTTTTATGTGTTGTTTTCTAAAAAACTTGTTCTCTCTTGCTCTATACAATTCCATATAGCTTTCCTTCAATCCAAATTTCATTTTATTTGAAGGATATATGTGTTAGCTTCATTTGGAATTTACAGTCAAGATCAAGGTTTTGAAGGCATAAAATGAAATAATGACCAATTCTCCAACCGTTGATATTGTGCCACATACATGTAAAATTTCTTAGTGATGAAGAGAAAGGAGTAAAATTGATTCTCAATCACAAAACAAATATATTTCAAACACCTTTTGTTTTGTCAAACCCTATTTTCACAATCTCACCTAGTGTTCCCTTGTAGGTCTGCAACTTAGTTTCTTAATCACCACTTGTAGATTATTTATCAAAACCAATAACAATCCATCATTTCAAACACCCTTTAATCCATAAGAAAATATATCTCAAGAAAGCATATGGATACTTTGGAACAACGCCTCAATTCATGGCTTCTATGATGTCCCAAATTGGCCAATTAGGCCATATTTACAAAACAACTATACTCTAAACTATCAAACAACCACAAAAACCTATGGGTGGTCCTTTTTCTTCTTATAAATCTTGAAAATCCACCATTTTTAATTAGAGAAGTGCTCTCTAACACTATTAACCATAAAAACCTCAATTTTGCTTATTTTAGGTTGGGTTTATTGAAATTCCTACTCCAACAACTTAATTCACCTTCCCAAAGCATCAAACATACCTCAAATGACCTACACAAGCTTAAAATACCCTCAAAATCTGTTGTACCATGGTTTTACTACAATTACCCACCTTAAACAATCAAATTTCACCAAAAACTCACAAATTTATCAACTAGGGCATCATGCCCACACTCACAAATGATCTCCCCTACTCCAAAACTCAACATATAAATATAATTTCATCCCAATGGACTCATTCCACTGAGCCACAGTATCCACAATAGGTGGAATGAGTAACAAATGAATTTTATTTCTTCAAAACCCTTAACCTTGTTTGTTTAGACCTGTGTATAGAAAATTAGTTAAAAAAGCTTTATTTCGTTATGAAATCACACCACACTAGACTCAAAAATAAGCTAGTACATTTTTCTAATAAAAAAAAAATCCTTCAAACCAATATGGCTCAATATAGATCCATACATGCCTCAAAAACAACATAATTTATGAACACAAAATTTTAATGAAAAGGCACTGTATTGGTTTTCTTTCAAAATTTCAAAAAATCATCAACAACCTCCTTCCTCCAAGTTCCTAAAGTATTTATAAACTTGAAACCAACTATCAAACTAAAAAAACTAACTTTTAAACTCCAAGTGATAGTTTGTCTTTCTTCTTTGCATTTTTTCAAATTTTCAACATTAAACTTTAGGGATTTCACATCATTTTGAAAAATATGCATCATGAACTCCTAGATGATCCCAAAACCAAAAAAAAATGAATTATTACATTACAATTTTTTCTAATATGACCTTATTGAATGACAAACAAGACTCTATGCAAAGTTGTTAAAAGTTGTTTTGCAAAAAAAGTTGCAAAAAGTTGCTATGCAACGTTGCATTTTTTATGTAAAGGGAATTTGAACTCATGTGACCAAAAAAAATATTCCAATGCATCTGAGTGGGTACGTTTATGCTAGACATGGTCCTCTTTTCCACCCAAACATGTTGGATCACTCTGAGCTATGTTCAACTGGTTGGATCCCTTAAGAGTCTGAAGTGCAAAATGGCTACTAACTTTAGCATTTCATTACTCAGAAACCGTGATGTCTAGAAAATTCTTGTCTGAGCCTATAGGATAAAATTTGGCCACTGTATAATAACCTCTCTTTTTTTTTCTATCTCAGAGGCATTTTCTTGTGGCCTATGGTGAGCTTTTGCTTGGGGAAAAGGTGTGAAATGTAAGTAGTGCAAAGTTGCAAAGTGGTACAACTTTCATTGTGTAGCTCATGTGACCAAAAAATATATTCCAACATATCCAAGTGGCTACATTTACACTATTCATGGTCCACTTTCACACCCAAACATGTTGAATCACTCTTAGCTACATTCAACTAGCTGAATCCCTTAAGAGTCTAAAGTGAAAAATGGCTGAAAAATTTAGCATGCCATTACTCAGACACCATGACACTTAGAAACTTCTTGTCTGAGCCCATAGGATTGCATTGAGACCCTCTACAATAACCTCTCTTTGTTTTCACTATCTTGAAGGTGTTATCCCATGGTGGCGAGTTTTCACTTTGGGAAAAAGTCAAATACAAGTAGTGCAAAGTTGCAAAGTGGTGTAACTTTTGTTCCACAACCTGTGTGATCAAATGAACTATTCCAATGCATCTAAGTTAGTACATTTATGCTAGGAATGGTCCTCTTTCACACCCAAACACACTGGATTGTTTCAAGCTACGTTCAACCGATTGAATCCCTTAAGAGTTTGAAGTACAAAATGACTGCAAACTTTAGCATGCCATTACTTAGATGTTGTGATGCTAAGAAAATTATCATCTAAGCTAGTGGGATTGCATTGGGCCCCTCTACAATAACCTCTCTCACTTTTCACTATCTCAGAGGAATTTTCCTATGGCACTGGCGAGTTTTCGTTTGGGGAAAAAGTTGTCAAATGCAAGTAGTGCAAAGTTGCAAAGTGGTGCACCTTTCATTCTGCAACTCATGTGATCACATGAACTATTCCAATGCATTTGAGTAGGTACATTTACACTAGACATGGTTCTCTTTCACACCCAAACATTCTCAATCACTTCAAGCTACATTCAACCAACTGAATCCCTTAAGATTTTGAAGTGCAAAATGGCCACAAACTTCAACATGTCGTTACTTGGGAATTGTGATGCTTGGAAAATTTTCATCTAAGCCTATGGGATCATGTTGATCCCCTCTACAATAACCTCTCTTAGTTCTCACTATCTTGGAGGCGTTTTCCTCTGGTGGCAAGTTTTCGCTTGGGGAAAAGGTTGTCAAACGCAAGTAGTGTAAAGTTGCAAAGTGGTGCAATTTTTTTCTACAACTCATGTGACAAAACAAATTGTTCTGATGCATCCAAGTGGATATGTTTATGTTAGACATGGTCCTCTTTCACACCCAAATTTATTCCAAATTGCTATGGCTGCAAACTTCAGCATGTCATTACTTAGACATTATGATGCTTATAAAGTGGAGGAATTGACTTTGCTTAAAACCCATAAAAGGAACAAAACACAGGCATCCTCTAGGGGGTGAAAGGGTTGTGTGAGTTGACGTAGTTCCAAGTTGTGGGTTGTGATGTTATTAATTACCCTTGACATTAGAAGAGTCTAACTGATTTGTTTGGTATTGTTCAATACCAGTGGAAATCAAAGGGATCATACTAGGTCTTAGAACATACACTTGATGTTTAGATCATAGGATGAAACAACTATTTTACTACTTGCTTCTATGTTTGAAATCATTGTTCAGAAGGTCATCCTTCAAAAACACTCAATTCACTAATTCAAAAATAAGAAAACCAAGCAAACTTCCAAAATGGTGACATTTCCAGTTTAGTGTATAAACTTATTATTTCAACTCATTGAGTTCATAGTTTAGCGCATATAGGGTCTGTTATAATGCATTCACCACATCTTTCAACACATATAAGGTCTATTCTATCACATTTACCTCATCTTTAAGCGCATAATCTTTCTATTCTAGAACATTTAACTAACAATCTAGTGCTTATAGGGACTATTTTAGGACATTTATCCCATCTTTTAACGCATATGCAACCTATTTTAGTGCATTCACTTGATACTCAAACAAAGAGATAAATTGAACTTTTGTCTGACAACTAGAATCATATTTAGGGACCCTTTTCAAAGTAGAGATCATTTCTCATCAAAAAATTGGTTTAAACTTGAAGAAATTGGCTTTTGCAAGTGTAATCCATTTAAGTAAACTTAGATAAAACAACTTAAAGTGTCCAATCACCAATCTCATCTCTGATTGTTAGCTGAGTTTCACTATCAGGATCTATCATCAGAGAAATATGGTAAAGGGTTCACAATCTTAGAAAAGATGGGATATGAAGGAAAAGGTCATACTAGAAAACAACAATATGGTATTGTTGAAACAATTAATCCTATCATAATCAATGCAAAAGACAAGATAGGATTAGGATACAAAGAAGAGACAAAATAAGAAGCTACTCAAAATATTTGTAAGTGAATCCTCCAATTGCAAGCTAGTTCTAAAATAGACTCAAATGAATATGAATGGGATTCACTATTTGAAGAATCTTGTGAAGACAAAGAAATTGATGTGATAAAGAGGTATGCACCCATATGTATGGAGGGACAATGTTTAGGGTCTAGACCACTTGAATTTGGCTCACCACATATCGATGACTCTAGGGAGGACAATCAAACATCGAGCAAGATAGATGATTCAGAGGAGAGTACCATTATAGACCTTGACCTTGCTAGTGAACACCTTGAAAATGTTTCCATTGGGATCCTCACCCCCTTTGATCTTGACCAATCTAATGATTCCTTACCTTTGATACATCTCGAACTCATTGACTAGTAACAAACTGAGCCTCTTGTTATCCCTATTTTTTAGATGATAATGTCATTACGAATTTCCTTTGTTCACAAATTCCAAAAACAAGTTCCACCAATGAATTTCATAATGAAGCTTCAAACCAGGGGAGTTCCAAGTCTCTTAGCTACAAAATAAAGAATTAAAAAAATTGATCTAATGGTGAAAACCATGCAATGGCAATATTAGATCATGAAAAAGTAAAAAGAAAGACCATATTCAATTGTGAAAGCCTCTATGAGGCACTGAAGAATGAGATATTTGACACTCTTCCTGAGCATTATCATGAAAAATATTTAGTATTGGTTGAGCCTACACAATCCATAAACATCAGTATTGTAGGAACAAAAAAGACCATACACCTAGCAACATCAATGATAGAGCAAGAAAAGCCAAATTTCACCAAATTCTTCAAAGAAAGACAAATCAGTTTTGGTTGGTCCTATGCTGACATGCCAAGAATAGATCCAAATCTAATAATGCATCATTTATCCATAACACCTAGAGTGAAGACAGTAAAGTAGAAATTGAGAAAAATGCATCCACACATTGCCTTACTAGTGAAAGAAGAATTAAAAAAATTATTAGATGCAGGGTTCATTTAAATAATTGACTATGCAGAATAGATTTCAAACATTTTACCAGTCTCTGAACTAGACAACAACATCAAAATAAGCATAGATTTTAGGGATCTTAACAAGGATTTTCTAAAGGGTTTTGAAAATGTTGTAGCATAGACAAGGGAGTGAACTGTTTGAGAAAACAACCTCAAAGAAATGTGGTCTCTTGGTGATGGAATGCCATGATAAGCACATTGAGACCACATTTCTTTGAGGAATTTTTTTGAGTAGTTCATTTCCTCATCTATGCTATTTCTTATTATTATGCTTTGATAGATTTTTTCCAAGCATCCATAACTTGTTTGGAAGCACCTATTTTAGGCTTTTAGCCATAGCAACAAGGTAGTGAACTATTTGATAAAATGATTTGGTAAACATGTATGAAAAATGTGGTAGCATAGACAAGCTATTGAATTGTTTGAAAAAATGCCTCAAAGAAACATGGTCTCATGGTGATGGAATGGGATGACAATGCATAAAAATTTGCATGTCATGGCATTCCATCACCATGAGACCACATTTCTTTGAGGTATTTTTTTCAATTCAGTTCATTGCCTTGTCTATACTATTGCTTGATAATATGCTTTTGATAGATTTTTTCTAAGCATCCATAGCTTGTTCAAAAGCACTTGTTTTAGGATTTTAGCCATAGCAACAAGCTAGTGAACTATTTGAAAAAATCCTTTGGTATACATGTATGAAAAATGTGGTAACATAGACAACGCATTGAACTATTTGAAAAAATATCTCAAAGAAATCTAGTCTTGTAGAATGCCATGATAAGAAAATGCAATTGGCAACTACTCCTAGTTATTAGTTATGCAATGTGAAGTAATTGCATAACTGCTTAGGTTGACTTTGTAAAAAATATATTTTAATTGAAATTTTGTCATCTATCAAAATCTAGTTATTAGTTATGTAATGTGAATTAATGCTTTGACTTTGAAAGATGTGCAATGCAATGTAATCAACAATACGAATATAAACTACAAAAATCTATTTTTTTAAAATTCATCAGTTAAAACATTTATTTTATTTTCTCTCTATATGTCTATATGCTATGGAAATACCTTTCAATTTAAAAAAAAAAGGTTTTTATCTCTTTATTTAAAAAAAAAAACCTTATATTATAATTGAAATTTTATAAACTACAAAAATCTATTTTTTACAATTCATCAGTTAAAATATTTATTTTATTTGCTCTCTATATGTCTATATGCTATGGAAATACGTTTCAATTTAAAAAAAAAACTATATTTTAATTGAAATTTTGTCATCTATCAGAATCTAGTTATTAGTTATGTAGTGTGAATAAATGCTTTGACTTTGAAAGATGTGCAATGCAATGCAATCAACAATAAAAATTATATTTAAACTACAAAAATCTATTTTTTACAATCCATCAATTAAAATATTTATTTTATTTGCTATCTATATGTCTATATGCTAAGGGAATACCTTTCAATTTCAAAAAAAATAGTTTTTATCTCTTGTTCTACAATTTTGTACATTTTTTTTAAATATGATTTATCCCAATTTTTTCCCTAAAATATTTTTGCTGCTATGAATTGGAAGCATGAAGCATACACATGGATACACAGAGTATACATGAAGTATACATGTGAATAAGTGAAGCATACATGTGAATAAGTGAGGCACAAGTAATTGAAGCATTCCAAAGGATACAAACCACAAGTAATGGAGCTTATTTATACAATATGCTTTAGATGGAGCTTATTGAGAAATCGATAGTAATTAATTAAGCATTAGATGTAAACAAAATCCATGCCTACAAAATTTAAGCATACAATTTACACAATTTACATGATAACATCATTCAAGAATGGCAGTAGCAAAATAATATATTTTTTTAATCAAAAAGCCATAAGGCTATTCAATGATATATATTGATAAAAGTATATATAGTATATCCAAAAATTCCATACAGGTTTAGTACAAAGGATCCATATGGACACAAAATGTCATGTATATAAATTGATAGTACAAAAAATATGTTCCAAAATGCTACATAGGCATACAACAAATGAACCTAATACATATTCATTTCCCTCTAAGGGAAGGAAATAGACCCCGTGTTGCCTTCAAAATTTGGCTAGATGGAGTGACTATTGGTTCTCTTGTCTTTCGAACACGCTCGCTAGTCCTCTTCTCTTCACTCTGGACCTTCAACTGATACAATAAAAAGTAAAGATGTTAATACATAGAAATTGAATTGTGGAATGGCATATAACAAAATATAATCACTTACTGCATACATATAGTTATCATGCACATTTGTAGTATTACCAAGTCCATGATCTAGAGTGACAACCACCTATAGCAACCATCAAGATAGAAATTAAACTACATAAAAGTATCATGAAAATTTTATATAATAGAGCATAAAAGAGAAAATAATGTGAAATCGACTAATCTATTGCATACCTCTCTCAATGGATCAAAACTAGCTATTGTTGCAACAAATCCATGGTCCATCATGCGACCAAAATCACCAAGGTTGTTTGATGTCAACATCTATAAATGGTAAATGAAATAGTAAATGGTAGGGTGAACTATTAAATGTTAATGGGATGGGATTAGGAAGGAATAAAGGAACAAAAAGTGAATTAGGAGAAGATAATGTGACACGATCAAGGAATAAAAATGAAATGTTTGTGTTTCTCATCATTTTTTAAGATTTGTATATACAAAATTAAGAAAACTAGCTAACATTGTTTTAAAACACCATTAATGAATAAAGGCTACCTAAGTGTAAGTAGTTTGAGGAAATTAATTGCGAGGTGTGGAGGTCAAAGGTCCACTAGGAAATTATTTGAAATCCAAAGCATGTTATGAGACAAGCATTCAAATATAAAATTAAACTGTTCAAATGCAATAATAATATCTTTAAATAATACTAGTTGCATACCTTTCTAATCAACGTCAAGAAAAAATAAGGGTCTGTAGGAATGGGGCATGTGTCATGAACACTTCGATCCTGAAATTTCATCATATTGAAATTCTTTTAATTTACTTATTCTCAAATTTCAAAATATAATTTAATAAACATTATTAAATGAACTTACTGAATTTTACCTGAGTGTTAATGTTGAATGTGTCATTCAACAAATCATCTATGAAACTCATCGCCTCTACAACTGATGTAGGCTATGTAGTTGCATCCT
The DNA here is from genome assembly GCA_007258455.2 of Sequoia sempervirens. Taxonomy (NCBI): domain Eukaryota; kingdom Viridiplantae; phylum Streptophyta; class Pinopsida; order Cupressales; family Cupressaceae; genus Sequoia; species Sequoia sempervirens. The sequence goes on from VDFB02000017.1 coordinate 183,945,475, forward strand.
GATCACTTTGATAATCATATGTGAAAACAACATGACAAGCACCACAATGGTGGGGTGGAGCTCAGGGCCTACACGTCTCCTCCACACCAGGCTCTAGTAGAGGCCTCACACACTATAAAATGGTTTGGGTGAGTGAGCCAATCATTTCTAGCATGTCCACCTCTACGCTATCCTTAACAATGGAACCTAAATGGAAACTTGCTCCACCATGGGTCTAGCCAAGGGTCTTGGTGCCAACTATGGATTACATCATGCAATAGGTCTTTCATGTGTGGAGCCCCCACCTCTACCTTGAAAGTCTAAGATGTCAAAATAATTTGGCATCTTATTTAGGAAAAACTCACAATAGAGTTTCCTCAAAAAGTATTGTGGTACCTCATCGTTATAGCATGGAGGTTGGTCAAATACCATCTACCACCACTCCCAAAATTTATTTTTAGTTAACTCATGGTGGCACCAATGGATGGGGAACCTCCTGCATGCATGAGACAAAGGTGCATTGGTTCTTTGGTATGTAAATAGGTCACACAAGTTGGATTTGATAATTTTTTGTTTTTTAACATCTGCATATGACATACTACTAGCATAAAATTGTCTCATCTCATGCCTCTTATTTGACCAAAAAAATATTTTCTCATTCATTTCAACTACATGAGATACAATTGACTTCAATGGTTCGATCATCCCTCTCCTATAAGGGTGGGTTTTACAATGCTCGATTAATATTTCAATTAATTGTTCAATGCCTCTTTTATTGTTTTCAATTTGATTTGGAATATTTTCTTGTGTTCCTTGAGGATCCCTATGAATTGATGGAGGGTTTTCAGGTTGTTCTTGTAGAGGAGGTTCTTACTGAGGGGATGACTATGAATTCTCAATGTTTCAAGGTGGACATTCATTCCTTGAGAATTAGAACAAACATTTATTATAAAAATCTATTTCAGTCTGCATTCTAAATGAAATTCAAGATAAATAGAATAAAAATACATATCTCTTCACAATCTTCAAAATCTCTGATGTGTTGGTGGTATCCTTGTGAAAAGTAGCAAGCTAAGAGTGAAAAATATGGACGAGATTTGGTGAGCATAACTTGTAGAGCTCAAATCCTCTAAGCCAAGCGATGTGTTGAAATGAAAATGTAGGTTTCAAATCCATTTTTTTCTTTTAATCTAATTTTTCATTTGGTATGCACCAAATGGCTTAAATTTGTTTGGTGTGTTCCAAATGCTCAATTTTGAGCTTTTTTTGAATTTTTTTTTGTTTGGCACCAAAATTGTGTCACAGATTGGTGCACTTACCCATCTATCAATTTTATTTTGTCACTTACAATAGTGTATGACATAGAGATCGAGCAGATGGATGTGAAGATATTGTTTTTGTTGGAGTTAAAATGACACTAAGAGGGGGGGGGTGAATTAGTGACTTAACATATTTGACCAATTTTCATAAATTCATAAACATAGCTCAGATTTGATCTCAATATTACTTTGATTAATGCATTCATGAGTTGAATGTAATAATTCATAAAAAAAATTGAGAAAACTAATAATCCCAATAGAGAACTGAAACAACAACATTGTAAACAAGTGAGCACATAGAAGAACAAAGAGACACAAGATTTTTCCAAGTAGAAAACCCTCCTAGGGTATAAAAACCACTCTTGAAATGCCTTGCAAGATTAAACTTTTTAATCAACTGTTCACAATGCCTTATAGGATGATTTTTGAGCACCAACTCAAGCAGCACCAACCCCTCATTTTGAGGCACCCATCTCAAGGAGTACCAACCCCTCAATTATGTTTTGAATGATAAAAAATGACTCAGAGGATTTCTCTATTTTCAATTAAGCACATATCTCTCTGTTTTATTACAGAGTTCATTCATACATTTTCACACAACCAGGGAATGATAATCTCAGGATTACAACCAGAGAACCCATACTATTTTCAACACTGGTATTTATATATACATTTCAAGAAGATCTTCAGTGAATGTGATTTTCACCAGAATCTGAAACTCACTTGCTAATTTTAGCAGAACAATGACAGTCTGTAGATGATGGAAAAAATCAAGAGTAATGCTTATCCAGAGAGCTGCAACTCATCCATTATTTCAAAAAAGCAACTGCTCAAAAAGGAAACTCAATGAATATGCTGCCATGTAATGGTTCTGAGATTCGATGCCAATCAATGATGTCAGCCACTATGTTTGAGTCTTCGTTATCAATTTGCTGAGACATCCAGATAGTTCTGCCGAAGGTAATTAAAATGTTGATTGTTCCTTTTGTCCCTATGCATCACCATGATCTTCTATTGTTGGGGAGAAACCTTATCGAAGATCTTTATGTTTCCCCAAGATCACATTTCTATTAAATTTGTTTCAGTCGCTGAGACAATTCAATACCTATGCTGAAGGAATCTTTATCGACGTCTATCATCCCTCTGTTTGTCATTGTGACATATCAATATTGGGGAGATGTTTTGTGGACTACAATATGTTTCACCGAAACTCCCATCTATCTTGTGTATTGTTGTAACTTCAAACAATCAGGGAGACATCTTGTAGATTGTTTTATGACATACCGAAAGTCATTCTGAGTCACTATAGCATACCATCATCAAGGAGACCTCTCGTAGAATGCTTGAGTGATACTGAAAGTCATTATGCACAAGTTGGTAAGACACCACGAAATCATTATGACATTTTAGCGAAGCCACAACCTTTGTCGATAAGACCTTTTGATGCATGATCGGTGAGACAATATGTCTTTAGTGAGACCACATACCGAATACATTAAGTTTTGCCGAAGAGAAACCCCCGATGTGATGTCGGCGAGACAAAACCACTTCACCAAGACTTATTCTGATATCGCCCAGCTCTGTCGATGAACCTCCATATGCACTAGTCGGGGAGACATTTCAAGTTCAATGAGACACTACCCTGATAACAAAAATCTTGCCGATAAGTTCATCCTCGATTGTCAAAACCACGTGAATGTCTTTCCAATAGACATCCACATGCATATGGTCCATGAGACATAACAATTTTGTTGTGACCATTCACTGAAGCCTTAAACTCATGCCTATATCAATTTTTCAACAGCGGTCGGTGTGACATACCAATTTCACTAAGACCACATACCAATAGTGTAACTTATGCCGATATGAACCTTTTCTATCACTGAAACAAAAGAGAAGTCTTGCCAAAAGCTGCTTGTGAAATTCCATGTGTAATGTTGGTGAGATCAAAGGTCACTCACCGAGACCTTACACCGAAAACCCTAACTCTTATTGATGTATCTTCTTGCCACCAGTCAGTGTGACAAAGTGCAATCACTATGACTTCACATTGAAAGTAACATGTCTGGCCAAAATGAATCCAGTCAGTCGATGTAATAAATCAAACTCGCCAAGATACAATGCCAATAGGATTACTTTCACCGATTGAACCTCCTTATGTATTAGTCAGTGAGACCCAACTTATTCGGTAAGACCTTTCAGTGGTGAACAAAACTCATGCCGATAGACCTTTCCACTGTTGCCAAGACCACTTAAATGTCATGTTGATAGGCCTTTCTTCTGTCACCAAGGTCACTTGAATGTCATGCCAATAGGATACCCAAAGTAGAATTTTGTCATCAAGGACAAACCAACCAGAGCACAACTAAGAACCAACAAACTCCCCCTTTGTCCTTGATGGAAAAAAAAATGAATCTCCCACTTTTTGCCTTAATGACATAGATAGAAGAGAAGAATGTAAATTTCTGTGAAACACAACTAAGAATCCAACCAAAATATCATGAGAAACAACTGCAAAAAAAAAGTAATAGTGCATCAACCAAGATTGTAGGACAGTTGTAGATGAAACAAAATATATAACATGCTCCCCCTAAGCTAAAGCTTGGTTAATTAGAGAAGTAACAATTGAGAGATAACTCCCAATCGAAGTCTCGGTCTTTCAAATAACTCTTTTGCTAAGGGCTTAGTAAAAATATCAGCCACCTGATCTTGTGATCCAACAAAATGTAAACATACTTCATTAGCCAGTACCTTTTCTCGCATAAAATGAAACTTGATAGCAATATGTTTAGTGTGAGAATGCATAACAGGATTTTTGCAGATATTTATCGCACTTGTGTTATCACAAAGAATTGAAACAGGTTTAAGAACTTCAATACCCATATCTGATAGAGTTTGACTCATCCAAAGAACTTGAGTACAACATGAAGTGGCAGCAATGTATTCTAATTTAGCAGTAGAAAGAGAAACAAATGCTTGTTTCTTGTTGTGCCATGCCACTAAATGATCACCAAGAAAGAATGCAACACCACTGGTGCTTTTCCTATCATCTAAAAAACCAACCCAGTCAGCATTAGCATAAGTAATCAAAGAGAAATCATTGCTTCTAGGATACCAAAGACCATAATCAAGAGTTCCCTTAATGTATTTAAAAACCCTTTTAACAACAGTGACATGGGATTCTTTAGGTGATGCCTGAAACCATGCAATAGTGTAAATTGCATGCATGATGTTAGGTCTAGAAGCAGTTAAATATAACAGACTGCCAATCATTGATCTATATTCAGTTTGATTTGAATCAAGAGAATCATCAACCTTAGTAAGTTTGCATCCAGTAACCATTGGAGTGCTAACTGGATGACATTCATCCACCTAAAATTTCTTAAGCATCTCTCTAGCATACTTGGTTTGAGAAAGAAATATTCCATTTTCACGTTGAGATATTTGAAGACCCAAGAAGAAATTTAACTCTCCTAATAAAGACATTTCAAATTCAAATTCCATTAGCTGAGAGAATTTTTTACTCAAAGTGACATTGTTGCAGCCAAAGATAGTGCCATCAACGTAAATTTCAACAACCAGAATATCCGAACCTTTAGTTTTAATATAAAGATTGCTATCTACACCTCCTCTAACAAAACCATTTGAAAGAAAATGACTGTCCAACCTAGAGTACCAAGCTCTAGGTGCTTGTTTTAAGCCATAGAGGGCCTTTTTCAATCTGTAAACATGACTAGGCATATCTTTGCACATAAATCCTTCAGGCTGCTCAACATAGACCTCTTCATCTAAATATCCATTTAAAAAAGAAGTTTTGACATCCATTTGATAAACCATAAAGTCTTTATAAATAGAATAAGCCAAGAATATTTTTATAGATCCTAATCTAGCAACGAGTGCAAAGGTTTCACCAAAATCAATACCTTCTTGTTGAGCATAGCCTTTGCAGACAAATATTGCTTTGTTGTGAATAACATTACCATTTTCATCAAGTTTGTTTCTGTATATCCATTTGCCTCCAATGAAATTCTTGTCATCTAGTCTTGGGACTAACTCCCAAGTCTGATTTTTCTCAATTTGATCAATTTCTTCATACATAGCATTAAGCCAACATGATTCTGTGAGAGCTTCATTAAAAAATTTAGGCTCAAACTGAGTAACTAGACAGAAAGCTATTTGTGCCTTTTCATCAGATTCTGCAGTCTTTCTTCTAGTTTGAACTCTTGCAGTTTTATCCCCAATAATCTGATCTTTGGGGTGATATTTAGCTAGAGCTTTTGATGCAACCTTTTCAAGACTTGTTGTTTCATTTTTAGGGCTTGCTAAATCAGCATTAGGCTTTGCTGTTTCAACACCTTCTAAAATTATTTCTAGTTCAAGTTCTTCTTCCTCATTATCCTGCAAAGATTCAGCATACAAATGTGGTCTTTCATCAAATTTTTCATTAACAACTTCAACAATATTATTAAGCCTTATGTTAAGGAATTTATAAGCTTTGTTGTGAGTTGAGTATCCCAAAAAGATACCCTCATCGCTCTTAGATTGAAAGCTCCCAAGGTTATCATCATCTTTCTTGATAAAACACTTACTTCCAAATATTTTGAAGTGTTAGAGAAAAACATTTTTTCCATACCAAAGTTCATAAGGAGTGTGTTTAGATTTCACCCTAAGATGCACTCTATTCAAAATGTATACAGCTGTATGAACAGCTTCTTTCCAATACATATCAAACAACTTAGCTTCATCTAGCATGGTTCTAGCCATTTCTTTTACAGTTCTATTCTTATGTTCAACTACCCCATTTTGTTGAGATTTTTTTGTTGTAGCATACTATCTTTTAATGCCTTGTTGTTCACAGTAATCAATAAACTCTTGAGAAGTGAACTCACCTCCTTTTTCAGATTGCATACATTTAAGTTTCAAATCAAATTCCTTCTCAACCAATTTACGAAAGATTTTAAACCTTTAAAATGCTTCTGATTTGTGCTTAAGAAAAGTGACCCAAACCATTCTAGTATAATCATCCACAAACAACATACAATATTTTTCACCATTAATAGACCTTGTTCTAGTTGGTCCACATAAATCAGTATGTACAAGCTGTAAAGGTTTCGAAGAAGAATTTTCTTTTGTTTTGAAACTGACTTTTGTTTGTTTACCACTTAGACATTCTTTGCACACATAATTTTTTGGCTTGTTAAGGATTGGTAAACCTCTAACATTTTGATTCTTACTGATTCTAACCAAATTTTCAAAGTTTATGTGTCCTAATATTTTATGCCATAACCATCTCTCTTCAACTTGGCCCATTAAACACATACCTTGATTATTGTCATTGCTTGATGTGTCGAGAGGATTGTACACATTTCCTTTTGTCCTCCTTCCAGCTGCAATGGCCTTTCCAAGCTTGTTCTTAATCTCACATCCCTACGAAGTGAAAAGAACATGATAACCACTATCACAGATTTGAATAACACTTAGAAGATTATGCTTGAGACCTTCCACATAGTACACATTATAGATAGGAGTGTCTTCATTCAGAAGAAGTGAACCTCTACCTTTAATTTGAATATCAGAGTTATCACCAAACTTAACATATCCACCTACATAATCTTCAAGATTTAAAAACTTATCCTTGTTGCCAGTGATGTGGTTAGAACATCCATTGTCCAGGACCCATAAGTCCTTTTTCTTGGAATGAAAAGTTGTTTGAACCAACATAGTTTGCTCAATGTTGTTGACAGTCTTAGGTTTCCAAACCTTTTTAATTTTCTGCTGTTTAGATTACAGATCAGTTCTGCACTGATTGACAGAATGTCCCAAAGTATTGCATTTAAAATATTTGATCTGTCTTACAAAACCATAGTATTGTCTAACACCAAACCTGGGTATTCTAGGATTCATAAGCCTCCAAGTGCTCACCTTATGGCTAATTTTTTTGTAGAAAAAGCAATAACCATAAAAGAAAGGATTGACTCTGTATGAAGATCTATTACCTCTTAAAGACTGAACATGATCCTTACCAGATTTTGACTGATTTGAACCTGAACCTTTGACTTTAGAAGAGGGGTTTTGTTTTGCATTGTCAATTGAGCATTCACCCTTTTCAAAACCAACACCATTATTATCTTTATACATCTTCTGCTTGCTGAGAATCTCATTCAGTTTTAGAGTGCTTTCATTTTTGTCAATTTCCTTCCTAAGACAGACTACTTCTTGTTCCAGTTTTTGAATTTCTTGATCTTTGCAGCTTACAGTCTCTTGAAGACAGTCTTCAACTCTTTTAGCTTCTTCAAGTTGAGTTTTCAGAGAGACCATTTCTTGATCTGGTTTATGTTCTTAGGCAATAACTTGTTTTTTGAGTTTTATGATCTCTTGTAAAGAACATTTCAGTTCACTTTCAAGATCTACTTCACCTTCTTCAATGTCTAAGGTGTTTGACTCATTTTTCTAAGTAATTTCAGCCATGAACAAAGTTTCATCTTCTTCTGCTGATGAGTCTTCAAACTATACATTAGTTTCATCTTTACTAAACAAACTCTTCTTCTTCACGAAGTTGAAATTTCGTTTAGGTTTAAAGGCCTTCTTCTTAGGCTATTTTTCAGTTGTCTCGTTTTCACAGATTTGATCATCATAGGGACACTTTGAAGCAAAGTGACCTATTTTTCCACAGTTAAAAAATTTAAAGGGAAGTTTTCCCTTATATTTTCCAGATCCCTTTTTAAATCTTCTAACAAAATGGGATTCTTTAGAATCAAACAACTCTGATTCACTAACTTTGAATTTTTCTTTCTTTTCAGTGTTTAAGGTAGTTTCCTTTCCTGTTGAATTGTTTTTGCTAGTTCTCATTTCATAGGCAGTAAGTATTCCTTGCAGGCTGTCTAAGGTGAGTTTATCAAAGTGTTTCTTTTCTTCTAGGGTTGAAACCTTAGATTCAAATTTGGATGGTAAGGTTCTAACAACCGTTGTAACCACATCAAATTCAATAATCTCTTGACCTAGACCTTTCATTGCATTGACAACTTCATCAATTCTTAGGAAATATTCAGCCACTTTTTCATCATCCTTCATTTTCAACTCCTCAAATTGATGTTTGAGTGTAATGATTTTTGATAGTTTGACTTTCTCATTCCCTTGATATATAGTTTCAATTTTTTCCCAGATTTCATGAGTAGATTTACAATGCATGACTTTAATGAACACATCTTTAGTTAACCCACACAAGATGGCATGCTTAGCTCTGGCATTTGTTTCATACCTCTTTTTTTCAGTAGCATCAGTGGGAATAAAGGCTAGTACATTGTAATCATTTAAGACAATTCTCTAGACATCAACATCAAAAGAAACAAGAAAAGCTTCCATTCTAATTTTCCAGAACACATAATCTATTCCATCAAATAACAGAGCTCTAGTTACAAAGGCACCATATTGAGAATGTGCCATTAAAACAAACTCCAAGACCAAGATCAATCCAAGCTGATTAAAACCAATCAGAGGATCCTATGCTCTGATACCAATTATTGGAGTTAAAATGACACTGAGAGGGGGGGTGAATCAGTGACTTAACAGATTTAACCAATTTTCATAAATTCATAAACATAGCTCTAATTTGATATCAATATTACTCTGATTAATGCATTCATGAGTTCAATGTAATCATTCATAAATAGAATTGAGTAAAGTAATAATCCCAACAGATAACTGAAACAACAACAACACTGTAAACCAGTGAGCACACAGAAGAACAAAGAGACACAAGATTTTTCTGAGTGGAAAACCCTCCTGGGGTATAAAAGCCACTCCTGAAATGCCTTGCAGGCTTAAAATTTGTAATCAACTATTCACAATGCCTTATAGGCTGATTTTTTAGTACCAACTCAAGGAGCACCAACCCCTCATTTTGAGACACCCATCTCAAGGAGTACCAACCCCTCAATTATGTTTTGAATGATAAAAATGACTCAGAGGATTTCTCTATTTTCAGTTAAGCACATATATCTCTATTTTATTGTAGAGTTCATTCATACATTTTAACACAACCAGGGAATGATAATCTCAGAATTACAACCAGAGAACCCATACTGTTTTCAACACTAGTATTTATATATACATTTCAAGAAGATCTTCAGTGAATGTGTTTTTCACCAGAATCTGAAACTCACTTGCTAATTTTAGCAGAACAATGACCGTCTGTAGATGATGGAAAAAATCAAGAGTAATTCTTATCCAGAGAGCTACAAATCATCCATTATTTCAAAAATGCAACTGCTCAAAAAGGAAACTCAATGAATATGCTACCCTATAATGGTTCTGAGATTCGATGCTAATCAATGATGTCCACCACTGTGTTTGAGTCTTCATTATCCATTTGGTAAGACATCCAGATAGTTCTGTAGAAGGCAATTAAAATTTTGATTGTTCCTTTTGTCCCTGTATGTCGCCATGATCTTCTACCATCAGGGAGAAACCTTATCGAAGATCTTTATGTTTCCCTGAGATCACATTTCTATTAAATTTGTTTCAGTCACTAAGACAATTCAATACCAATTCCGAAGGCATCTTTATTTCCATCTGTCATCCCTCTATTTGTCGCTGTGACATATCGATATTAGGGAGACGTTTTGTAGAGTACAATATGTTTCACCAAATCTCCCATCTATCTTGCATATCGTTGTAACTTCAAACAATCGGGGAGACATCTTGTAGATTGTTTTATGACATACCGATAGTCATTCTGAGTTGCTATAGCATACCGTCATCGAGGAGACCTCTCTTAGAATGCTTGAGTCATACTAAAAGTCATTATGCACAAGTCAGTAAGACACCACAAAATTGTTATGAAATTTTCAGCGAAGCCACAACCTTTGCCGATAAGACCTTTTGGTGCATGGTCGGTGAGACAATATGTCTTCGTGGAGACCACATACCGAATACATTAAGTTTGGTCGAAGCGAAACCTCAGATGTGATTTCAGCGAGACAAAACCACTTCGCCGAGACTTATTCTGATACCGCCCAGCTCTGTCGATGAACCTCCATATGCAATATTTGGGGAGACATTTCAAGTTCGATGAGACACTACCTCGATAACAAAACTCTTGCCAATAAGTTCATCCTCGATTACTGAAACCACGTGAATGTCTCGCCAATAGATGTCCACATGCATATGGTCGGTGAGACATAAAAATTTCACTGTGACCCTTCACTGAAGCCTTAAACTCATGCCGATATATCAATTTTTCAATAGTGGTCTGTATGACATACCAATTTCACTAAGACCACATACTGACTGTGTAACTTATGCTGATATGAACCTTTTCTGTCGCCGAAACAAAAGAGAAGTCTTGCCGAAAGCTACTTGTGAAATTCCATGTGTAATGTCGGCAAGACCGAAGGTTACTCACCAAGACCTTACACTAAAAACCCTAACTCTTACCAATGTATCTTCCTGCCACCAGTTGGTGTTACAAAGTGCAATTGCTATGACTTCACACCGAAAGTAACATGTCTGGCCGAAATGAATCCAGTTGGTCGATGTAACAAATCAAACTCACCAAGATACAATGCCGATAGGATTACTTACACCGATTGAACCTCCTTATGTATTAGTTAGTGAGACCCAACTTATTCGTTAAGACGTCTCAGCGATGAACAAAACTCATGTCGATAGACCTTTCCACTATCGCCAAGACCACTTGAATGTCATGTTGATAGTCCTTTCCTCTATCGCCAAGACTACTTGAATGTCTAGCCGATATGATACCCAAAGTAGAATTTTTTCATCGAGGACAAACCAACCAAAGCACAACTGAGAACCAACAGTTTCTTCATTGAGAGCTAGAAGAAGAAATTTATATGTCCCAACCTAAGAACTTTGTTGAAAAGGTAAAGAAATATATATATGGTTTAAATAAATTAGCTAGAACGTGGCACCAAAATTTTGACACCTTTTTATTGTCATTGGGATTTGTGACATTAAAATATGATCATTGTGTGTACTACAAAATTAAGAATGATTGTTTACTTATTATTTCCCTATACTTGGATGATATGTTATTCTTTGTGAATAGTAAGAGTATGATTTTTTTTTATGAATTTTAGTTGTTAACATAGTTTGAAATGAGAGATTTATGTGCAACAAGGTATATTATGGGAACACAAATAAAAAGGCATAGGGGAAGTAGAAAGCTTTGGCTTAGCTAGAGCAACTTGTATATTAGTATTGTCCTTGAGAGATTTGATATGATGGATTCCAAGTAGTTAGTTGTTCCAGTGTTGCAAGGAACAAAGCTATCTGTTGAAGATTGTCCAAATTCTCCTACTTAGGTGAAGGATATAACCAAGGTGCCTTATGCAAGTGTTGTTGGTAGTTTAATGTATGCAATGGTCTATACAAGTCAAGACATTTCCCAAGCAGTGGGAGTTCTTAGTTGGCTTATGGCTAATCCAGGAAGGCCGCATTAGGATGTTGTGAAGAGAGTTTTTAGATACTTGAAGGGTTCTTTGGAGTATGCTTTGTGTTATCCTGGAGACTTGGTTGGATCACAAAGATATCTTAACATTCATGGGTATGTGGATTCTAATTGGGCAGGTGACATTGATAAAAGAAGATCCACCAGTGGATACATCTTCATGTTATTCGGTGGTGTAGTGAGTTGGATGAGCAAGCGATAGGTTGTAGTCGCTATCTACTACTGAGGTAGAGTATATGCAAGCAAAACATGCATACAAAATCAAAGGAAGATTAATATAATTTGTTGTGATAGTCAGAGAGCTATTTGTTTGGAAAAAAATACCATTTTCCATGTCAGGATGAAGCATATCAAATTCAATATCATTTCATTCATGATATGGTGGAGGATGGAAAGGTTCATCTTGAAAAGATGGATACTATGGAGAATGTCACTGATGCATTAAAAAAATTGGTGAGAATGAACAATTTTAGGTGGTGTGCCAATTCGATGGGCCTTAGGGCCTATGCCTTTCAATAACTTCGAGTTTAGAGGAAGCCAATAAGTCTACGTCAAGTGGGAGCTTGTTGGAAAATATGCCTCAACTTACTGGCTTGAACCTCTATTAAAGGCTTGTTGATTTTCCATTTGTTGGGCTTTTTTGTTATACTATCATCAAAATCTAGAACCTTGAAACCTAGGTTGTGAGGTTTTGAAGGATCATAACTTTGCGACATTGAGTTTGTTGTAGGATTGTTGGATTTCCAAACCTTGGAACCTATGTTGTGGGGTTTGTGAGTTTCATAACCACCCAACATGGCGATCTCCTTATTGTCATGGCTTCCAAGAATTTCCTAACATCTGATGGAGGTTGTGATGTTAAGGTTTCTCCTGACTTGGTGACATTGTTATAGGAATGTCACGTGCTTTAGGAATTTCCTAACCTCTGATGGAGGTTGTGAAGTTTAGGTTTCTCTTGACTTGTTGACATAACTAATGGATTGTCGAGCCAGTCTATGTGGAAGGTGACATCAGTTGTATGATAGTGACATGGATTCCATGTGAATGTTGGGGACCACATGGGTTGAGCCGATATGTTTTAAAGAGGATATCAGTTGAACTTTCTTTTATCGGTGGGAGATGAATTGGTGTCCCTCAGATGTGGCAATGGTTGAATTGGTGAACCTAAATGGTATGATAGTCAAAAGTTGTGGATGAGTGATGTATTGACACATGTCACAAATTCATTCATTAATTCTACACCATTGTTGTGAATCAAAAATCATTGGACCAAAATCTATATTTCCTAATAGTGCTATATTTGCATTAAATGCATGATCTAACTCAAGGGTTGATAGAGAGAAAATATGGTAATATTATTTGTAACCTAATTAATTACTTGGCAGATTGATGCATGCTGGATGGTGGTGTGTGTGGCCTGAGATGAAGGAAGCTTGTTGGTGAAGATAGTGAAAATAATTAAACCTAATGATTGTTGAATAGTTTTACATTCTATGCTTTTATGAGCATTATAACAGTGTGAGGAGAACTGTAATCGGTGAGTGAGGTCAACAAAGGGATTGCATTGTTGCTATGAGTTAACATCTAAGAGTGAATTTTGTAACTTTGTATGTAATATATTTACACTAATAAAAAGTGGCTTTACTTGGTGTGTGGGTTTTTCTCCCATAAGGGTTTTCCCATGTAAATTTGGTGCTATCTTTGTGTGTGATGAATCTCTCTATTCTTTTTTTTTTGTGAATGTGCATCTTAAATGAATGAAACCTTTTGAATGATTTTTTTTTCTACACTTCTCTCTTGAGTATTTTTCATTAGGAAGGTGTCTCCCCACCTATGCTTTGCTTACAATTTAATGCATCTTTTCAAGGATAATCTCAACATAAATCAACATCCAATCATAATTCAAGTGTTTTTAGGTTGTGTGGTATGGATTTAGTGATCTAGGACACATAGACCACCTCGGGCATAGGAGTCCCCCCTAGCTTTTTGGGTCCTGATCTATATTTAAACACCTTTCTAAGAGTTTTTAAAAATGTGTCCCATAATTATGCCTAATGGGACTCATACTCCACTTCTAGTGTATGAGTCCCTTGTGGCCCAAAATTTATTTTAATTCAAATTATTGGTGGGATTTCATCCTCCTAGATTTGATGATGCCTTGTAATGTTGTAATTTTGGGAAATTAGGCACAAACAAGTATAAAAAAAGGTTTTGTAACTCATTTTCACCTAAGTATTTAAGAGATCATCCCGATCCTTCAAGTATTCATGCATTATAGTGAAATGGAGTTCACAAAAGCATTCAAGTGTATACAAGAGAATTCAAGAATCTTGAGGGTTGATTATCAAGTGTTTTAGACCATTATTCAAGCATCAAGAATCATGTCAAAGTCACTATGCATCTTGTTTGTTTTTGAGCTAACATTTGTGATGTAGGGCTTCATGATTCAAGCGAGCATTCAATTCAAGATCCATGTCATTAAAGCAAAAGACAAGATCTACATGCATTGGAGCCATTTCATACATGTTTGCAACACTTTATTGCTAGGGTTTGCTCAATTACAATATTACATTTTGTTCATTCATCATTCTCTTTTCCTATTTCATTTTGTTTCAAGGTTTGATTATGAAAATGGGGTTTGACTAAGGAAAACCCCTTTCTACTAACAAAACAACATTTTTACCTCTCTTTAGTGTGTGATATGCAGATCTAGGTTGAAGAAATATTGGAGAAATTTTTCAAAGAATTCAAAGTTATCAAAGTTGTCACCTTGCATTGAAGATCATTGGAGAACATATACAGGCTACAAGTTGAAGATTCAAATCAAAAAATCAAGTGGAAAGGACAAAGTAGACATTGTAGAGTAGAATCAAGATTTGAATTTCCAGAAAACCCTAACTAGACTAATACACCACTTCTGGCATATTAGTTACAGTATAGGAAACTTCGTAGTTTTAAACTTTTTAAGATACTTCTTTCCTAGATTTTAGTTTCTGACCATAAACCCTAATCTTCGACTAAATCACCCAGACTGGTGTATGAGTCCTAGTAGGCTTTAAAATTGAAATTTTCAGCATTTCAGGCCTTTATCCAATCATTTTATTCCAAGTGAGCACCTCTCATCTCTCAACTTTCTATTCTGATTTACATGCATTTTTAGGTCATTTAGTGAAGTATTGCATCATATTAGGGGGTATGTGTAGGATCATCATGGAAAAAATAGGCCCTTAAGTGGCAAAAAATTCAAAAAATTCAGAGTTAGGCAACTTGACGTAAAAATTTGAATGATTTGTCTATACTATTTAAAAAATATTTAAGAATAGAATATGTAGATAATTAAAAGTAGTTTCTAAACTACTAGGTTTATTTTTAAAAATATATATTTTTGGTGAAAATTTGAAATTTCAAGGCAGTAGTACATAAATTTCAGGGAAAAGCTAAAAATTAGGTGTCTGTCTAACCAACCTAACCACAATAAAATGATAATATTTTTTTTATAATATTTTAGATATAAATAGAGGACTCATGTCCCGATGTGATACATTTTTTTTGTCATTTTTTTCAAAGTAAATAATTAATTATGGGGTAAGTGCAAGAAGATGAGTCCACAAAATGTGGAATTTTTTGCCTTAGCAAAAAAATTAATTCGACTTGCAAAAAATGGGATCCCGCTTTTTAATAAACCAGATCTCGTTTTTAAAAAGGGATCCTTTTCAGAAATTTCCATTTTTGGAAAATTTTCAAAATGGGATCTCATTTTGAAATTTTCAAAATGGAAAGTTTTCAAAATTGGATCCCATTTTGAAAACTTTCTATTTTGAAACTTCCATTTTTGAAAAATTTCCATTTAGAAAGTTTTCAAACGGATCCCGCTTTGAAATTTTTTCATTTTGGAAATTTCTTTTGGACTATTTACAAAACGGGATCCCATTTCATAGAACCAAAAATGGTTTTTATGAAACGAGATCCGTTTTGAAATGGGATCCCTTTTTTATGAATGGGATCCCGTTTTTTAAATTATGAATTTTTGGGCGAGTTTTTGGCTTTTTTTTGGTTCGGGAAATGGCTTGGGGACTCGAACCTAAGCTTTGGACCTGGTTTGACCTGGAACTTGTAGGTCCTATTAATGTCACAGGAAAATAATGACTTTGGACATATGTTTGAAGACCTATTTTGTAGATTTTTTTTTATGAAATTAAAACCCATTATAGATGGGATAGTCCAGATTCCAAATATTTAATTTTTTTTAATAATTTGAATATTTTTTCTATTTTTCAATTAATTTCTAATGAAACTAGTCCATAAACTTGAATTATTAGGTTTTTTGAGTATTTTAACAACTTTTGATCAACATAACATTTTGACAAACGAATTGCACGAGAACAAAATTCAGACAATTCCTTTCAATTTAAAAATAAAAAAATAAAAAAATGATAAGTTTAGGTCATCTTATGTGTGTCCTACACAACAATTTTTCAAAATGACAAATATGCCTACTAAAAATTTAATTAAAAAAAATATTCAATAAAAAATTACGAAAAATATCAAAAACATGTTTCAGTGAGTCACAAATCTTTTCCCAAAAGGATTTAGAAAAATATGATAATTTAGGTCAAAATATGGATGTCGTACATGTGCATGGCATGGTATAAAAAAGTGACTTTTAAATAGTGGTTTTTAGAAACGCCTATTGGAAATCAATTTTTACAATCTGGGTATTGAAATAAATTACATATTTGAAAACTAGACTCCGAGTACTACATTTTATGATTACTAACATTTTTGAAGATTCCATCTCTAAGTGCTTCAAATTTTAAGGTCAAATGTGTCAAATTATGAAAATCAGGGAAAATACTTCCATTTTTTGGCCAAAAAGTGGACTCAACTTCTTGCACACACACTATGAATTTTTTATTACAACTTTTAAAAAATAAAAAAAATTGTATGTCCAACCACCTTAACTTGGTCAAAACTTCATGAAATTCATTCTTTTTTTTTTAATCCTATAGTATGTAAAGTATAGAATGTGATGCATGTTTCAGATTCAAAAAAATTGATAACATTTGAAAGCTATAGATGTTTTTCAATTAGCATATCAATGAAGAATTTAGTCATAATTCAAATAGAGAATGAATAATAATTATTTATTAAATTCAAAGTAAAAAAAAAATTATATTGGTGGAAAGCTGAGTATGTTCTTTAAAAACCCTTTTCGTTTCAATTTTGGGTAAATAAAAAGTCTTTAGCCACATAGCCTACACATACTCATCATATCACCACTTTTTGGCCCATCATGATCCTGCACATAACCTAGGGTTAAGCATTAGATCTTTCTTTTCATTAGTCTTTCCCAACCCTAGCTTGGTGGTGAACCCTTCTTTATTTTATAATCAAACCCTAAGACAACCCTATTGCAAGATCTCTTTCTCCATTGCCTATCTTAGATTGAGATCTCTAGGGTTTTGCTTGAATGAGAGAGTGTGAAGATTGTTATTCTATTTCCCAAACATAGAAGGAACAAAATTAAACCTTTCATTTTAATGAATCTACATTTAGAACATAATAATTTTGATTTGGAGTGCATTATCATCCTAGATCTTTCTCACATTAACATTGCATTACGGTTTGCACTAGTTAATTGGTATTCTAAGGTTTCTAAAATTTTCATTAGTGAAAGTTTATATAGGGTGCATTTTTGCATCTTACATCAATGAAAATAATCTAAAATCTACATTTGTACTTAGGTTACAAATCATACAAACTAGAAAGCATAAAAATCACTTGAAATTTTCTAAATTTTTTGAAGAAAACCCTCACTACGACTCATATGCCCCTCTAGGTGATCTATTATTAGTGCAGATTCTAAAGTGCATTTTCTAGAATTCAAAACTCTGTTTTTGAGCTTTTGTTTGTTGTTGATAACTTTTTGTTTCACTTTATAATTTTTTTGTTATATTCATTTCATTGCATTTAGCTTACATTGCATTTGCATTCATCTTGCATTTAGTATCCTTTGCATGAACATTTCCACTTGGTGTCCTATTGCTAATACTATAGTGAGTTGAAGTGAAAGACTCATGTCATCCTAGGATAGCACAATCGTCATGTATCTTTGGTTTTCTAGCTCTTTCACTACTAGTGTTGACATTATTTCACTAAGTATGGACCATACCCTTAACAATTCCATACCTTCAAGTAGTGTGATGCATGTTGAAACAATGCTTGATAGTATTTCACAAGAAAACATAATTCAAATCCATGAAGAATTAGAAAACTTAAAAAATTAAATAACCCTTGAAACATTTCAACTACCGCCATCCCTACCATAGATAACATTCATCACATGCTTGAAAGTCAAGACAGAGTTGACCTTGTGCGTAACATACTTCAGATATTTGGAAAACATCTTACCATAACCACTAGTTGTCCTCTACCTAGAAACAATGTTACAAGTCAAGGAGGAATTCAAAATCCTCCTCCCACAAAAATTTCCTCTATTCCTACCTATATCAACACTCAAGTTACAACATCAATGGAAACAACTAGTAATGTGTTTCCTTCCTTGGGTATTTCTGCTAGCATCCCTGATACCTTTGTGGCATCACACATCATATCTCATACTACTTTACCACATATAAGAATTCCATTAACTTCTCCTTAATTCACATACAAACCTCCACCATATTCACCTCCATCTCACAATACAATAAATGACCCTCTCATAAACCAATTATTGCAAACCGTTTGATCACTTCAAAAGCAAGTTTTCACTACCAACTAACATCAAAATGGCCCACCTACATATTATGTCAAAAATAGTCCCTTTTCCTTGGAGATATTTTGAACACCAATGCCACAAGGTATATAGGTTCCTAGATTCAAGAAATATGGGGGGAAAGGAGATCCTTCTAACCATGTTTCTACCTACACGACTTTATGTAGTGACTTTGTTCTTGATGAAAAACTCTTGGCTAAACCTTTCCCTAGATCCTTGAAGGATATTTCCTTAAAATGGTTTTCTTCATTATTGAACAACTCAATTTTCTCATTCAATGAACTTGTTGAGGAATTTATCAACTTATTCCAAGTGTTTATGACTCCTATGGTGATCTTGGCCAATTTGATGAGATGTAAGCAAAAGGAAGAAAAGATTACTAACTTTATTTCACGATATCAATTGCTTTATTCCCAAATTAATGTAAAAGTTCTTGATCCTCACCTCCAAAAGATGTTCATAGAGCTTTTTCAAAGTAAGATACAAGATAATCTCTCGATGATGAAATTACCCTCCTTCATTCACTTATGTACTACCTTACATGATTATCAAAACTCAGTTAGTAGTCGTAATGCAATATCCACCTCTAGCTAAACTAAGAAGTTTGAATCTATAAATCAAAATAATTTCCAACTTTTTATGAAGAATAATAAAGGTTTCCTTAAACTAAATCCCCCACAACAAATAACTCAACATGCCAATACCCAAGTGGTTGTTGTAAAAGAAATCATACCCTTTAACTATGGGGACCCAAAAAGACATTCACTCCCCTACCCAATACCTCTCATAACACAATGTCACAAGTTTTAGAATAACAAATGATTACCTTGCCTCTTGTCAAAACACCCAATCCAAATAAGCCTCTTCCTCCAAACTTTAGATCAAATGCTTATTTCCATTATCACTGACAAAATGGACACAATACAGAACATTATAAGCATCTTAAACATCTTGTGCAAGACCTCATTGATTCTAGTTAGATTTTCATTGGAGGTGTTAATAATCAAGGAAATAAATTTTTTTCCCCTCCTAACCAAAACTTACAAATCTTTACCAACCCCAATCAAAACATAATATTTCATTTTTCAAAGCTAGTGAAACTACAAAGACTGATGTGATGAATGTTGACACGAATGATGAGAACATAGATACAATTCAACAAAGTCCTATGGATACTAATCAACAAGAAAAAAATCATATTGATGGTTTGGTTGGGTGTTGGCACAATAGTTGTTTAAACTTTCGGGAGATCTTGATTTTTGCTAAAATCACATATTTTTAGAAAATATAATGATTTAAGCCTTGAAAAGTTTCATTTAAATCATTCCAATTGAATAGGCTTTTATCAAACCACCTTAGACCAAGCCCCCTTGGATAGAACCCCACTAGTTTTAAACCATACCTATAACAGAGTCTCCTTTACACCTATCAAAATGCTAATAAAAAGCCACTTTTGATTTACCTTTTGGGGAATGAAATGAATTCATTTAAAATTTATATTTTGTAAGTATGTACTCCTTATTATAAGCTTCCAAAAAATTAAAATTTTAATTAAATTTAATTTGATTATTATATTTTTTTTTATTTCTTGTGAACGTATGGTTTTCACTAAAAATCAAGCTCTCTATTTTGCACATGTGGAAAAATAGAAGATTATAAAAAAAAATTGAATTTCGATGCATACAAAAAAGGTAAGCATTATGTGGTTGCATTATGTCTAAATTGTAATTGGTTTGGCTTTGCAACTTGATTAAAGAAAAAAATTTCAATAAAAACCTATATAACCAAGTGGAAGCACTAGATATTGGAGTTAGAAATCTAAATTCAAAAGAATTAGAATTTTATCCATCATGGAAAAAAATTTATGCATTATACAGTGAGCGTCACTTTTTAAAAATGTTGTTTTATGAAGAAAAAACTAGTTTTCGAGGAAGATGAAAAAAGAAGTGCAATTTGATTCCAAAAAATTAGAATCTACAAAAAAAAATGTCAAGAAACTCTAGTTTTCATTATCTTCAAATTCCTCATGGTTTAGTCACTTTAGGTACTTGAAATTATTTCAGTGTCTAGTTTGCCTAGAAATTGTAAACCACTATTGTGGAATCACCTAGTTCCATTGGTCGAAACTCAACATTGGAAGAGCCGAAGTAAAAATCATCTTGAAATTGCTTTCTCCTCTAAATATATACTTAAACATGCACCTGATGGTCCTCTTTACATAGCCAGTCAAAGCTATTATAAGCCCACTAAAGGTATATTAATAGATCCTATATGTGGAGAGAATGTGATCACCAATGAATTCTTACTTCTATAAGAGCTCTATCAAGAAATACATGAAAAAATAAAGAGCATGGATTAAGATGAATAACAGTTTCAGTTTCCCTATGATGGGATTGATCACCTTACCTTTACAAGTAGTACCAAAAAAACTAGATGTCTCATTCTCCATCATATCAACCTCAGATCAATTTTGTGTGAATCTTGGTCACCCATGGCTACACTCCATGGGAGTGGTCCCATCAGTTGTGCATAAATGCTTAAAGTCTCACTTTGACAATGAAATTTTAATTGTGCATCATAGTGGCTTTAATCCTTTTTCTTCCCATGAAAACTTTTCCTTAGACTTCTTTAGGCCCAAGCTTATGGAATGTATTAAAGCTCGTGAGGACTTCTTTTTCAAATCTTACCAAAAAATTTAAGGAAAAATGTATAGAGAAATTATCCCTTCAAAAAATGCTTCTATCCACAACTAAGCCTATGATACTTGATGAAACCATGACTAAACTAGAAGACATTTAAACCAAACAAGATCAATCTAAGTTAGAACCTTTTCCTATCACCTACAAAAGACCAAGAGATAACGAAAACAATCTTGTCATGCATCCTAGAATAAATCAAGTTTACAAAGTTAAAGAGAAACTGGTTGAACAACCTTCCATGGTTCCTTTTGTTCCTCCCCTTAGGGAAGAAAAGAAACCTATGGTCGACCAACTCGCTCCTACACAAATGCAACTTGAAAACTGAAATAAAACAAGTAGAGGCTCTAGAGAGCATAGGTGTAGACATTGTTCCCTTGCTTGAAAGTTAAATGAGGAAATAAACAAAGAAAATAAAAAATACAAACTTTACTCAAGCGATGCATGATAAGTCTCGCCCTTTGTCAAAAAAATAAAAATCTTCTAATATAACTACAACAAGAGCTAAACAATTATTTGGATAGGGTATGTGCAGGATCATCATGAAAAAAATAGGCCCTTAAGTGGCAAAAACATTAGAAAAATATGAGTTAGGAAACTTGACATAAAAATTTGAATAAGTTATCTATATTATTTCAAAAATTTGTAAAAATATAATCTATATAAAATTGAATGTAGTTTCTAAACTACTAGGTATTTTTAAAAAGAAAGGAAATCTATTTGGTGAAAATTTGAAATTTCAATGCAGTAGTACTTAAATTTTAGGGAAAAAATAAGAAGTAGGTCTCTTGATAAGTAGGAGGTATTTTTCCACAGCGTGTCAAATTATGATATTGCTATCAAGATTCAACCGTGTAGTTTCGAGTCAAACTCATTGACCCATGTTTCATGAGTAGTGGTTCACCAGAACCCATCTCTCATGATATCAAATGGTCCACTCAGCACTCATTGCATCTAGGTGATGCTCACAGAGGTGAAGCACTGGTCCGTCCCGGGAGGTCACCCATCCTGGTACTGCTCCAGCTCAAGCGCGCTTAAGCTGAAGGGGATCTATATTGAATGGTTCATAAGGCACAACACTTGATGAAGGTTTTGCAAATGGGGTAACAACTCAAGCGGGCTTAACCTTGGAGAAAAATCCTTGGTTAAGCGCGCTTGAGCTGGAGCAGTACCGGGATGGGTGACCTCCCGGGATGGGTGACCTCCCGGGACGGACCAGTGCTTCACCTCTGTGAGCATCACCTAGATGCAATGAGTGCTGAGTGGACCATTCGATATCATGAGAGATGGGTTCCGGTGAACTACTCATGAAACATGGGTCAATGAGTTTGACTCAATACACCAATCGATAGCAATATCATAAATAGGTCTCACCACCATAACCACAATAAAATGATAATATTTTTTTATAATATTTTAGAAATAAGTAGAGGAATCATGTCTCGATGTGATGCATATTTTTTGTAATTTTTTCCTAGTAAATAATTAATTATGATTTTTTTAATACAACTTTTAAAAAATATGAAAAGCTCGTATGTATGACCACCTTAACTTAGTCAAAACTTCATGAAATTCAAATTTTATTTTTTTAATCCTATAGTATGTGAAGCATAGAATGTGACACATGTTTTGGATTCAAAAAATGTGATATCGTTTGAAATCTATAGATGTTGTTCAATTAGTCTATCAATTAGGACTTCAGTCATAATTTGAATAGAAAATGGATAATAATTACATATTAAATTCAAACTAAAGCATAATTTATATTTTTGGGAAGTTAGGAATTTCCTTTAAAAATCCTTTTTGTTTCATCAATTTTGGGTAAAAAAAGAGTCATCAGTTCATATTGCCACTTTTTGGCCCATCATGATCCTGCACATACCCGACATTGTCATTTCACTTCCTATTGTGATTAACTTGGATGATGATGATGAGATTGCTAGGATTTATGAACAAGTCTATAATGAATTGAATACATTGATTTCCTCTTCCATGAGCATAACCCAAAATTATCCTAATAAGAGTGTTGAACTTGTTGATGATCCTAGTTCAAAACTTGCTATTGTACCTTTGGCTAGTTGTCCACCTATACATGATGAACATGATTGGGATGTAGATGACCTACTAATAGGTTAACTCACATGTTCCTTACTAGTCTTTCACATTATTTCTTTTTCATGTGGTTTTTTTTATGTGTTTGCATTTTCATAGTGTGATCCCCTATATTGTTTGGTTTGATGTATCTTTCTCTCTCTCTTTTTGAAATTCCTCTATTTGTACCTTCATTCTTCTCTATGTCATACATCTTTTAGCTTTTCCTTTATTTTTCTTTATCTTATATTTTTATTTTGGGGATGATGCAAGGTGTTGAGACATACATGTCTCTTCCATCTTGACCCAAAATCTATCTTTTACCCTTTTCATTTGTCTTGTGTTTTCCTTTTGGGGATGATGAAAGGTATTAATATGTTCATGTCTCTTCCATGTTGACCCAAAAGATTTCTTTTATATTTTTCATTTATCTTGTGTTTTCCTTTTGGGGAAGATTCAAGGCATCAAGACATTCATGTTTCTTCCATGTTGAACCAAAAGGTTTTTCTTTTCTTTCACTCTCTTTATTTCATTCTTCTAGTTCTATGAGTATTTGGGGAATAATGATAATATTGAGTTGTCTGAAAACATTGTAGCAAGAACATATTGATCCCAAATTCATAGATACCTCATGTGTTTGGAGTTTCATTTTGCTGGACACCCCTTTTATTTTTCAATTTTCATGACGTAGCTTCATTTCAAAAGATATGACTTGGCATAGGGATTTCCAAGTTGGTTGTCATGTCTTCTTTATTGTTAGAATTTATCATTTGCTACTTTAAAGTAATTTCTCACAACATGGTGTTTAACAATTTCTTTAAAGTGGGGGAATACATTGGAATTATTCATTTGCATTTCATGTTTCATGGTGTAGCCTTCTTACATCATGCAATGCATATTTCTCTTTGTGGATGAAACTAGGTGTGATGTCCTTCAAGAGTGTTATCTCTCTTAGCATATTATATTCCTCTTAGTGGCTTGATGTGACATACTACATCCCCTAAGTTGTGAATCTTCTATTCTTTGATTGCTCATCTCTTGGAGACATTAGGCACAATGTTCCCTAAGTTAAGACCTTACTTGAATTAAGAAAGACTCCTTTGAATGTTGCCTATGGTTTTATTTGGATTGTTAGTTATATGGCCACCTTGCACAATACACTTTGCATGCCTATGGAGCAATCTTTTTTTTTCACAAGTTCCAATCATACAAAGCTTCACTTGCCTCCTGAAGCTTGAAGTTCATTGTTGCATGGCACGTTATAAAAATTATCATAAGATATAATTTTGGTATGGTTTGATGGGAAGCCCATCCGAGGCATGAATTTCCCATAGCCACTCACGTGTGTGTGTGAGTGCATACTGGCCATGTGTGTATGTGTCTCACCTCTTTGGATTACTCACCCAGTGGATGAATTGAAGTTTGATTACCTCAAAGGGAGATGAAAATTTCATAAAAACATCCTAGATCTATTACACATCATGCTGGACAAATAGTTGAAGCTTGACCCACCCCTTTTGCTTTTAGAAACAAATATTTTGGTTACCCATAATGCTTAAGACCCTTCTAGGGTTTTTCACCTAAAAGGGTAAAGATTAGGTGTCCAAAATGAAATATTACATTCAAAGAAGGATGTGATGTGGCTATAATGTGCCTAGATGAGATGTAGTAAGTGCCAAGGAGTGAAAATGAATTGATTATATATGTAAAACTAAGAAATGCAAGGTGCTAGAAAACACAATGTTGTTTACAAAAATGAAGTAGAAACATGCACAAATGAAAAAAAAACATAATTAAATTGAATGGATTGCACTTGGAGGTAGAATTTTGATGTTGGGAGGTTATGGAATGCTTTAGAAATCACTATTAATGACCACTGTGAGTCATATGCCATTGAAGGCGAATCAGTCTAGGTTTTGGTAAAGTTTGATGAAACTGGTTTCTAAGTGTTGAGAACTAAAAATTGATGAAATCAAATTTTCTATCCTGGAATTAGGACTCATTCACCATTGATTAAAAATTAGTCCACCTATAGAAATCTAAAAATTCTAATCTCAACTCTATGGGTCTAGATCTGTACTTGTCTTCTTGTTAGGTTGACAAAACCAAATCTATAGAAAATAGGCTAAATGATGTATCCAAGTTTGAAATAGGTTTTTTTTTACTTGAATATATTTGATGACTTGTTTGACCACTTTTCAATACTTATCTCTTTGAAAAATATTTCTACAACACTTGAAAAAACACATGCAAAGAGGGGGAAAATGGTTAAGGGTTAGAGTATAGGTATTTCCTTGGTCAAATACAACTTTGGTAATCAAACCCTTAATAATGAAATGAAATGAAAATCTCATGCACTCACGAAACCCTTGTTGTTAAAGTCCAAAGATATGTCAATGGCTGCTCCAAGATGCTTGATAATTGAATGATGCTATGATGCTCAAATGATTTTTTAGATGCTAGAATGAATGCTCGAGTGAATGCTTAAATGAGTTGGGGGGTTAAAATGAATAGAAAAACACTTATTTATACACACTTATGCCCTAATTTCCTAAAAATACATCATAGGCTAACCTAAGGTCTTAATGAACAAAAAACCTAAAGAAATTTGAAATTATTTTGAATTTTTTACCAAGAGGGACTCATTCGCTACCCATGGAAAATGGGTCCCACTCAAGGCATGCAAGTGGGTGTTGGGAATTAAGTTGTTTTTAATGTTATTTTTTGGGTTTATACTCAATAATTCAATAAATTATGACTTGTAAGTGCATAAAGGGGCCAAATAAAAGATAAGAAAGATGTATTTGGTGATAAAAATCCAAGAAAAGTGTGAAAATTGGTTACAAGACTTCACAACACTTTAAAATAAGACTTGGAAAGAGATGAAAAGGGAACATTTAGATGAACTATAATAAGAATAGTTTAGAAAGGTGTAGAAATGTGTTACAACACTTCACAACACCTTTACACGACATCATAAATTCTTTATGATTCATAAAGATTCGAGAGATAATGTGAATATGTGGGGCATATTACAACATTAAATAAAAGTAAAATCAAGCCAAATAAGCACAAGGAGGGATAAAAAAAGAAAAAGGTAAAAGGGATACTTTTTGATTGTCCACAGTTAGCCTCCACTTTAGTGAGAAGATGAAATTGCTTCAAACTTATAGTAAAGTAGAGCAACACATCTAAGGAGGAGTTCAGATTTACTAGTTCTTGATAAAATGGAATAACAACAATCAAGAGGGATGATCAAGCTCCCAGGATCAAAATCCCATGGAAAATAAATTATAAGTTCAAAGGAACATACATGAAAGTTATGAGAAGGAATGAAGGTAAGAAGAGAAATCTTGGATTGTCTATCCAACTCATTGTGGATTACATCTAGGTTGTTTATTTGGAACAAGAAATGTTGTACTCAATCTAGGGAAATAGAACTTATGGCTTTTTGTCAGGTGAGAATGCCCAAGTATACTCACTCCAGGGCCACAAAACTTCAAGTTGTCCATGTGGTGAGAAATTCACAAGGTGGCTATGGGGAAAGTCATGCCTAAGAATGGGCTTCTTGCTCAACCATATTAAAGTTATACGTACTGATAACATTAATAAGGTTCCGCAAAGAAAAATGTTGTTTCCTGCTTCATGAAACAAGAAAATATTTGTATGCTTAGAACTCATGAACAAATGTAATGGTACCATAGGAATGAAAACTGTGTTATGCAAGGTGACCATGTAAATGAAAAATGTAACATGCAAAATAAATGCTCAATTGATTATTGGTTAGTTCATTTAAGGTCTTAACATAGGGAACATTGTGTCTAATGTCTAAAAGAGAGGACCAATAAAAAAATATAATATTCAAAACATAGGAGATTTAGTGTGTCACATTAAGGCACTAAGAGGAATGTAATATCCTAAGATAGATCACACTTATGAAGGACACTATACCCAATGTCATCCAGAAAGTGAAAAATGCATTGTATGAAGTAACAAGGTTGCACTAAGAACCAAGAAAAATGAAAATGAATAAATCCAATGTATGCCCCCACTTTAAAGGAATTGCTACACGACGTTCTATGACCTATTACTTTAAAGTAGAAAAATGAAAAATGCAAAAAGAAGAAACAAGACATGAGAGCCAACTTGGAAATCCCATAGCCAAGTCATATTTTTTTGAGTAAGGCTACATCATGTAAATGAAAAAGGAACAAAAGAAAGAGGGGTTTCCCCCAAAAAGGAACACACCAAACACATAAGGGATCTATTGATTTGGAGTTAGTATGCTCATTTTTGCAATGTTTTTATTAAAGAGCTCAGAACTATCATCATTCCCTGAACACACATAGAACTAGAAGAATGACACAAAGAGAGCAAAAAAAAGAAGAAAAATAAAGCCTATTTTGGATCAAAATGGAAGATCCATACAATGTATCAATGCTTTGCATCGTCCCAAAAAGGAAAACACAAGAAAAAAGAAAAGTAAAAGGACTAATTGGGTAAACATAGAAGATACATAGGCTTCTCTACATTTTGCAACATCCCCAACAGGAAAACACAAAAAAATGTGAAAAAGAAAAGTAAAAGGACCGATTGGGTCAACATGGAAGAGACATAGGTCATCTCTATGCTTTGCATCATCCCCAAAAGGAAAACACAAAACAAAAGTGAAAAAGAAAATTAAAAGGACCAATTGGGACAACATGGAAGAGGCATAGGGAGTCTCTATGCTTTGCATCATCCCTAAAAAGAAAACACAAAACGAAAGCGGAAAATAAAAGTAAAATGAAAAAGTGATAGATGACATATAGAAGAATGAAGGTACAAATATAATAATTGCATGAAGATAGGGAGAACATCAAATGTTATGTCATGGTGGAACACGATACGTGCACATGAAATCATATCAAAGAAAAGGTAAAGAAAAATGAAAAATGTAAAAATGTTGGTAATGCAAATATAAGTCATGCATGAAACATGTCATCCACCTCCAAATATTAATTAGTATAAGTGGGTAGAAAACAACACGGTTAAGGAACGAGGAAAAATGAATTACTAGGACAAGGTTGACAATTGTGTTCCCCACAAAGTGTAAGGAAAGAGTGAACTAAGATAGGTGATGGAAAAGAAAATACAATGGTGAGAATAGAGGAATCAACAACCATTTTATGAGAAGGAATGGAAAGGTTGGACTATGGGAGTATGGGATAGAAATCAATATTAGTGAAGTGATACTTACTTAGTGTATCCTTCAATGTCTGACATTCATCACTTCAATGGCCAAGAACATGATGGTATTTACAATATGGTATATTTGAATCATTAGGATGGATGACCAACATATTCAAAGGTATTAAGAGTATAAGACCTCTTTTAAAAAGAATTTGTAGTTTCCTTTCACATTCAAGTGGTGGATGGAGTGAAAATGTTAGTTTTTTTCAGCTTGTAAGGTTGTTTGCATTTACTAGAATCACCCATTCTGTGAATTGAAGGAGGGAGAGGACCCATTGGGATCCCGATATCCCTATGACTATTAGTAGGCATGGGTTGTTCTTCAGGAAGAAGGATTTTAAAGTTAGGGGGAGAGTCAAAGATGACTGTTCCATCATTACAAAGCCTTAGATGCTCACTAGGAGGCTTATGTTCATGAGGAGGATCTTGATAGCCTAGCGCTTTTTTTTTTCTTCATTTGTAGGTTGCTCAAAAAGATGATGAATTTCATGTTCACTAGTTATGTCACAACCTTTCTTTCGTAAGATGGGAAAACCTTTGTTGTAAGTTTCTTCAAGGTTGATTGAGGTTTTTGTAACTTTGTTATCATAGAAGGGTTGAGGGGCTTCTTGTGTTTATTTCAGGATGTAAATCTCCAAATGTATTAGGAGGTGCCATAGTAGAAAGGTTTGATTGTTTCATAGAAGGATAAAAGGAGGCATTAGATTCAAGGTGATCAAGGAATTAGTTGAATAACTTATTCATGCTATAATCATCTTCTCCAATGATGTCAACATCATGAGGAGGACAATCATGGGGAGTTGAGGGAGTAGGAGGAAGTTCAAGGTCATTAGGATCACATCCAAAGGCACAGTTTGACATGTCAACTAAGGATTTCAAAGATATCCAAAACTTATTGAAGAAAAAGGCGATGATCTAAATGAAGGAAAGTAAATAAATGCAAGAAATTGAATAGAACAAAGAATCTAGAAATTATGACAAAATGTGGTTATAGAAATAGAATTACAAAAAATGCCATAAAATGCAATTTAAAATGTGCAACTAGATTGATTCGCCCAAGGTGTCGAATGAGTCTAGGGATGAATTTTTTTGAGTTTTTTTTAGAAATTTTAAATGTAATTTGATGTTTTTTAGATTGTGTTATGTAGAATGATAATGTAGATGAAAAAATGTAGTGTTTTAAAATGATTTGAAATGAAAAAATGAAGGCTATATGAAGTTTTCACTAATGCACTTTTATAAAACCTAAGGATGCAAAATAATGCAAAACCTAATGAAATGTTGATGCAAAATAAACCTAGGATGAAAATGCACTTAAAATTAGAATTAAAAATTCTCTAAAGACAAGTTCACCAAAGTGTAAACAAAGATTTTGGTTACCCAGTGTAATTAGGAGAAAATTAGATATAAAACTAAAATAGTAATATATTAGAATCCTAACTAGCACAATAGAGTACGAGCAAGCATGAAAATCACAATAACAAACAAATGCAAACCCAAATCTACACTAAACTCGATTTATCTCCATTGCTCTTCTCCACCTGCATAAGAATGCAATATTTTGAAGGCTGAATGTTGCTCAATTCAGCAGCATAACAATCTGATGAAAATGATAAATGCAGAATGATAGAGACAAATGGAAGACTGAAGAATGATTTTGAAAGAATGAGGATACTTAAGAATCAACCCCCCTAAATGGATTGTGAGAGGTTGTATTTATAGATCCTTGATGTGGACAAAGATAAGATTTGATAAGATTATATAAGGATTTGTTTTTTTTTTTTTATTTGATCAAGGAGGAAATAAAACAAGATAAGATAAGATGTGAAAATATAGAAAAAAAATTATTCTCTTTTAAAGGAAATAAATCCTAAAAAATATGAGAATGATAATTGATGAATTATCTAATTAAATAAATTAATTAGATACACATGAGTTTCAATTTTGGAAAGAAAGTGAAAAGATCTATTTAAGATTCTATTAATTAAATAAATATTTGATTTATTTAATTAATGTTGAATGATTTCATCAATTAAATAATATAAATTATTTATTAACATTAGATGAATTAATACAAATGATTTAATTAATTAAATAATATAAATTATTTAATTAACATTAGAGGAATGGATGGATTATGCATAGGAAGGGAATAAATGAAATTAGTCAAATAAATAAGATTTATTTAACTAATTAGATGATGACATGGGTACCTAGGGAAAAACATACTACAAGATGTCTAAATGATGCAATTTTGTGACAAAGTGTTGTAAGAAGACATTTTTGGGTGTCTACATTTTTCCCCTCTTTGAGATGATGTTCAAGATCATGAGATTTTTTTCGAGTAACATCATTTCAAAGAAGCTAAGGTATGGATAGAGGAAAATGGATGATGATATCATAATATGATAATGATGGAATGATGATGCTCCCTATAGAGGATAGGCGGGTTGTACAACACAGGTAGGCTCTTGAAATGAAAGGGATGGGTCAAGAACTAAAGATGAAGGAATGTATAAAAGAAGTGAAGGATGCATTATGCCGCAATGAAAGTGAGCAACCATGATGTTTGATTTAGCACTAGACGTTATGCACCAAGGTGACTAGTTGTCTCGTGCCACAGTGTAATACAACCATGTCTAGACGTATAAGGAAGTAGACTTAGAGCATTAAAGTCCTAATGCACAAAAGGTATGATGTGACCTTAGATGCAAAGGATAGTACAAAAAGCTACTCCAACATACACAAGATATGAATATTAGCTGGAATGATACGGATTTGATACAAATGCAAGATAAAATGATAACACACACAAGCAAGCAAACAAGAATGCAAAAATGATACAAAAACAAACAAGGAATTGCCCCTGTCAAGTTGTAAAGCAATGATTAATTGATTGATTGATGATGATGATAGTGTTGTCATTGTGGGGAACGATATATCCCAAGATCAACACAAGGATGACTGATAATTGAATAATTGAATTGGATTGATGATGATAGTGTTGTCATTGTGGGGAATGACATATCCCTAGATCAACACAAGGATGATGATAATTGATTGATTGATTGGGTTTACAACAAGACTAGGATCAAGACCAAAGGATGTGATTGGATAATTTGACAAGATTGATCGACTTGATTGGTATGGATTAAGGATTGACTTGCATTTGGATTATTGCTTGGATTGATTTGATTGATTTGAAGAAATAGTTTGTAATGATATGATGATTGATTGGATGACAAGATGTGATGAATTGAATAGAATAATTGATGTGATTGGAATGATTTAGGTTGAAGTGATTTGATTAGATGATCAATTGATTGAATTGAGGAATTGATTTGATTGGAATGATTTTGATTGATTGGATTGACAAAGAAATGAATTGATTTGGTGATAATGATTAGATTTATTAGAAGAAGTTATGTGGTTTGATTTTATTTCTTGGATTTTTGTTGGCTATTTGATTTTTTTTGTCTTTTTTCAAGACCTTTTTCCATTATTTTGTAATTTTGGGGATATTTTGATTTTTTTTGTTTATTTATTTTTGATTTTTGAAATGTTTTAATTTTTTGGACTTTTAATTTTTATTTTTATTTTGACTTTGAAATGGTTTGATTTTTGGATTTTTAGATATTTTGATTTTTTTGTTTTGAAATGTTTTGATTTTTTGGATTTTTATTGATTTTTGAAATGTTTTAAGGTGTCAAAGGATGAAAATTTGAGTAGCCTTTGTGCTAGATACCAATGAAAAGAGGAAAACCAAGTCTAGGTGCAAGGAGATAGATGGGATTATGGATGAAATGGTGGGTGATAGGATAAGGGATATAAGACTCATGATATATGGATGGATGGAAAGGATAGGTCATAGTGAAAGGAATGGATGTATTCATCATAAGAGAGCAAAGATGTGATTTCCAAAGACTATATTGGATAGGAATAACATGCCCCATTCTAGGTACAATACTTAGGATTTGTCATGACAAAGCTTATGATAATAGGATAATGGTAGACTTTTTTGGAAGGATGAGGTATGTCAAGAGATACCCAAAAATATTTTAGCCTTTTGCCCCTATATATTCATCAAGATAAAAAGGAGAATGGTGGATAAGTGGACTCAATATGATAGGTAAGTATGATGGCTAAGATGGTAGGTAGGATGGAAATGATATGACATGAATGGTAGGTTGGATAGATAAGACATTATGCCCCCAAGTGTAAGTGACATAGAAGATCAACCCACACATGATGCCTATTTGCTAGGTTTTCATCATGGTACTTATCTAGGGTGCTTGTTTTCCAAGTTTTCACCATTGGACAAAGGTATTTCTCTATACTTTTTTTTTTACTTTTTGACTAGGAGAAGGGGAATATGGATAGGAGGGACTTGTGTCTAGTTCCATGAAAGGTGATAGTCCCACTAGATGGATGTCATCAAATGGACCATGTCAAGTGCTCATACATTCCAATAAGGAATGAAATGAAAGGGAGATAGAGTAGGTAGATGATGGATTATGATGTGGATTATGGAGGAAAATAATGGATTATTATGTAGATTATGTATGGAAGATGATAGGGATTATATGGGACTTATGGAAAAGATGAATGGGGAGGCTTAGCCAAAATCACAAACCATAGGAAGATGGTTGGGGAGATATGTAGGATAATGGATGAAGGGTGAGGAGATGGAGGTATGTGGAATTGTTGTGAAATGGAAGGGAACCATGACCAATGGCTGCAAACATAGTGATAAATGTTGAAGCTTTTGATGTGGATGGGGTGTAGGAAGAAATGAAGATGTTTTCTTAGGAGGTGGTTGTAAGGAAAATTAGATGTAGAAAACAATTCTCCTAACATCAATACCTCAGGAAAGAATGCATATACACTTTAAAATTTATAGTTTACACTCAAATTAAGATGCACTATGAAACAGATTACAGAAATAGAGTTTTGACAATCACACGAGAACACCAAATATACGTGGGAAAACCCTTACGGGAGAAAAACCCACCACGCCAAGAGAAATCACTTTGTATTACAGTAAAAAGAATTACATACAAGTTATAGAATTATCTTTCTGGTGTCTATTAACAGTAGCATTCACCATTTACAATTTTATTCATAGGAACCTTCACAATTCCAGTCTATAGAATTCTTCCATTGCTTTGATCACTCAACAATCTATTGAACCAACCCGATCACATTCTGCAATCTCAGATTATATCCATGGTGTTCCCTGACTGTCGAACTTCCTCACAGAACTGTTGCAACTGACTGAATTCCAACTGTTCCCATTTAGCTCTTCCTATTTGTCCACAAGATGCCACATCAAAAGGTCTTGGTCAATAGAATTCACACTATGTTGGCATCTCGGTGAGACACTAATAGTGTCTTGCTGATGCCAAATAGACTTCATATCAACATCGCCAAGAGATACCACAGTCGCCAAGACATTCCATTGAGCTTCATGTGTTACATTGAATTCACCAAGCAGTCGCCTAGACCTATCGCTTTCGCTAGTAGATCATAGCGAGTCACCAAAGGTTATACCGAAGACACAAGTCATATCAAGCTCCAAAGGATAGTCGACAAGACATATTGATATCGCCAAGAGGTTTCTCTGATAGCTTTGAGTTACACCGAAGCCATCAATAGTTGGCGAGACCTATCATTGTCACCAAGAAGTCACAGCAAAGTCAAAGTGTCTCATAGTTGTGAGTTAACTAGTCGGTAAGAGTATCACTCTTCGGTGAGATGTTATACTGAGCTTCGCAATTCATGTAGACTTGAGTGTTCTCATCAGCCAAACAATTGGCTTTCGCCAAGACATCATACCGAGATCCATATGTTTCACCAAAGTCATTAGTCGTCATCAAGACATACGCCCTTTGCCGAGAGTTCTTATCGAGTCATAGAGGTACCCCGATGATCACTGTTCGCCAAGACCTATGCCGAGGAACCCTCATCATCATCAAGACTTACATCATTTTCCAAGACTTCTTCTCGAACCATTAAGTTACTTTGAAGGGTCCATCATAAAGCACTATCAGTGAGACTTTATCTATCGCTAAGAGATCTTAGTGAACCCTTAGTGCTACTCTGAAGATCATGGTCGCCAGTAGTCTCCCCGACTAATGATTGAATGGCCTTTCATCCAAAGGTCTCCCGAGTGCTAAGAGGAAATAGCGAATACACTATGTCACAGTGATAGACCAACGTGAACCGTTCGGCAAGACCTCTACAAGGTCACAACGACTTGTTCAAAACTGAATGAATCAAATTGCTAGTAGGCCAGACAATGAAGATGTTACACTGACTTGGCTCTAATAGAGGTTTCAGCCTGTATTGTTTGAGGCACATATTTCCAACAATCTCCCACTTGACAAAGATCATACAGGAACATCTAGAGCACGAAAAATATTTACTAAAAAATATGGGCACTAAGGCCCATTGAACTGGCACACCACCTGAACTTGTCTATGCTCACTGGCTTTGTCAATGTATCTATAACATTCTCCAGAGTATGAACTTTTTCCAAACTAACCTTTCCATCCTCAACCATATCTCGTACAAAGTGGTACTTTACATCAATATGTTTCATTCTAGCATGGAAAGTTGGGTTATTTTCCAAACACATGGCACTCTGACTGTCACATAAAATTGTTATTTCTCCTGCATCAAAACCAATGTTAGAACACAAATGTTTCAACCATACAACTTCTTTACAAGCATGAGTAGCTACCATGTATTCAGCCTCTATAGTGGACAAAGTGACTACAGCCTGTCACTTGCTCATCCAGCTCACTGCACCGCCATTCAACATGAAAACATAACCACTGGTGGACCTCCTACTATCAATGTCCCCTGCCCAATTAGAATCTACATAACCACGAATGCTGAGAATCCTCTGTCATTCATTCGAATTCCCATGATAACACAAAGAATATTCTGAAGTCCCCTTCAAATATCTAAATACTCTCTTCATAGCATCCCAATGTATTCTTCCTGGATTAGCCATAAATTGACTAAGTACTCCCACTGCTTGGGAAATGTCTGGCCTTATACAGAACATTGCATACATAAGACTGCCTACAACACTCGCATAGGGCACACTGGTCAAGTCCTCCATCTCAGTAGAAGATTTTGGACAGTCCTCAATAGATAGCTTCATTCTTTGCATGACTGGAAAAACTAACTGCTTGCAATCATTCATGCAAAATCTCTCTAGAACAGCCCTTATATACTTACTCTGACTGAGCCAAAGCTTTCTATTCTTCTTGTCCCTAGTTATCTCCATCCCCAAAATATACCTTGCTGCACCAAGATCCTTCATTTCAAACTTAGCAGATAACTGAGACTTAAGATCAGAAATCATTAGCTTGCTATTTCCTATGAACAACATATCATCAACATAAAGAGCAATAACAAGCACTTGATCACTTTCAACTTTATAATATACATAGTGATCTAATTTTGATCTCACAAAGCCTAAAGATAATACGTAAGTATCAAATTTATGGTACCACATTCTAGGTGACTGCTTTAACCCATATAGAGACTTCTTTAATTTGCATACCAATTTTTGATGCAGGAGCATCCAGTGGTGTAAGGACAATCTTACATCACCCAAAAATAGTTAAATTTCAAGTTTCTCAGTTTTTAGATGTTTTACATTTTTTGATACCCTTTTCATCATAATGAAATTCCCAATTTATGGTTTTTATTTTCTATTCATGGGTGGAAAGATATTGCAGTTTTAGTTTCCCAAATTTGCACCTAAAAATCTTCTAAGTTAGATTTGAGGCACTTAGAGTTCCTAGATCGTCCTTGAAACTTGCCAAAATCGGCATAGCATATTTCAAGCGCGTTGACTTCGAGACCTTTCCAATGGTTCAAATGGTTCACGAATCAGAGTCCCAAATCAAAAGTTATGGCCCCGGGAAGTTGGTGCACTTTCTAAAAGATACAATTGCAAATGTTCTTTTGAAATTTGAACTTCAAGTTATAATTTTTAGGTGCCAAACTACCTAAACTCAAATTTGAATGTTGTTTTGGCTCCAAACTAAAGAGGAGCTCTATTTATGGGCGGGTTTCTAATTTTTGGGTAACTTTTGGGGACAATCTTGCATATTGTGAAAAGGTTATTCTGCAGTTTGCATGTGTTGTAGAACTTGGGGATTGAGATCCTCTACATGTAGAAGATCTATTTTCTGAATAATAAAATTATTCTCTTGTTTGTGGGTTATTTTATGTGTCTCAGACTGAGCCCTCATCAAGTTGTATCAGAGCAGTTTTTCTTGAGCGTGTGGACAGATCATTGTGAGAGGCAGTTCACCCAGGACTGTGGTTGTGGGTCGAGGTCAAGAAAGATGCCTCCAAGAGTGATGCCTGGTAGGTGGTGGTGCCAGAGGTGGTCGAGGTGGCAGAAATGTTGGTGGAAGAGATGCACTGGTAGCCCTCCAAAGACAGATTGAAGCATTACAAGAGTAGTTGAGAAGAGGGTTAAACCCGAGGGAGGAAAGTGAGGATGAAGGAGAAGAAGAAGGTTCAAATGTAGAAGAGGAAGAATAAGCAATTGATCAAGACCAAATGTGGCTAATAAGGGCTATTTCGAAGATCAAGAAAAGACCCAGAGCAGAAGTCCCCAATTATTCTGGAAGTCTGAACACAGAAGAGTTGATTGACTAGATCAACGAGCTAGAAGAATATTTTGAGTATGAGGAAAGAGAGGACCCAGATCGGGTTAAGTTTGCAAAAATGAAGCTAAATGGCCATGCCAGTATTTGGTGGAAAGAGGTTTAGTTGGAAAGAAATCAAAGAGGAAAAGGAAATATCAGCAGATGGGATCTCATGGTAGAGAAATTGAAGAAGCAGTTCATACCAGTGGACTATGAGTTAGATCTGTTGAAGAAATTGCAAGGGTTGAAGCAAGGAAGCAGATCTATGAAAGAATATACTGAATATTTTCACAAGATAATGATCAGAACAAGCCACACAAAGTCCAATAAGGAGAAGGTAGCCTGTTATCTTAATGGGTTATGATCGAGCATTCAGGAGGAGTTAAGCCTAGTTAGAATGACCACCATTGAGGATGTGAATCAGTTTGCTTTGAAGGTGGAAGAGAAGCTGAACAAAAGATATGATGGCAAGCAAAAAGGATGAGGAGGTCAAAGTAGAAGGGGCAATGGAAGACCTTCAGGAAGCATAAATGATGATGAAAAGAAAAGTGAAGATGTGGGTACCAGCTG
The DNA here is from genome assembly GCA_007258455.2 of Sequoia sempervirens. NCBI lineage: Eukaryota > Viridiplantae > Streptophyta > Pinopsida > Cupressales > Cupressaceae > Sequoia > Sequoia sempervirens. The sequence continues at coordinate 183,983,286 of VDFB02000017.1, forward strand.
AAGCCAAAGAAATGACAACTTGTATCACCCTCATTATCAAAACAGTGGTGATTAAAGAGGTAGAGGACGAGGGAGATATGGACAAGGATCTGGAAGAGGTGGTTTCAAAGGAACGTGTTTCCAGTGTGGTGAAGAAGGGCATTGAGCCTATGAATGTCCACAACACCAAGGAAGGGCAGACAAAAGGCCAGAAGGTCATAGAAGGGTTGCGCATGCGATGAGAGTCCCAATCTGAACATTTTGATGATGTTGAAAGGGGAGAAGCCCTAGTGATTAGGAGAGCCTTGGTGACTGAGGAAAAGGAACCAGAACAAAGGAAGAATCTATTTCGCACAAGGTGCAAGTGTGAAGGAAAATGTTGTGATATCATTATTGATGGTGGGAGCACTGATAATCTGGTGTCAGAGGAGATGGTCACAAAGTTGAAGCTGAAGAGGGAAAGGCACCCTCATCCATATCGGATTGCCTGGTTGCAGAAAGACCACAAAGTTTTGGTCAATGAGCAGTGCCTAGTAAAGTTCAAGATCAAGAGCTACCATGATGAGGTACTCTGTGATATCATCCCCATGGATGCATGTCACATGTTGTTGGGGAGGCTGTGGCAGTTCGATAGGTGAGCTATACATGATGGCCATGCAAACACTTATTCCTTGACAAAGGATGGGGTTCATCACAAGTTGAAACCCCTAAAGGAGACTGAAGAAAAGGTATGCAGTAGTGCTAAAATTTGTTATGTAGATGGAAGAAAATTTTTAGAAGGTATGAAGCATGATCGTGTGTGTTATGCATTGATTCCTAGAGTGAGTAAGGAGGATAGTGAGAAGGTTCTAGAAGAATTTTATGGGATGTTGGATGAGTTTCAGGATATTGTTTCTGATAATGTACCTTAGGGTTTACCACCAATAAGGAAGATCAGTCATCAGATTGACTTGATCCCTAGAGCTAGTTTGCCAAAGAAGGCAGCTCATAGAATGACTCCAGCAGAAAATGAGGAATTGAACAGACAAGTTCAAGAGTTGTTGAGAAAGGGTTTGATACGGGAGAGTTTGAGTCCATGTGTAGTACCTGCAGTACTAGCACCAAAGAAGGATGGGGAGTGGAGGATGTGTATAGATTCCTGAGCCATAAACAAGATAACAATCAAGTATAGATTTCCCCTGCCAAGGATGATGACCTGATGGACTGTTTGAGTGGAGATCAGTACTTCACAAAGATTGATCTAAAGAGTGGATATCACCAGATCCAGATTCGAGAGGGAGATGAATGGAAGACTACCTTCAAGACCAAAGAGGGCCTGTACGAGTGGTTATTCATGCCCTTTGGGCTAACCAATGCACCGAGCACATTCATGCGGCTCATGAATGAGGTACTAAAAGAATTTTTGGGAAGTTTTGTTATTGTGTATTTAGATGATACTTTGATTTTCAGTAAGACATTGGATGATCATCTGATGCATATTTAGAGAGTGTTTGAGAAGTTAAGAGAAGATAAACTATTGATTAATCTGAAGAAGTGTAGTTTTGTGAAGAGGGAGTTAGTGTACTTGGGGTTTGTTGTCTCAGCAGAAGGTCTCAAGATGGACCCAGAGAAGGTGAAGGATATTATGGAATTGCCTACCCCAAGAACTGCTACCGAGGTGAGATCTTTCCATGGTTTGGCTAGTTTTTATAAAAAGTTCATTATAAACTTCAGTAGTATTTGTGGACACCTGACTGAAACAATGAGAGGGGATAGAAAAGAATTCAAGTGACAACGGGTGGCAAAAGTTTTGAACTGTTGGTAGAAGGTGTGAGCAACCTATTCTAGCCTCCCATATTTCAACAAGGTGTTTGGTGGATTGTGATGCTTGGTTGTGCCATTGGAGGAGTGTTGAACCAAGAAGGTAAAGCCCATTGCCTATTTCAGTGAAAAGTTAAATGATGCCAAGAGAAAGTATTATGTATATGATCAAGAATTTTATGCGATAGTTCAAGCATTAAAGAAATGGAGACATTATTTGTTGTCGAAGGAATTTGTTCTATATACTGATCATCAGGCCTTGAAGTACCTAAATAGTCAGGGAAAATTAAATCAAAGGCATATGAAATGGGTAGAGTTTTTGCATAGTTATACCTTTGTTTTGAAACATAGGAGTGGGAAGTCAAATAGGGTTGCAAATGCCTTAAGTAGGAGGCATACATTGATGACAAAGATGCAGATTGAGGTGGTTGGGTTTAATGAATTTAAGACACTATACGCAAAAGATCCTGATTTTGCAGAGGCTTGGAAAGCTTGCAAGGAACCTGTTACAGTGGACAAGACAAGGTGGCTGGATTTCATAATGTAGGATGGCATGATATTTAAGGGTAGTCAATTGTGTATCCCGAGGAGTTCCATGAGGGAGAACCTGATAAAGGAGAAGAATAGTGGAGGAATGGCAGGACATTTTGGTCGAGATAAGACCATTTCCATTCTCAGTGAGCATTATTATTGGCCTCAGTTGTCACAGGATGTGAAGAAGTTTGTACAAAGTTGTAGGGTATGTCGGATGGCTAAAGGAGTGAGCCAGAATACAAGCTTATATCAGCCCTTACCTATACCAGAGAGGCCATGGGAGGATATAAGTATGGACCTTGTTCTTAGTTTTCCAAGGACACAATGAGGGAATGATTTAGTCTTTGTGGTGGTTGATAGGTTTTCGAAGATGGCACATTTCATTCCATGTCAGAAGACCCATGATGTAGTCCACATTGCTGACTTGTTCTTCAAAGAGGTGGTGAGGCTACATGGTCTGCCAAAGAGTATTGTTTCAGATCGTGACACCAAATTTGTGGGGTACTTTTGGAGGACCTTGTGGAGGAAGCTGAAGACAAAGTTTAAGTTCAGTTCTGCACACCATCCATAAATAGATGGGCAAACAGAGGTTGTTAATAGGAGTCTGGGTAACCTACTGAGATGTTTGGTAGGAGATAAACCCAAGGGATGGGACTTGATCTTACCCCAGGTAGAGTTTTCTTACAATAATTCTGTCAACAGAAGCACTGGTAGATCACCATTCCAAATTGTGTATGGAGGTAGCCCCAGAACAGCTCTAGAATTGAGGAAGATGGACCAAGAGAAGAAAATAAGTGCTGAAGTTGAAGATTTTATAGAACACATCAAGGATATACATGAGAAGGTAAGAGACCATATTAACAAGATGAATATGTAGTATAAGGCTAAGGCAGATCAGAAGAGGAGGTATAAGGATTTTTAGATTGGTGATGAAGTGATGGTCCACTTGAGGAAAGAAAGGTTTCTAGTGGGAACATATAACAAATTGAAGATGAAGAAGTTCAGTCCCTGTAAAATTTTTAAGAGGCATGATTCAGGGAATGTATATGAGGTAGAGTTACTGAATGGATTCAACATTTCCCCTATGTTCAACATTTCAGATTTGATAGAGTATCATGAAGGTGGCGCAGAGGAAGTACCAACGATGAAACAGTGTGGAATTTCAGCACCTACTTCAGAAAATGAGGAGATTGAAGAAATCCTGGATAGTCGTGTGGGAAAGAGTACCAAGAACAGGCAGTATGAAGAATATCTGGTGAAATGGAAAGGGAGGCCTATTGAAGATTCATCTTGATTGCCTAAGGTAAAGGTTGACCATTTGGGTTTTCCTCCATGATCTGAGACATGACAGGGTCACTTCTCAAATTACCCTGGGTGTCTGATGCAGGAGCATCTAGTGGTGTAAGGGCAATCTTGCATCACCCAATAATAGTTAAATTTCAAGTTTCTTAGTTTTTAGATATTTTTACATTTTTGGATACCCTTTTTGTCATAATGAAATTCCCAATTTACGGTTTTTAGTTTCTATTTCTGGGTGGAAAGATATTGTAGTTTTAGTTTCCCAGATTTGCACTTGAAAATATTCTGAGTTAGATTTGACACACTTAGAGTTCCCGTATTGGCCTCAAAACTTTCCAAAATTGGTGTAACAAATTTTAAGCGCGTTGTTGACTTCAAGACCTTTCCAACGGTTCAAACGGTTCGCGAATCAGAGTCCCGGATCAAAAGTTATGGCCACGGGAAGTTGGCGCACTTTCTAGAAGATACAATTGCAAATGTTCTTTTGAAATTTGAACTTCAATTTGTAAATTTTTGGCTCCAAACCGCCTAAACTCAAATTTGAATGTTGTTTTGGCTCCAAACTAAAGAGGAGCTCTATTTATGGGTGGGTTTCTAATTTTTGAGTAACTTTTTGTGAACAATCTCGCATATTGTGAAAGGGTTATTCTATAGCTTTATGTAGCTTGCATGTGTTGTAGAACTTGGGAATTGAGATCCTCTGCATGTAAGAAGCTCCATTTTCTGAATAATAAAATTATTCTCTTGTTTATGGGTTGTTTTATGTGTCTCAGGCTGAGCCCTCATTAGTTTTTCTTTACCTTTTTCATCAAAGTGTTCAGGCTAGGACATATAGATTTCTACTTCAAGATCACCACGAAGAAATGTTGTCCTCACATCCATTTGTTCAACCTCTAAGTCATACGCTGCTGCAAGTGATAATAGAAATCTAATGGACGTCAGCTTTGCTACAGGAGAAAATATTTCCCCATAATCAATTCCCTCTACCTGGGAATAACCCTTTGCAATAAGTCTTGCCTTGTATTTTTCTACACTGCCATCTAGACCAATCTTTTTCTTAAATTCTCATTTGTAGCCCACAGGTTTTCTTCCTTTTGGCAAGGGCACCAAACTCTAAGTTTCATTTTTATCTAATGATGCCATTTCTTAATTCATGACTTCCAACCAATAATCTGAATTAGATATTTTAATTGCCTCCTTTATAGTCCTAGGCTCATTAGTGGTAGAAATCAAGGTATAGGCACAAGTAGAATCAATTAATGAGAACCCATACCTATCTAGTTGTTTCCTTTCTTAGGTTGACCTCCTCACTGGCTGAGGCTAAGGTTCTTCTTCTTTAGAACTTTTAGAACTGCTTGAGCTCTCCTCAGTTTCAGGTACACTTTGAATTTTCAATTCCTCTTTCTCTAGTGTAGGAGGAATTGATGCTACATCCTTACTGTTTTCTGATTTTGTCTCTGACTACATATCTAAGGTGGAAGGTTTCAGCTCATGAAATATTACGCTCCTGCTATATACAACCTTCTCTGTAACAGGATTCCAAAGCTTGTATCCTTTAATGTTAGCACTATAGACAATAAAAACACATTTGATAGCCTTGTTCTCTAGCTTAGATCTTTTTACATCTGACACATATGCATATGCTTCACAACCAAAGACTCTAATATGTCTAAGAGAGGGCTTCTTACCAGACCATGCTTCCAAAGGTGTCTTCTCAACAAGAGCAGAGTTTGGAGACCGATTAACCAAGTAACATGCAGCAGTAGTCGCTTCAGCCCAGAACTTCTCCTCCAAACCAACACTACTAAGCATACTTTGTGCTCTCTCCATCACTATCCTATTGAACCTTTTTGCAACTCCACTATGTTGTGGAGTATAAGGTGTAGTCTTTTGTCTTTTGATTCCATGGTCTTTACAGTATCTTTCAAATTCATCAGAATAAAATTTACCACCATTATCAGTCCTTAAGCATTTTATTTTTCTACCAGTCTCATTTTCAATAAGATTTTTAAACTCCTTAAATCAACTGAACACTTCTGATGTACTTTTCAAAAAATATACAAATGCTCTCCTTGAATAATCATCAATGAATGACACATAGTATCTTGATTTAGACAATGAAGGAACATTCACTAGACCAAACACATCTGAGTGAATATAATCTAACAAACCAGAAGATTTATGAGGACTATCATAAAATGAAACATGGTGTTGCTTTCCATATATACAGTGTTCACAGAATTCAAATTCGAAATTACAATCTTCAAGCCCCTCAACAAGATTTTTGCTCTTCAAGGTTTTTAAACATTTTTCTCCTATGTGGCCTAACCTATGATGCCAAAGCATAGTCTTCTCTGAAAGAAGTTTTACTTCCGTAGAGTTTACATAATTAGGGATATTTCCCTCTTTACCTCCATTAGCATCTTTCAATGACTTCGAAGAGACACTGTTACATTGAATAGCTTGTGCATCCAACTTGTACAGGGTACCTATTCGAGTACCTCTACCTAGCACCATTGAACTTCTAGTCATCTTGCAGCCACTTCCAGAAAAAAAGACTTGTACTCTGATATCATTTAGCTTAGTGACAGAAAGTAGATTTTGAGCCAGACCTGGTATGTGCATAACATCATTGATTCCCTTTATTTTGCCATCAAGGAATTGTATTCTAACTCTTCCATGACCAACAATTTCCAAAGTTGAATCACTCACCAAGTACACCTTTCCACCATCATATTCTTCATACTTTGTGAACCATTCTCTATGAGATGTCATGTGGAATGATGCTCCAGAATCAATCAGCCAGACATCATCTGATGCTTGAGTAGCCAAGGTTACAATACAGAAATTTGCATCACTATGAGAAGAGTCATTGTCGGAAGTAAAATTCTTCTTCTTCTTCTCATCTTTACAATCCTTTTGGACATGACTAGGTTTCCCACAGTTCTAGCATTTCACCTTGGACTTCTTGCCAGGAGACTTTGATCTCCCTTTTGATTTTGATTTGGACTTCTTGTCCTTCTTCTTGCCTCTATCTTTTGACCTTCCTCTGACAACAAGAGCTTCCTTAGCCATCTCAGAAGATTTCCTTCTCATCTCTTCTGACAACAAAGAACCAACAACATCTTCCATCTTGAAACTGGATGTTGTACTCCCAATAGCCATCGCCAGATGATCCCAAGAGTCTAGTAAAGAACACAACAAAAGCATACAATGATCTTCTTCTTCAATGTTTACACCAACAGATGTTAATTGTGCGAGCAACATGTTAAATGCATTCAAATGATCAGCTACAAACCCTCATTCTTGCATTCTCAAAGAGTAGAGCTTCTTCTTTAGGAACAACTTATTCACCAAATATTTCCCTTTATAAATATACGCCAGTCTCTTCCACAAGGAAGAGGCAGTCTTCTCTTCATGCACATTGAGAAGAACTGAGTCTGCCAAATAGAGCCTTATTAGCCCCTTAGATTTTCTATCTGCAAGGTCCCATTCCTCTTGCTTCATGCCTGTAGGTTTAGTTCCAAACACATCAATCCAAAGATCTCAATCTACTAATAGATCCTCCATTTTGAGTTTCCACAATTCAAAGTTACTACCATTGAATTTCTCTATTTCAATCTTCCCTAATCAACTAGACATCTTAATCTGTAATTAGAAATAACAATCTCTACAAGACTCCCACTGAACAGAATTGACAGAAAAAACCCAATGTACCGCCAAGGATAACACAACTGGCCAAGCTCTAATACCACTTGTAAGGAAAATTGGATGCGGAAAACAATTCTCCTAACATCAATACCTCATGAAAGAATGCAGATATAGTTTAAAATTTACAGTTTATAGTCAAGTTAAGATGCACTCTGAAACTTATTACAAAAATAGAGTTTTGACAATCACACGAGAACACCAGATATACGTGGGAAAACCCTTACGGGAGAAAAACCCACCACACCAAGAGAAATCACTTTGTATTACAGTAAAAAGAATTACATACAAGTTACAGAATTATCTTTCTGGTGTCTTTTAACAACAACATTCACCATGTACAATTTTATTCACAAGAACCTTCATAATTCCAGTCTATAGAATTCTTCCACTGCTTCAATCACTCAACAATCTATTGAACCAACCCGATCACATTCTACAATCTCAGAATATATCCATGGCGTTCCCTACCTATCAAAATTCCTCATAGAAATGTTGCAACTGATTGACTTCCAACTGTTCCCATTCTGCTCTTCCTATTCGTCCATGAGATACCACATTAGAAGGTCTTACTTGGTCAACAGAATTCACATTGTGTTGGAATCTCGGTGAGACACTAATAGTGTCTCACCGATTCCAAATAGACTTCATATCGACATCGCCAAGAGCTACCACAGTCGCCAAGATGTTCCATCAAGCTTCATGTGTTACATCGAAGTCACCAAGCAATCACCCAAAAGTATCGCTTTTTCTAGGAGATCATAGCAAGTCACCAAAGGTTATACCGAAGACGCAAGTCATATCAGGCTCCAAAGGATAGTTGGAAAGACATACTGAAATCGCCAAGAGGTTTCTCTGACCGCTTTGAGTTACGCCAAAGCTATCAATAGTCGGTGAGACCTATCGTTGTCGCCAGGAAGTCACAACGAAGTCAAAGTGTCTCATAGTTGTGAGTTAACCAGTCGGTAAGAGTATTGCTCTTCGATGAGACATTATACTAAGCTCTGCAAGTCACGTAGACTTAAGTGTTCTCATCAGCCAGATAATTGGCTTTTGCTGAGACATCATACCAAGATCCATATGTTTCACCGAAGTCATCAGTAGTCGTCAAGACATACGCCCTTCGCTGAGAGTTCTTATTGAGTCATAGAGGTTACCCCGATGACCACCGTTCTCCAAGATCTATGTTGAGGAACCCTCATCATTGGTGAGACTTACATCGTTCTCCAAGACTTCTTCTCAAACCATTAAGTTACTTCGAAGGCTCCATCATAAAGCACTATCAGCGATACTTTATCTATTGGTAAGAGATCTTAGAGAACCCTTAGTGCTACTCTGAAGATCATGGTCACCAGGAGTCTCCCCGACTAACGATTGAATGGACTTTTGGCTAGAGGTATCCTAAGTGCTAAGAGGACATAGCGAATACACTATGTCACAGCAATGGACCAACATGAACCGTTCGGCAAGACTTCTGCAAGGTCACATCGACCTATTCAAAACTGAATGAATCAAACTGCTAGTCAACCAAAAAATGAAGATGTCACACTGACTTGGCTCTAATGGAGGTTTCAGCCTGTAATGTTTGAGGAAAATATTTCCAATAGTGGTGGATGTAGCACTTTTGGTACTCACATAGACTTAGTATTTTTATGAATTTTATTTGCTTGTGGGTTATAGGAATTTGAGACTTTTGAATGTAATGATAATGTGGGATGAAAGTGGATGGTTCAGATTTTTATGATGTAGATGCCTCATTTGACTTGCTTTCCTTTTCTTAGGGACCCAAACCATTTTAGTTTTGGCCTTTACTTTTGGAGGTATAGGCTTATATAACACTTTATATTTACTCAGCTTTGACATTTTACATTGATGTCCTAAGGCATATGGATTTCTAGCATTTTTTTACTTTATAGGTAGAGGTATTGGTTTTTTTGCTTTTGAATCTCATGGGTATGGTGGAATGAGTGGAAGATTCATGTTAATACAATGGGTGTATTGATTTGTCATGATTAAGATGTCTAGAGGGTTTATGGGTAGATGGATAAGAGGATTGAATGGTAGGGATATTAGGTGTTGGGAGTAATGGTGGTAAAGTGGATGGAGGGATATTAGGAGTTGGAAGCAATGGTGGAAAAGTTTATGGTGGAAGGTGTTTGGTCAAATGATTTTGAAATTTGTAGGATGATGGAAGAGAGATGACAACATATGGGTATGTGTAGGATCCTGATGGGCCAAAAAGTGGCGATATGATGAGTATTTGTAGGGTATGTGGCTGATGCCCTTTGTTTTACCCAAAATTGATGAAACGAAAAGGGTTTTTAAAGGATATTCTCAAATTTCCACCAATATAAATTATTCTTTACTTTGAATTTAACAAATAATTATTATTCATTTTCCATTTGAATTATGACTAATGTCCTGATCGATAGGTTGATTGAAAAACATCTATAGCTTTGAAACTGTATCACATTTTCTGAATCCAAAACATGCATCACATTCTATGCTTTACATAATATAAGATTAAAAAGAAAGAATTTAATTCCATGAAGTTTTGACCAAGTTAAGGTGGTTAGACATACAAGTTTTATATTTTTAAAAAATTGTAATAAAAAATTAATAATTAATTATTTACTAGGGAAAAAAATACAAAAAAATATGCATCACATTGGGACATGAGTCCTCTACTTATATCTAAAACCTTGTAAAAAAATATTCTCATTTTATTATGGTTAGGGTGGCCAAATAGAGACATACTTCTTATTTTTTCCTTGAAATTTAATTACTACTACATTGAAAATTTAAATTTTCACCAAATAGATTTTTAAAAAATAAAAATAAACATAGTAGTTTAGAAAATATATTCAATATGCTAAATATTCTATTCTTACATATTTCAAATGAAATAATATAGAAAACTTATTCAAATTTTTATGTGAAGTTGCCTAACTCTGATTTTTCTGAATTTTTTTCCACTTAAGTGCCTATCTTTTCCATGATGATCTTGCACATACCCATATTTTTTAGGGATATGATAGGCTTTATAATGGAAAGTGGACTTAGGAGGCATGGAATAAATACCAAAATCTTGAGATTGGTGTCCTTGGGGTGTATATCCAAAGCCATAAGAGCGTGGAGGGACTTTGACATGGATGGACTCCAAAATACCTTTTTCATGAAGGTCTAAACCTTTACCTTGGTGGTTCATGTTTTTGGAGTATTCAATGGACAAGGGGACTAGGTGTAGGTGAAACACTAGAAACAAGTTCCTTATTGGATGGAGAAAATGAAGCAAGGGAAGATAATAGTTGTTGTTGTTCTAAGGAGGAACATTCATGAATGAAGGTGGAAAAACCAATAGGATATGATGGAGGACTTGCAATGGGGTTGATAGTGGGTGATGTAGGATCATTAGGATCTTGATTAGCATTTTTTTCACTCAGATCCAAGGTATTTGTTTGATCTTCTATGTGTACTTCAGAGGCACTTGTCTCATCATGGGAAATGGATGTTTGAGTATCATGGATGGGTGAGTTGGCAAGCTCTTGACCATGGAATGCATAAAGTTGGCTAAGGGGATCATCATGGTCTTCTTGATCATAAAAGGGGTCTTGATCAAAGATGAAATATTGATCATGAATAGCATTAGACATGTTATGGACATAATCATTAGGAGGATGTTGATATTTATGTGGATGAGGGGGTCATTTTTCCTCATGTTTAGGATTGTGCTCTTGACATACCTCATGAATTATTTGAATGGAGGTGGAAGGGTATGACTCTTGAATGGACTCAACATGTTCTATATGGCCAACAAAATGGAAACATGATGGAGGTTGACTTGGACTTGATGGGGAGGAATCTTGAATAGGATCAAGGGGGAGACTACATGATGGGGTTGGAGGAATAGGCATGGTGTTTAAAGACTCTTTCGTAGGTTCAAAAGTATGAGTCAGATGACATGGAAATGTTTGAATCCTTGCTAGGAGCCCTTGGGTCACATCCTTTGTAGGTGTATGGGTGGACTTGGGTAATTCCATAGGTTTACTTTTGAAATGTTTGAATTTAGGGCATATATTTGATGGAGGATTAGATTATAGTGGGGGTAATGAATAGTTTGATGGATTAGAAGGTGGAGAGGCCAATGGATTAGGACTAGGATATAATCGCTTAGGGATAGGAATTTTATTGGATAGTGGTATGATATACTTAGAGGGCACATGACTTAGATTAGTGTTCCCCTTGTGAATGGTTGCATTAGAACATGAAAAAGTTTGACCTTGTTGCGAGGTAGAACTTAAATTCACATGTGTTTTTCATGATATGGCTTGATAGGTTGATGTGGCATTGACATACAAAGAAGTAGATGGATCAAATTGGTATGAGGTAGAAGGGGATGGCACATTAGGTTGAGGTAGCATTGGTTGAAAATGAATGGATAGGGGGTGATGTTGTTGTTGTTGGATTTGACAAGTGGCAATGAAATGATTAGCTTGAGCTAGGAGGTGTTGGATTTGAGGTGATTTAATTTGTTGAAAATTTAGGAAGAGTGTTTGAAGGATTTTTATGGTTTGGTGGTCTAAGGGTTGGGGTATTTGGTGAAGTATTTGAAGGAGGTTGTGAAGTTGGGATGCTAGGTCTTATAATGATGGCATGATGTTAAATTATGTTGACTAGATTAAAGAAATGATTAGGATTAGGATATGATGTGCAATGACAAGATTGGATGATGTGGAAAGTGTTTATTGGAAATCTGACTTGGGAAATATCAAACAAAAGATCTCACATGTAAATGCATGAACACACACACCAAACACGATAATTTTTTCTTTCAAGATTAAATATTATGATTAAGCAGACACTTGAATACACAACAACAAGCCTAATATGATTCAAGTGGGTATGGCCAATTAGGTCTCAAGCTAATTTGCACAAGGTTGACAAATGAATGATTTGGATGCAAAATCCTGCCACACAGCCAGGAGAAAGGGGTAACTCACCCTTCACCTTCATTCCCAAAGGTATACAATTCTTTGGGGCTTATCCAAGAGTGACAAGATTTTAACTCCCAAACAAGCGTGTCTTTCGATTCACACTTCAATTGAGTTCATCCCCAGGGGTGATGAAATCCCCTAGCAGGCATCCTATGAAGGGTTTTACAAAAGAAAACCAAGTGAGGTATTTGTGATCACACACGCACTGGATTCACACCCGCAGTTGTTAATTGACCTGAGAAATGAAATGTGTGTATGAAAACAATGGAAGAACTTGTTATTTTTAGATCCCCAAATAAAATTGTGATGGAAGACAATGGTTAATTTTAGACCTAATTTTTGAAGTTTTATTGAAGACAAGATTTGTTTTAAGATCCCAAATCCAAATGTGTTACAAACAAGATTAAGAGATGAGAGATTAAATGAGTGCACCCAGAAGTTTTTTCTTTCCAATTTTCTATCTATGACTAATATTTCTAACACTATAGCTCCTTATGATCATCTACAAGATCAAAAAATGATATTATAATGCAGCCATAAAAAAAATAAGCTCATAAAAAAATTGCAATTTCAGATACATGTTTTTAACATAGCCGAATTAGATTTCATTATTTAACGATTTTATTGATCTGGAAAACAAAAAATAAAAGAGGATATCCCTATTATTTTTCTGAGAGCTTCCGAAAAATGTAAGGAAGTAAAAAAAAATCCCTGTTTTGCACTCAAAAATGCAGATTTGTGAAAACCATATAGAAAATGAAGATTGGATTTTTTTACATTGTATTTGACCTCAAAATTAAATTTGTAAAATATATACCACCATTATAATTTCAAGATATCTTTAAAAATGTAAAAATTTCTGAAAAATTTGCTGATTTGCATCCAGAATATCAATTTTATGAAAAAAAATAAAATTACAATAGCTCCTACAAAAATGATTATAAACCCTCAATTTTCTTATTGTATCCTCTTGAGGTGATGCCAAATAATTTTTGAAAATCTTATAGAAATTTTTGTAATTTTGTAGAAGATATGAAGAGTTGTAAAACCTAGGGTTATGTCCAAAAATATGGTAGATTTGCAACAAAAAGTCAATAAAACTTACAAAAAGAAAGCTAGATCAAAGGATTCACATCGGGTTCACCAATGTAATTAGGATAAAATTAGATATAAAACTAAAATATAAATATATCAAATCCTAACTAGCACAATAGAGTACGAGGAAACATGAAAATCATAATAACAAACGAATGCTAACCCAAAACCATGCTAAACTCGATTTATCTTCATTGCTCTTCTCTACTTGCATAATAATACAATATTTTTAAGGTTGATTGTTGGAGGAATGTTGGTTGCTCAATTGAGCAGCATAACGATATGATGAAAATGACAAATAGAGAATGATAGAGATAGATGGAAGACTAAAGAATGATTTTGACAGAGTGACGATAGTTAAGAATCAACCTCCCTAAATGGATTGTGAGAGGTTGTATTTATAGAGCCTTAATGTGGATGGAGATAAGATTTGATAAGATTCGATAAGGATTTGATTTTTTGTTTTATTTGATCAAGGAGGAAATAAAACAAGATAAGATACGATGTGAAAAGATAGAAAGATTTTGATTCTCTTTTAAAGGAAATAAATCTTAAAAGAGATGAGAAGGATAATTGATGAATTAGATAATTAAATAAATTAATTAGATACACATGAGTTTCAATTTTGGAAAGAAAAGCGAAAAGATCTTTTTAAGATTTTATTAATTAAATAAACATTTGATTTATTTAATTAATGTTGAATTTATGATTTCATCAATTAAATAATATAAATTATTTAATTAACATTAGATGAATTAATATAAATTATTTAATTAATTAAATAATATAAACTATTTAATTAACATTAGAGGAATGGATGGATTATGCATAGGAAGGGAATAAATGAAATTAGTCAAATAAATAAGATTTATTTAACTAATTAGATGATTACATGGTTACCTAGGGAAAAAAATACTACAAGATGTCTAAATGATGCAATGTTGTGACAAAGTGATGTAAGAGGACATTTTTGGGTGTCTACACCTGGAATGCTTAAGACCCTTCTAGGATTTTTCACCTAAAAGGGTAAAGATTAGGGATCCAAAATGCAATGTTACATTCAAAGAAGGATGTGATGTGGGTTTAATGTGCCTAGATTAGATGAACTAAGTGCTCATAAAAAATAAAATGAATTGATTATATATGTAAAACTAAGAAATGCAGGTGTTGGAAAACATAGTGTTGTTTGCAAAAATGAACTAGAAACATGCACAAATGAAAACATAACTTAATGAAATTAAATGGAGTGCACCTAGAGGTATAATGTTGACACCAGAAGGTTTTGGAATGTCTCAAAAATCATTTTTAATTACCAATGGGACTCATTTTCCACTAATGGCGAATAAGTCCAAGTTCTAGTAAACTTTGTTGAAACTTGTGTCCGAGTGTCGGGAACTAAAAATTGAAGAAATTAAATTTTCTAGCTTGAAAATGGGACTCATTCACCACTAATGAAAACTTAGTCCACTTATATAAATCTACAAATTTTGAAGTCAATTATGTGGGTCCAGATCTATACTCGTCTTCTTGTCAGGTTGATGCAACCAAATATATAGAAAATGGGCTAAATGATTTCTACAAGATTGAATTAGGTCTTTGTTGACTTGAATAGATTTGATGACCTTTTTTACCACTTTTCAACACCTATCTCTTTGTAAAATCTTCCTACAAAATCCACAAACACACATGCAAAGAGGGGGAAAATGGTTAAGGGTTAGAGTATAGCGATTTTCCTTTGTCAAATCCCACTTTGGTAATCTAACCCTTAATAATGAAATGAAATGAAAAAGTCATGCACTCAAAAAACCCTTGTTGTTGAAGTTTGAAGATATGTCAATGGATGCTCCAAGATTCTTGATAATTGAATGATGTTATGATGCTCAAACGATTGCTTAGATGCTATAATGAATGCTTGAGTGGATGGTTAGATGAGTGGGGGGGTCCAAATTAATAGAAAACCCCATATTTATAAACTTATGCCTTAATTTCCTAAAAATACATCCTAGGATGACTTAAGGTCTTAATAAATATAAATCCAAAATAAATTTGAAATTATTTTGAATTTTGTGCCAAGAGGGTCTCATTAAAAGTGTATTTGGTAATGAAAAGCCTAGAAAAGTGTGAAAATTGGTTACAAGACTTCACAACTCTTTAAAATAAGACTTGGAAAGAGATAAAAGGGGAATATTTACATGAATTATAATAAGAAGAGTCTAGAAAATTTTTGACATGTGTTACAACACTTCACAACACCTTTACAAGACATCATAAAGTCTTAATGATTCATAAGGATTCAAGACCTAATGTGAATATTTGGACCATAGTACAACATTAGATCAAGGTAAAATCAAGCCAAATAAGCACAAGGAGGGACAAAACAAGAAAAGGTAAAAGGGTTACTTTTTACATGTCCACAATTTTCTTTTCTTTTCTCTTTGTCTTTGGTAGTTTATGCTTTTGCCTTGATGATGCTCTTTATATCATTTTCATGTGTGTCCTTGTATGCCTATGTTGTTTTTCCAAGGGATCTTGATTCTAGGGGCTTGATCATCCCTATTGATCATTTTCATCCTATTCAATTGGAATTAGTGCGCTTGGACCCTTCTTGATGTGAATTCTTCTACATTAGTGTGAGTTTCAAGCAAGTTCATCCTGTCACTAAAGTAGGGGCTAAATGTAGTGTCAAAAAATGTGTTGTGTGACATTTTCACACTTGTTTGGTCCCTCCTTATAAAATCAAGCTTAATGATGAGTTGACTTAGTGTTGCAATGTGTTTAACACACTCACATTAGGTATTGGGCCCTTGTAAACTAAATAAACCTAATCATACCTTGTTTAGAGTGTTCTAAAGTATTGTAACACACTTTCACACTTTTCTAGGGTTTTTTTAAATAATTGGGCTTCTTTATGCTTTAATTGGCCTTATTTGGCATCCACAAACCTCAGTTAATGGATATTTTTGAGGATAATCCCAACATAAATCAACATCCAATCATAATTCAAGTGTTTTTAAGATTTATGGCCCAAATTTAGTGATTTGGGACTCATACGCCACCTTGGGGATATGAGTCCCACCCAGGGTTTTGGGTCTTGATCTAGATTTTACACCTTTTTAAGTATTTTTGAAAATGTCTCCCATAATTATGCCTAATGGGACTCATACGCCACTTCTACATATGAGTCCCATGTGCCCCAAAGTTAAATTTAATTCAAATTCTTGGCGAGATTTCACCCTCCTAGATTTGATGTTATCTTGTAGAGTTGTAATTTTAGGAAATTAGGCATAAACAAGATCTTGACTGATCTTGTTTGAAAGGAAAGAAGAAACATTGAAGAGAATAATCAGACTTGGAATATCTAGAAAATCCTTATTGGAGTAATATGCTACTTCTAATGTATGATTCCTAGTATAGGAAACTTTACAGTTTTTAGAAGTTCTAGAAACATCTCTACCATATTTGAATTTTTCTCCAAAAACCCTAATCTAGGACTAAATCACCTAGACTGGTGTATGAGTCATAGTAGTTTAAGATTAGTGTTTATAGAATTTCAGTCCTTCATCTAGTCATATTTAGATTTCTAGGTGCACACATTTCATCTCTCAACTTTCCATTCTAATTTACATGCATTTTTAGGTCATTTAGGGAAGTATTGCATCATATTATGGTTAAGCATTAGATCTTGTATTTCATTTGTCTTTCCAAACCCTAGCTTGGTGGTGAACCCTTATTTAGTTTACAATCAAACCATAGGAAAACCCTATTGCAATATCTCTTTCTCTTTTGCATATCTTAGATTGAGATCACTTGGGTTTTCCTTGAATGAGAGAGTGAATATTTTTATTTGATCTCCCAAGAATAGAAGCAACAAAATTCCACCTTTTAGGAAGTTACACTTTCTAGAAAATTCTAGGGAAATTATTGGGTAAAATAAAAGGGTTAAGTGGGGGTTGTAGAAGGTGACTCCATTAGTGCAGATTGTGGCCTCAAATAATTTTATTTTTTCACAGTTGATTTTGTTGTAACGAATCAAGCCCATGAGGCTATATCAATTTAGTTTCTAAATCTATAATTTCAGTTTTCTTAAAATAATTGAAAGTGAGTTAATTTTTGTCTCGCATCTTTTGTGTTGGTATCTATCAAGTTGTGGTTTGTGTGGATTTTTTGTGGTGTATCCCTCATCAAGTGGTATCAAAGTGAGTTTTCCAAATTGTGTAAATAGATCACCGAATGTGAGGCTATTTGCACTAGGACTTATGGTTGTGGGTTTCTACCAAAAGTGATCAAAATGCCTTTGTGAAGAAATTGTGGTGGTGGAAGAAATTTTATTTTGCTAGAAGAGGGTTATAGAGCCCTATAGAGACAAGTTGAAGCAATATAAATGGAGCTTAAGTGTGGGTTTGAGCCAAGAAGAGGAGATGAAAATGAAGATGAAGCTAGAAATAAGGAACAATTTGAAGAGGAACAAGATGCAGTGGATCCAGAGCAATTCATATTATTTAAGGCAATCTCTAAGATTAGGAAAAGGCCAAAGATCAATGTTTTTACATTTTCTGGAAATCTTAACTCAGAAGAGTTGATTGGTTGGATCAATGATATGGAGGAGTACTTTGAGTATGAGGAGGTGGAAGATCTTGAGAGGTTCAAATTTGCAAAGACCAAGCTCAAAGAGGAAAAGAGAAAATAACCAGATGGGACTAGATTGTGGACAAATTAAAAAGATAGTTCATTCATGTGGACTATGAGCTAGATTTTTTAAAGAAGATGCAAGGGTTGAAACAAGTGGGAAAATATATCAAGGAGTATACTAAAGAATTCTATAGTGTGCTAATTAAAATAATCCATTCTAAGGCCAATAAGGAAAAAGTTGCTCTTTGCACAAATGTTTTGAAGTTGAATATTCAAGAAGAGTTGAATCTGGTAAGAATGTCTACTAGTGAAGATGCATATCAGTTTTCTTTGAAGGTAGAAGAAAATTTTAAAGCAAACAAAGAGGTGGGTGTCATGGTGGAAAGACTAATGGAAGGTCATATAGAGTTCAAAATGAAGATCAAAATAATGGTGAAGGATCTAGTAACAACCAAAAGTAGAAAGGATATAACACCTTCCATCCTTGTGATCAAAATAATGGAGACCAAAGAGGAAGAGAAAGATTTGTACAAGGATCTAGAAGAAGGAGCTTTTGTGGAACCTGCTTCTAGTGTGGAGAAGGACATATAGCCTATGAGTTTCCTCAACATTGAGGAACTTGACAAATAGAAGACCTGAGGGTAATGCATGAGTTGCACACATAGACAAAGATGTCAAGTCTTCACATTTTGAGGATGCAAAAAAAGGAGATGTTCTTGTTACCAAAAGAGCCTTGTTGAATGAGGAGAAAGAACCAGGGTATGTCCAAGATCATGATGGGCCAAAAAGTTGCAATATGATGGGTACGTTGTTCGCGACTTTTTTTTACCCAAAATTGATGAAATGAAAAGGGTTTTTAAAGGAGATTCTAAAATTTCCACCAATATAAATTATGTTTTATTTTGAATTTAATAAGTAATTATTATTCATTTTCTATTCAAATTTTGACTAAAGTCTTGATTGATAGGCTGATTGAAAAAAATCTATAGCTTTCAAACAGTATCACATTTTTTGAATCCAAAACATGCATCACATTCTATGCTTCACATACTATATGATTAAAAAAATAATAATAATGAAGTTTTGACCAAGTTAAGGTGGTCAGTCATACGAGTTTTTATATTTTTTAAAATTTGTAATAAAAAATTCATAATTAATTATTTACTTGGCAAAAAATTACAAAACAATATGCATCACATTGGGACATGAGTCCTATACTTATATCTAAAATCTTATAAAAAAATATTATCATTTTATTGTGGTTAGGGTAGTCAGACAAACACTTACTTATTTTTTCCTTGAAATTTAAGTACTACTACATTGAAATTTCAAATTTTCACCATATATATATACATATATATATATATATATAAACAAACCTAGTAGTTTAGAAACTACCATTAAATTTTCTACAAATTCTATTCTTACATATTTTTGAGATAATATAGATAACTTATTGAATTTTTTACGTCAAGTTTCCTAACTTTGATCTTTCTAAATTTTTTGCCACTTAAGGGCCTATTTTTTCCCTGTGATCCTGTACATACCCACCAACTCAAAGGAAAAAACTATTTTGCACTAGATGTAAGTGTGAAGGTAAATTTTGCAATGTTATTACTGATGGAGGTAGTATTGAAAACATTGTTTCATAAGAGATGGTTATTAAGTTGGGATTGGAGAGAAGAAGGCATCTGAATCCATTTCGGATTGCTTGGTTGTAGGACCATAACTCTTTGGTAAATGAACAACACCTAGTAAAGTTCAAGATTGGATATTGTCATGATTAGGTATTGTGTGATATTATTCCTATCGATGTTTGTCATATGCTTGTTAGGGAGACTATGGAAGTTTGATCAGTGAACACCTATTCTTTGAAAAAGGATAGAGTTCATCATAAATTGAATCCATTGAAAGAGGTAGAGGAAAAGGTATGTAATAATGCAAGAATTTGTTTGGTTGATGTAATAAAGTTCCTAGAAGGTATGAGGCATAGGCATATGTGTTTTTATTTGATTCCTAGGGTTAATAGATAATATGATAAAGAGATACCCATAGAGGTTTCACATTTATTTGATGAGTTTCAATTTATTATATTTGTTAATGTACCTAAGGTTCCCCTAGTAAGAAAGAATAGCCATCAAATGAATTTGATTCCTAGAGCTAGTTTTCCAAATAAGGCAACCCATTGAATGAAACCAATAGAGAATGAAGAGTTGAACATGCAAGTGTAAGAGTTCTTGTAGAAGGGACTGATTCAAGAAAGTTTGATCACATGTGAAATACCTATAGTACTAGTGTTGAAGAAGGATGGAGAATGGAAGATGCATACAAAATCAGAAGCCAATAATGAGATCACCATCAAGTATAAATTCCACTTTCCAAGGATGGATGACATCATGGATTGTTTGAGTGGAGCTAAGTACTTCAAAAAGATAGATCTAAAGAATGGTTATCATCAATACATATTAGAGAACGATATGAATGGAAGAAAACCTTCAAGAATAAAAAGGGCTTGTACGACTGGTTAGTCATGCCTTTTGGGATAACCAATGCACCAAACACATTCATGCAGCTCATGAACAAGGTATTGAAAGAGTTTCTAGGTAAATTTTTATTGGTTGTTTGGATGATATTTTGATTTTCAATAAGACATTGGAGGAGCACCTGATGCATATTCGAAGATTTTTTGGGATCTAAGGGGAGAGAAGTTAATGATTAATTTGAAGAAATTTAGTTTTTTGAAGAGGGGGCTGGTGTATATCTAGGATTTTTTGTCTCAACAAAGGGCCTTAAGATGGATCTAGAGAAGGTGAAAGCTATTTTAGAATGGCCTACACCAATGAGTGCTACAAATGTGAGATATTTCATGGTTTGGAAAGTTTTTATAGAAATTTTATCAAATATTTTAATAGTATTTGTGCACCTCTAATTTAAGCAATGAGAGTGGGTAGAAAGGATTTTAAATGGAATGTAGTAGCAATAAAGAGTTTTGATATGTTGAAGAACAAAGTCATAGAGCAACCTATTTTGGCACTTCCAAATTTCATTAAGGTCTTTTAGGTAGATTTTGATGCTAGTGGCACTACCATAGGAGCCATTTTGAGTCACGAGGGTAAACCTATTGTGTATTTTAGTGAGAAGTTCAATGATGCCAATAAGAAATATTTTTTCTATGATCAAGATTTATGAAATGAAAAGGGTTTTTAAATGAGATTCTTAGATTTTCACCAATATAAATTATGGTTTACTTTGAATTTAATAAGTAATTATAATTCATTTTATATTTAAATTATGACTAAAGTCCTGATTGATAGGCTAATTGAAAAATATCTATAGCTTTCAAATGGTATCACATGTTTTGAATCCAAAACATGTGTCACATTCTATGCTTCATATACTATAGGATTAAAAAAGGAGAAATTTAATTTCATGAATTTTTCACCAAGTTAAGGTGGTTAGACAAACACCTACTTCTTATTTTTTCCCTGAAATTTAAGCACTACTGCATTAAAATTTCAAATTTTCAGCAAACAATTTTTTTTTTAAACAAACCTAGTAGTTTAGAAACTACATTCAATTTTTTATAGATTCTATTCTTACATATTTTTGAAATAATATAGATAACTTATTCAAATTTTTACGTCAAGTTGCCTAACTCTGATTTTTTTGAATTTTTGGCCACTTAAGGACCTGATTTTTCCATGATGATCATGCACATACCCATATATATAAAAATATATATATTCCATATAAATTTAATATGGGATCAAAAATTTTAAAACAAAAAACTATGATATCTCCACCAACTATGTTTTACGACCATTAATATGATAGGCACGATTTTGCACATTTAACTATACATAACTTGCCACCAAAAAAAATTTACACTACACAATCTTGTCAAATACAAGCTTTTATGAAAATAAATTAAAGATTCAATAGACCATAAATTAATATATGCCACATCAAAAATAAACACACATAATGCATTAATGAGGTTGATAGTCTAATAAAGTAAATATGTGTATACACAATAGATAGTGGATTGATAAGCATATCCATAATCGTTAACATGCCAAGGATATTATATATTGTGATGTGTCAGGACCTCATCTCATTTTCTATGTGTAATTATAATAGCTCTAAGATATCAATAAGTGAATCTTAATGTTCCATCACAAATACCAATGCAAATGTCAATAGTAAATATGAAAAAACCTTTAGTATGATCCTTGCCAAATATTTGATGCAATTCTTTTTTGCAATAGTTTATTAGGTATACTATTGTCGTTATGTAGACTATTATCTT
This sequence comes from Sequoia sempervirens, assembly GCA_007258455.2. Lineage (NCBI taxonomy): Eukaryota > Viridiplantae > Streptophyta > Pinopsida > Cupressales > Cupressaceae > Sequoia > Sequoia sempervirens. Next base: position 184,005,633 of record VDFB02000017.1, read on the forward strand.
TTCTGCAACACTGTCTTGCCTATATATAATGAAGCTCCCATAAGACATCATTTTCTTTCATATCTTTTCCAAATTGAGCCTCAAAGAAGTGATTCAATTTTCACTGGTTTATCAAAAATGACTTGTAGCAACCAAACTAGTTACAAAACTAAAGTGTTGTGGCTTGGATCTAGCAAATGGAAATGGCATTAAGCTTTTGCAAAGATTTTCTTAGATGAAATAATTTTTCATCAACTTCTTGCTTGCATGTTTTGCACAAGTCTAACTACACTCCTATTTCTCTTCAACTCTTTTTTTTAAATTTTGATTGCTACATTATCTAATTACAATTCCCAACATGAAAGGAAAGTGAAAAACTTTCCTCTGTCCCTTGGCAACTTGCAAAAAATCATATTGAGTCTAGAAATTAGTCACAAATACCCTGAAGACTATGTTGAGCTATTGTTTTATATTCTTAGAAACACTCCTCTTTTGAAAACAGTCAAAATTGATCTACATTATAGATTTCCTTATAGTCAATCTAACAAAGACATACAAATTTTAAATAGTGCTCTTGAACTATAAAGTCTTTTCCCACAATCTGCAATGCTACTATTCTCCGCCCACCAGAGTACTATATTGAAACACTTGTTCTCATATAACATTTATTCAATCTAAAACAAATATTTTCTAGACTTGTTATCATGGAATCTAGCAATGCTCGTTCCACGGATAACCCCCCTACAAAACTTGTATGTTTCCTAGGTTTGTAAAGTTCAAGCATGTAAAATGAGGTGATTTTCAATCCACCTCAAAGTGTGTTCCAAAGCTTCAAATAGTTAGTTTCAGCATCCCCCTATGTTTGCCTTGCGAAGACCTTTGAAACAAGTACCTTTGTGAGCTCTTATTGTTGATACTTAGTAAAATTGTGAAAAGTGCAATTGTTTGAAAAAACAATGCTCTACTTTTTGGAAAATTGACTAAGTGTTAAAAGTGCAAGGGTGCCAAAAATCAGTGCCCCTACACTTGAGTGATTTTTGTTTTGGTTCAATGGCACTGATTTTTTGCACCCCAATTTTTTATTATGGCATTATTTTTAGCACCCTTGCACTTTTCTGCCAGACTTAGCTAATTTTTGACTATGGCATTATTTTTAGCACCTTTTCAATTTTTCTAGACTTAGTCATTTTTTGTGCAATGGTGCTGAATTTTAGCACCTATGCACTTTTCTTCCAAACTTAGCCTATTTTTTACTATGGAATTATTTTTAGCACCTTTGCACTTTTTCCAGACTTGATTATTTTTTGTGCAATGGTGCTAAATTTTAACACCTTTACACTTTTGGTAGTTTTTAACTTCAAACTTTCTCTATTTCCATTCTCAACCTCGTTTCTTCACTCTCACATCGCTTTCCATGCCTAGTTGCTCATTTCACGCTTTCTCAACATTGTTTCTCTCTTCATGCTTCCTAATGCTACTTTTTTTGCTAACACCTTTTGATTCTCCATCCTTGTAGTTTCTCTCCAAATCTTGTCAAGTGATCTCAAAGTTGATGTCCTTTGATCTTGGTTCTTGCAGATGACACATTCATGAAGGAGACCAAGAAGAAATATGAAGAGTTCCACGCCCAGGCAAGGAACCATGAAGATTCCTGATCTCTAGTGTTAGAATTTCTGATGTGTCCCTTTTTGCATCTTGTAAATAGTTTTTGACATCTTAAATGTCATTTTGTAAAGTGTAATTACACTAATATCCGAGATGTAGTTTCATGAAAAAAAATTACATTTTGACTTTAGTCAAAGTTAGGTGAGATTTTCCTAAATTAGCTCACCTAACTTTCCTAGATTTACTCTTCCCTCTCTTTTATAAATATGAGGGATTTCTATTGTAATAGGATCTTTTTTTATTTTGCAATGAAGTGCTACATTTTTTGAAACAAATTGTGAAACTTTGTGTTCATACTTTACAAAAAAAATTTGATCAATAAAGAAGAAGATTGCAAACCAGACTTTGTGTTGGATTCAATAATCTCGTGAATTGATCTCTTTTGGTGGTAATTAGTAAGTGATATTGGAAAGAATCTAAGCAATTCATGTAAAATTTGTGTTACATGTTTTACTTATATTTACAATTGTGTTTTGGTTAACTATGGTTGGATGATCTACAAGACTTTGCACTTGTAATTATTCATGCTCTTTGGATATTTTGTTGGATGATCTACAAGACTTTGCACTTGTAATTGTTCATGTTGTTTGAGGAATTGCTGCATCTAAGAAAACTTTGTGCTTCTAATGCGACAAATGACACAATTACCACAAATCAACCATTGATAAAGCTATGAAATGAATTTGTGCCTTCGTGAGCTTTCCCTTTTACTTTAATTGTTTATTGTTAATTACTTCTGGTATCTCTACGCTTTGCTTTGACAAGATAGAGGTATTGGTATTACTGCTAGTTGATTGTTTAAAGTTATTAAGAATTGAGAACTTCCAATAGTAAAGCATTGTAAACATCTTCTCTGAAAAAATAGAGAAGGATGAATGTAACACACCCCCCCCACTTCGTAAGTATCGTGTACATTGTCTAATTACTTTATTTGTTTTACCATCACTTCCGTTAATAGTAAGAAAGGCACCTCCCCTTTTCTAAGAGGAGAGATTCATATCTCACATAGCTATGGATGAGGTCCTAGTTGTGTAATCTCTTGAAAATTTGAGTACATAATTTTCACCCAACAAGACTATAAGGGTATGTGCAAGATCATCATGCAAAAAATAGGACCTTAAGTAGCGAAAATTTCATAAAAACGAGAATTAGACAACTTGACGTAAAAATTTGAATAAGTTATCTATATTATTTCAAAAATATGTAAGACTAGAATTTGTAGGAAATTAAATTTATTTTCTAAACTACTAGTTTATTTTAAAAAATATATCTATTTGGTGGAAATTTGAAATTTCAATGCAGTAGTACTTAAATTTCATGGAAAAATAAATAAGTAGGTGTCTATCTGACCACCCTAACCACAATAAAATGATAATATTTTTTTATAATATTTTAGATATAAGTAGAGGACTCATGTCTGGATGTGATGCATATTTTTTTGTAATTTTTTTCCAAGTAAATAATTAATTATGAATTTTTATTACAACTTTTAAAAAATCTAAAAAATCGTATGTCTGACCACCTTAACTTGGTCAAAACTTCATGAAAATATATTTTTTTAATCCTATAGTATGTGAAGCATATAATGTGACACATGTTTTGGATTTAAAAAATGTGATACCATTTGAAAGCTATAGATGTTTTTCAATTATCCTATCAATTAGGACTTTAGTCCAATTCAAATAGAAAATGAATAATAATTATTAATTAAATTCAAATTAAAGCATATTTTATATTGGTAGAAAGTTGTGAATCTCCTTTAAAAACCCTTTTATTTTCATCAATTTTGGGTTAAAAAAAGTCATTAGGCACATACTATACACGTACCCATCATATTGCCACTTTTTTGCTCATCATTGTCTTGCACATACCTATAAATTATATTTTGTTCTATAACAGAGATATTGCCCCTTTATCTATCAAGGAAAACACTTTTTTTCAAAATGTGAGCCTATGTCTATTTTGCTCTCTTTGTAAGTAACCTCTATAATGGTGATATTGTTCCATTATCTATATAGGAAAAAAAATCAAAAATTTAAGACTTTGGTTACTTTGCTTTGTTTATAAATGAACCAACAATTTTGTGGTTTTGATTCTATAGGCTTCTCATGCACTCTTAGGATCTTCTACCTAAAAGGAGAGGGATAGAATAACCCAAAAATTGAAGTGGTTCAATCGATCTAAGTTATGTGTGATGTGATTGAGGATAAATGAGATGATCTAAATGCAACTAAGCAATGCAATTGACTGATTACGAATGCAAAACCTAAGAAATATGCAATGTTTGAAAACATAGTGTGATATGCAAGCATGGACTAAAACATGAACAAATGCAAAATACAATTGAAAGAACGTTGAGCAGAGTGCACTTGGGAGGTGAATGATCAATTTAGAGTGTCCTGAATGCTAACATAAATTAGTGAAAATTAGCAGTGGGACTCATTTGCCACAGATGGCGAATCAGTCCTGCATTTTGTAAAAACTTTTGGAAAATGGTTTTCGATTGTTGAAAATTGGAATCTAACAGAATCTACTCTTTCATCCATAAGGTGGAACTCATTCGCCACTAATGGAAAATAATTCCTCTCCAAAAATTCTACGAAATCAAGGACCAATTCTATAGCTCTAGATCTGCACTTGTCTTCTTGTTAGGTTCATGAAGTCAAATCTACAAAAAATAGATTGTAGGTTGCTCCAAGCTTGAAATAGGGTTGATTTGAATTGAAACACTTTGTTGACTTCTTGACCACCTTTCAACACTTAATTTCTTGAAAAAATTGCATACATAAGTCTGCAATCACACATGCAAGAGGAGAAAAATGGTTAAGGGTTAGGTTATAGGGATTTGACTTGGTCAAATCCCACTTTGGTAATCAAACCCTTGATGAAGAAGTGAAATGAAATGAACAAGGAAAGATGAAGAAAAAACATGCAAATTTCCTAAACACTTCAGAACCTTGTTCAAGAAATCTAAAGTTATGTCAATGGCTGCCCCAAGATGCTTGATTGATGCTTGATTCAATGATGCAAAATGCTAAAATTTGAATTGATGTTTAGTGAATGCAATTGAATGAAGGTATGTAAAACGAGGAGAAAAAAAATTATTTATACACACTTGTGCCTTAGTAACCCAATGATACCTCATCATAGACCGACATAAGGTAATTTTGAATAAAAACCTGAAAGAAAATTTGAAATATTTTAAATTTGGAGCCAAGAGGGACTCATTTTCCACCCATGGCGAATGTGTCCAATCTTGGACTTGAAAGTGGGTGTTGGGAATTAAGTTGCATTTAGTGTTCTTTATTGGGTTTACATTCTAAAATATACTTAATTAAGCCTTATGAGTGCATAAAGGGGTCAAATAAAGCATATGAGGTGTAAATAATGAAACTAAGCCTAGAAAAGCATGGAATCTTGTTACAAGACTTTACAACACTTCAAAATAGGATTTGAAAAGTTATGAAAATGTGATTTTTAGGTGAATTATAATGAGAAGAGTCTAGAAAAGTGTGGAAATGTTTTACAACACTTCACAACACCTTCACAAGATATCATATTTTGAATATTTAGGACCTAATGTAAATGCATAAGTTACAAATGTACAACATTAAATCAAGTAAAAATGGACCAAGCATCATGAGAGAAAAACCTAAAAGACCATGAAAATGTTAAAGAGTCATTTTTCTAGTACATTTAGCCCCCACTTTAGTGAGAGGATGAACTTGCTTCAAACTCACACCACAATAGCCATGTAGATCAAGAAGGCTCCAAATGCACTTATGCTAGCAAGATGGAATGACAATTATCAAGCCCCCAGAATGAAGATCCCATGGAAAACTAAATATAATAACAAAGGAACACAAGCAAGAAGAGAGAGAAGAAAAGGGAGAATCAGATTAAGCTTTGATCATCTATCCAACTAGTTGTGGATTAGATCTAGGCTATTTGTGAGAAAATAAGAATGCATACTCACTATGTGGTGATGGAGCTCAAGGCGTTCCACTGGGTGAGAAGACCCAAAAGATGAGAAACATACACTGGTTGGTATGCACTCACAAACACATAGGTGGCTATGGGGAAACTTTTGTCGCTAAATGGGCTTCCTACTCAACCACATTAAAGTTATACCTCCTGTTAAATTTAACAAGGCGCCACAAGGGAAAATTTCAATTTGTGCTTCATGAGACAAGCAAAGCTTCATATGCTTAGAACTCATGAAAAAATGAAAAGGTCAATATTTGTTATGCAAGCTAGTAAAAATGTAAAATGCAAAAATGTAAAAATGTATTTAAATGTAAAATATGTTCAAACGAGTCATGTTAAGTTCATGCAAGGTCTATCACTAAGGGAACATTGTGTCTAATGTCTCCAAGAGAGGACCAATAAAAGAATAAAATATTCAAAACTTAGGGGATGTAGTGCATTGCATTAGACCACCAAGAGGAATGTAATATGATAAGATAGATCACACTTATGAATGAAATCACACCCAATGTTGTCCAGAAAGTGACAAAAACATCATATGAAGTGACAAGACCACACCAAGAATTCAAATGAAATGATGCCAATGTATTCCCCCCATTTTAAAGGAATTGATCCACACCATTCTATGAGCAATTACTTTAAAGTAGCAAAGGAAAAATGTAAAAATAAAACAAGACATGGGAGCTAACTTGGAAAGCCCGTATGCCATGTCATATGTTTCTATGTTAGGTTGCTTTATGTAAATGAAAAGGTAAACAAAAGAAAAGGAGGTTTCCCCCTAGAAAAGAAAGCACCAAACACATAAGGGATCTATGAATTTGGGGTCAGTATGTTCATTGCTAAAGTGTTTTGTATTAAAGAGCTTAGAACTGTTCTCATTCCTTAAAGCACATAAAACTTGAAGAATGACACAAAGAGAGTGAATACAAAAGAAAAAGAAATCCTATTTTGGGTCAACATGGAAGAGATATTGTGGTCTTGAAGCTTTGGATCATCCCCAAAAGGAAATATACAAGAAAAAATAAAACCAAAATCCAAAATAAAAGAAAAGGATTTTGGGTCAACATGAAGGAGACATTTTGGTCTCAATTCCTTGCATCATCCCAAAAAGGAAAAACATAAGAAAGGAAAAGGAAAAGGAAAAGGGACCTTTTGGTTCAACATGGAAGAGACATCGGGTGTCTCAATGCTTTGTGTCATCCCCAAAAGGAAAACATAAAAGAAAAAGTGAAAAAGGAAATGGATGACATATAGAAGAATAGAGGTAAAAATAGAGGAATTTCACAATGAGAGAGAGAGAGAGAACATCAAACACACATTATGGGGAAACACAATATGTACAAAAAATCAAATCAAATCAAATCAAATCAAAGAAAAAGGAAACTAGATATAAAAGGCTAGTAAGGTGAATTCAATTCAACCATCTAACTAGTGATCTACCTCCCAATCATGTTTAGTATAATGCGAGGGTAGTTGACTTTCCAAAGGAAGAATTCCAAGTGCCAAACTAGGAGATGTACTAGGTTTTCCACTTGGTGTAGCAATGTTTATCATTTAAGCTCATGGATGATGAAAACAAAGAATTTAGATTGTTATGCACTTCTTCATATATTTTCATGATCTCCTCCTCATCATCATCATCAAGATTGATGAGGATGGGAGGATGAAGGGTTATTTCCAAGGAAGGATGTATAAAAATTTGTGGTTTTTGGATCAAATCATTTTGTTGTGAGAGTTGGACTATATTATCTTGTGGTAGGTTAAGAGGAGGAGGGTTATTAGGTATTGCTTCTATCAAAGGAAGAGGTTGGTTCTCTTTGTTTTCTTCCATTTGTGACTAATGAGAAAGGAGACAACAACGATGGCTATGCTCCATAACACTGCGATTTCTTTCAATTTTATTTTTAATTTGTTGAGGTGTAAGATCAAGTTGATCCACCATAGGTTCATTTGCTTCTAGAGGGGGAAGAATAGAAGAAACCGAAGAAGATGAGTCAATCACTTTCTCTTTAGCTTTATACACTTGTTTAATGCTTAGAGGAATAAGGGGATTTGTTTCATTATCTCATGGACATTTAAAGGAGGAAGTGGGAGTGTCTATGGTTGGGAGCTCATGAGGTTTTATTGTTTGTTTAGTGCCAGACTCATGTTGAAGTATGGTTTCATGAAGGATAGGAGTAGCGGAAGTGGATGGGGACATGTTACAAAGAGATAACTCGGCTACTCATTTGGCTCTGAACTTTTGATAGGTTATGAAAAAGAAGTCCTTTTGAGGGGTGATGGGTTCCATGGGTTTAGGCCAAAAGGATTCTAAGGAAAAAATACCTTTAGAGGACAACAGATTAAAGCCATTATGGTTAATGGTAAATATTTCATTTACATGTGGAAACTTAAAAAAATTGTAAAAAATTGAAGGAACAACTTTCATCGAGCGAAAACAAGGATGACCTAGCCACAAACAAAATTGATGTGATTGTGGAATAATAGAAAATGTTACATCCAAAGTTTTGGGTCCTATCTATAATGGGAGTACGATTGATCCTATCTTAGGGAACAAAAAACTAGTATGTGTTTTAATCCATGTAGTTGGTTTATTTTAATCATCTTGATAGAGATCATGTAATACTAAAAAAAATTTTGTGATCACATTCTCACTATAGGTAGGATCCATTAACATCCCATTGGTGGGCTTATCATAGATTCTACTGACTATGTAAAGAGGACCATCTGGAAGCTTTTTAAGTATATCATGAGAAGAAAAAGTAATATCAATATATTTGTTGGTTGGGCCCTTACAAGGGACAATGTCTATTGTATGAACAAGTTCATCCATATGATTAACTTGGGTAACATTTGGTGTTATATTAGGTTGTTGATTATTTGTATCAATGTTCATCACATGAGTGTTTGAAGATTCACTAGCCTTGACAAATGAAACATTGTGTTTAGGCATAGTGTTGGTGAAAATTTGTAAATTTTGGTTAGGGGGTGCAACGAACTTATTGCCTTGATCATTGACACCCACAATGGACAACCAACCAGAATCAATGAGGCCTTGAACTAAGTGTTTGAGATGCTTACATCATTCGGTGTCATATCCATTTTGGCAATGAAAATGACAATAAGCATTTGGTCTAAAGGTGGGTGGTACAGGCTTGGTGGTATCAAGTGGTTTAATGGTAGGCAAAGTGATCATTTTTTTGCTATAGTAATTTGTTCGTTGTGTTATGGAGAGTATCAAGTAAGGGGATAAATTGTCTACTTAGATCCGCATAGGTAAAGGGCACTACTGCTTTAACAACTGTCATGTGATTCAGAATAGGTTGGGTGTGTTGTGGAGAAGGCAGATTGAAGTTTAAAAATACTCTATTTAGTTTTCTAAATTTCTGCACATTGTTTTGGTTGTTTTACTTAGACTTCTCAACTCGGTTAGAAGTGGACTTTGAATCATGACTAGAAACTGATTTGTGATAATAACAAAGGGTCGTGCATAAATGCATGAATCAAGGAAATTTCATTATAGTTAACTTATCTTGAAGGTGAGTGCAAGTTTTTGATAAAAATATTTTGCAGATGTGAGTCAAGAATATTGACATCAATTTTATCATATAATGACTGATAACATGAAATAAAATCAATTACTTTTTCATTTGCATTTTGTTTACATTGCATTAAATCATCCATTTTATTTTTGGGAGTCATATGGACTTGGAAATGACTTATAGCGGAATCCATGAGTTCATTAAATGATCATATGGAATGATTAGGTGGGTATGTGTAGGATCATCATGGAAAAAACAGGCTCTTAAGTGGCAAAAAATTCAAAAAAATCAGAGTTAGGAAACTTGACATAAAAATTTGAATAAGTTATTTATATTATTTCAAAAATATGTAAGAATAGAATCTATAGCAAATTAAATGTAGTTTCTAAACTACTAGGTTTTTTTTTAAAATCTATTAGGTGAAAATTTGAAATTTCAATGTAGTAGTACTTAAATTTTAGGGAAAAAGTAAGTAGGTGTATGTATGAGCACCCTAACCACAATAAAATGATAATATATTTTTATAATATATTAGATATAAGTAGAGGACTCATGTCCCGATGTGATGTATATTTTTTTGTAATTTCTTACAAGAATAATTAATTATGAATTTTTTATTACAACTTTTAAAAATATAAAAACTTGTATGTCTGATCACCTTAACTTGGTCAAAACTTCATGAAATTCAATTGTTTTTTTAATCCTATAGTATACAAAGCATAAAATGTGATGCATGTTTCAGATTCAAAAAATGTGATACTATTTGAGAGCTATAGATGTAAATTAACTTTTAAATCAGCCTATCAATAAAAAATTTAGTTGGAATTCAAATAGAAAATGAATAATAATAATTTATTAAATTCAAAGTAAAGCATAATTTATAGTGGCGAAAAGTAGAGAATCTGCTTTAGAAACCCTTTTCATTTCATCAATTTTGGGTAAAAAAGAATTCATTAGCCATATACCCTAGACATACTCATCATATCACCACTTTTTGGCCCATCGTGATCTTACACATACCCAGGTAAGTTTGAAAACCACTTTAATGTAGTGTCCTTTAAGGTCTGAGGAAAATTTTTGGCTAATAGTTTATCATCGAGGAAAAAATCACTACACAAGGTTGTATAGGCATTTACATTATTAGTAGGGTCACCTTTATGTTCGTATTTCTCAAACCTAGGCATTTCAATGCCCTGTGGCATTTGTGTTCTCAAGATCTCTAGAGATAGTGGGCTACTGTGGACATGATATGTGGGTGGAGCATTTTGACTTTGGCTAATGCTAGATATTTGTTGTTGCATGGATGAAATGGTGTTAAATATTTTTGTAATGATGGGTTCAATGTGAGTGGTATGAGGGGGAAGGGAAAATAGTGATGGAGTGTATGTAATGTTAGGGGAAGTGAAAGGAACACTTAGAGGGGTGAATGTAGAAGATGGAACATTGTCTCACTAAACTATTATCAATGGGACACCAAACACTCATACAAGTACCACAAAATATGGGGTGAATGCAAATGTAATGCAATCTAGGAGTGAAAAATGTAAATAATATAAATTATGAAAATTGAAATAGATAAATAACAATAGAGAACAAAAATACATTAAATGCCCAAAAGATGTCTAAAAATGTTGTTTAAAATGTGCAGGTGGACTGATTCGTCCAGGGTGGCAAATGAGTCCAGGTATGATATTTTTTATGTTTTTCAGAAAATGTAAAATGATTTTAATGCTTTTTAGATGCCAAATGAAGATGCAAATGCAAATTTTCATTTTTTTAATGATATGATATGCAAAATTGAAGTCTATATGAGTCTTTCACTAATGCAAGTTGAGAAACCCTAGGATGCAAAAACAAAGCAATAACCTAATTGAATGTTGATGCAAATGAAATCTAGAATGAAAGATGCAAAAGATAAAGTGTTCTATATGTAGGTTCACCAAAATGAACCAACAATTTTGTGGTTTGGATTCTATAGGCTTCTTTTGCACTCTTAGGATCTTCCACCTAAAAGAAGATAGATAAAATAACCTCAAAATTGAAGTGGTCTACTCGATCTAATGTATGTGTGATGTGATTAAGGCTAAATGAGATGATCTAAATGTAACTAAGCAATGTAATTGACTAACTATGAATGTAAAACCTAAGAAATATGCAATGTTTGAAAACAGAGTGTGATACGCAAGCATGAACTAAAACATAAAAAGTGCTAAACAGAATTGAAAGAAGGCTAAAAAAAGTGCATGTGGGTAAGTGAATGATGAATATAGAGTATCCCAAATGCTGAAAGAAAGTAGAGAAAATCACCAGTGGGACTCATTCACCATTGATGGTGAATCATCCCCGCTTCTAGTAAAAACTTCAAAAAACTGGTTTCCGGCTATCAAGAACTAGAATATGAAAAAATATACTTTCTAGCCTTAAGGTGGGACTCATTCACCACTGATGATGAATCACTACTCTCCAAAAATTCTATAAAATCAAGGATCAATTTTGTAGCTCCAGATCTACACTTGTCTTCTTTTCATGTTGATGGAGTCAAATCTGCAGAAAATAGACTATAGGTTGTCTCTAGGCTTGAAATAGGGTTTATTTGACATGAAAAAAATTGTTGACTTCTTCACCACCTTTCAACACCTAATTTCTTGAAAAATATGTATAGACAAGTATGCAAACACACATGCAAGAGGGGAAAATTGGTTAAGGGTTATGTTATAGGGATTTTCCTTAGTCAAATCCCACTTTGGTAATCAAACCCTTGATGAAGAAATGAAATGAAATGAAAAAGGAAAGATAAATAAACAACATGCAAATGTCCTGAACTCACCACAACCTTGTTGAAGAAATCTAAAGTTATGTTAATGGTTGCCCCAAGATGCTTGATTGATGCTTGATTGAATGATGCAAAGTGCTCAAATGTGAATTGATGTTTAGTGAATGCAAGTGAATGAGATGTAAAATGAGGAGAAAAATGCTTATTTATAGACACTTGTGCCTTAGTAACCCAATGATAGCCCATCACAGGCCAACATAAGGTAATTTTGAATAAAAACCAGAAAGAAAATTTGAAATATTTTGAAGAGGGACTCATTCGCCACCCATGGCGAATGGGTCCCACCTTGAACTTGAATGTGGTTTTTGGGAATTAACTTGCATTTAATGTTGTTTATCAGGTTTACATTAAAAAATGCACTTAATTAAGCCCTATGAGTGCATAAAAGGGTCAAATAAAGAATAAGAAATGTGTAAATAGTGAAATTAAGCCTAGAAAAATGTGAAATCTTGTTACAAAATTCTATAATTCTGATATTATTTCTTTCTCTATATAGTAAAAATGTTCTCCCTTATATTTCAGCCTATGTCAATTTTACTCTCTTTGTAAATCACCACATATGATTATACATTATTTTAATTCCATGTGATATATTTATGGTTATCTGATATAGTAAAGATCAAAGCACTATATTCAAATTTATTGCAAGAATTACTTTGACCTTTTAGGGTTTTCTTGTCTACTAAATCCTTTTAGCATTTTCTATGCCTATTCCTTTTCTGTGCATGCATAAAGATCGAGTTAATAATAATGTTATTTGATATTAAATTATTCTAAGCAATCATAAATTAAAACTATAATGCATTTCTCAAAAAACTATGTTTAGTATATTATATAATTAGATAGAATATAATATAACCAATTTTCTAAATTAAGGTATGTGCATTTCATTCCAGAATGTAGCCACAATCACCCATCAAATGTTCATTGAACGGTTTAGTAATTTATGATATAAACAATAGACAAGTGTTTTAAAATTCTTTTCAACTTTAGTGGGCAAGGATACACAATCCTAATAGAGTCATTGAAATGGGTCCATGTGTCCATTATTTGGTTTCACAAGTCACATATAGGTACACTTGAAACATCATGCGGGCTCAAATAATCCCTTTAAAAGAAAGACATTGATTGACATCACAATGAAGCAAAGGGTAACTTAAAATTGTAAATGAGTTAATAAAATGGATAATGATACCAAAAACTAGGGAAAATTACAAATCAATAACTTTTTTGACAATTTGAGGAGAGCTTTCAATAATAGAATTCAAAGCACTATATATTCAATCACATATACACTATAATTGCTTATTGTTTTCTTCTTCTATACTGTTGATATTGTTCTTTTCTCTATATAGCAAAATGTTCTCCCCTAAATTCTAGCCTATGTCAATTTCTCTCTCTTTGTAAATTACCACATATGATTATACATCATTTTAATTCCATGTGATATATTTATCGTTATCTGATACAATAAATATCAACTCAATATATACAAATTTACTACAGGGTGATCCCACAATATTGGTTTACAATTTTTGGCCAAACTGGACACTAAACTGATTTTTTCTAACTAAATCTTCACTTTTGGGCACGTATAGGAGCTAAAATTTGAGGAATTTGAAGATGATGCAAACTAGTTATTTGTGATATTTTGTCTGTAGATTCTAAATATTTTTTTTCAAAATGTTTGGAATCATATTGCACTTTCTTTTCCATCCCTTTCAAAAACTAGTTTTTTTCATGAAACACCATTTTTAAGGAGTGATGCTCACCATACATACAACATAAATTTTTTTCCATGAAGGATAAAATTCTAATTTTTTTGAATTTAAAATTGTATCAATGATGTCTAGTTCTTTCATTTGGTTAAATCATAGTGCTTTATTGAATATTTTTTCCTTAATCAAGTTTCGAAGTCAAACCAATTACAATTTAGACATAGATGGACTATATACAACATAATTTTTTTTGTATGTATTGAAATTCAATTTTTTTTGTTGGATCAAGGAATTCAATATCTAGTGCACTAATATATATATATATATATATAATCTGGCATTTTCCACATGTGCATAACAAAGAGCTTGATTTTTGGTGAAAAACCTACATTCAAAAGAAATAAAAAAAAAGATATTATAATTTTTGGAAAGCTTATAATAAAGAATACATACTTACAAAAAATAAATTTTAAATAAATTCATTGTATCCACCAAAAGGTAAATTCAAAGCATTTTTCTATCAACATTTTGATAGGTGTAAAGGAGACTCTGTTATAGGTATGGTTTAAAACTAGAGGGTTTCTATCCAAGGGGGTTTGATCTAACGTGGTTCAATAAAACCCTCTTCAACTGGAATTCTTTAAATGGAACTTTTCAAAACTTAAATCATTATATTTTCTAAAAATATGTGATTTCAGCAAAAATCAGGATCTCCCAAAAATTGTAAACTAGTATTGTGGGATCACCCTACAAGAATTATTGTGACCTTTTAGGGTTTTCTCATCCACTATTTAGCCTTTTAGCTTTCTCTGTGCCTATTAATTTTTTCGTTCATGCATAAAGATTGAGTTAATAATATTGTTATCTGATATTAAACTATTCAAAGCAATCATAAATTTAAACTAGATCATGTATTTCTAAAAAAATGTAGTTAGTATATTATATATTTAAATAAAATATAATATAACCGATTTTCTAAATTAAGGTACGTGCATTTTATTTTAGAATGTAGCCACAGTCACCCATCGAATGTTCATCAAATGGTTCAATAATTTATGATCAAAACAATAGACAAGTGTTTCAAAATTATTTTCACCTTTAGTGGGCTAGGATACACAATCCTAATTGAGTCATTAAGATTGGTCCACATGTCAATTCAGCAGTTTCGCAAGTCACATATAGGTACCCTTGAAACATCATATGGGATTGAGGAATCCCTTCAAAAGTAAGACATTGCTTAACATCAAGGCCAAGTGACCGATAACTTAACATCAAGCAAAGGACTTAATACAATGGCTAATGATACTAGAAACTGTGGGGAAATTAGAAATCAATAACTTTTCAAAAAATGCTAGCAAGAGTGATACCTTTTAGTGTTTTTAGCATTTCTTGTCAATTTGATGGCAACTTTCTTTTCTCATCTATATTCCCCATCATGGGACCATCATTTAGCCTAATAGAAAGCCAGGGAGCCCAAAGGACACTTGTCATGGGCTAGCTTAAGCAACATAATCAACACAATACAACTCTCCCAACATGCACTTTCTCTTCTTATAGCAATAGCTATGAAGACAAGTACTCACCACTACACGACCCTTGTTAGAATCAATTCATGGACACCTCTTGGTCATTTTATTTAGTTTTAAGTCTTCTTATTTATATTAGTTATGATTCATTATTTATGGATAAATATGATAACTTACTTTTTCTTCCAATTGTCTCTCTCGTCCAATTCTCCTTTGACCATCAACTTGCCCCCTTCCTTTGATCACCCTCTCTATACATTTATAATTAGAAGACATATATTATTGAAATATTGACATCTTTGTTCTTATATAGGAAATTGCGATCCAAATTAAAAGTCATCTTTGAGTTAAGTTGTCACAAATAGATAATTTTAATTTGTCAAAGTCATATAATGGTTGATGCTAGCCCAATTGTACCTCTTGAAAATTTAAATGTTGATGGATGACATAATCAATAAATATTCATCATCCATGACTATACTCAAGCCAAAAAAAACTATAACACTTCAATAATTTGTTTTAAAAATATCCATCCTACAATTTTCAAAAGAAAAAACCTCACCTCTCAAATCAGATACGCTGCAAAAATTCTCTCACAATCATGGTTGTCTTGCATGCCTTTATCACCGACCTCGGACTAATTTTGACCAACGCCACTAATGAGTGCCTGGCATTCCTTGTGACCGACTTGGTATTAACTTGGAGCCCCACCGTGGGGCCACACCTCAACCACTCAAGAATACAAAGGTTGGAAAAAATTCTCTTCAGTTTTCCACGGACACTCAGACCAATCGCCTTTTATCACATCTGGCAAATCCTTCATCATTGCATTCTCATTACTTGCAGAAGTTAGTTGTGTCTAAATTGGTCCACTCAAACTTCCGTAAACTGTTGTCAATGGACTAAATTCAGCCCGGAAATCTGATAAAGATGAAGGGTTCAGGAATATTCAACGTTCTTAACTTTACGAAGTTTGTCTATGATTTTTATTTGTTCCGACATTCGAGGGTAAAATATTCCTGCGGTGAAAATATGGAGTCACCCCTTAAATTTGATGGCCGTATGACTGTATTTAGAGATTTTTGCCATAAAATACAATCAAAATTTTTAGAAGATTGTATCAGATGAAGGAGAGATTTTGGATAGACTGTCAAAATTTATATAGAATTATATATATATTTGATTTATATATAATTTTTCTTACACTAAGGTATATCATAATGTTTTAAGGGCACCTTTGAATAGATGACCGTCATTAAAAAATTTGTTGACAGGCAAGGTCGACCATTAAATTTAGGCCCTGTATGGAGTGGGTAGAAACTGATTCTGAATAAGCGATAGCGAATGGAGATGGCCTTGACCACGAATACTTGGTCGGCTGATTGGAATGAAAATGAAAACATATGTATTTCCAATACGGCGTAGAAAACGAGTGGGAAGGCTCCTACTCATGTAAACAAGTGGGATAATGAAATAGACAATAGGGTTTAGTTAGAAATTAGGATTTTTGAGAGTGCTCTTAGGTGGCATTGATTGTAGAGAAGATATAGGAGCCCATCTATGACATTAATGGAAAAGCAAGATTTCACACATAAAATAGTGTATTATTAGGTAATTTTCATGGGAAAGAGGGTACTTTACTCTAAAATTTAATATTTAAATATATACTAAATACACAATACAAAATTGCTTGTTTTTGTTAGTGTATTCTATTCTAGTTAGGCTAACTTAAGCCTAGTTAGGTGTTGGAGTTGATCCTTGTCTCATTCCTTATGAGGTGTCAAGGTTGCTGAGGTGACTTGAGAGGTGTCTAATCCCTCTCGACACCTCTCCCTTGAATTGAGGAGAGCAACTTGCCACCACTATAGGATGAGGAGTCCTCTCCTCAATCCATGGCATGCAATTTCCTAATCTTGTGGCATGTATTTTCCCATCCCCATCCTTTATTGAGGGTTTGAGCTCATTGTTAGTACTTAAGTAATACAATATTACATTGTTCATGTGCTTGTTTTCTATTTGCTAGATATTCCTAATTGTACTATGGTATCAAAGCTATGGGTGGAGATATTTGCAAGCCATAGTTGAACAATTTTATTGTTTTTAGGTTGTTTTGACCCCACCCCTATTTAAGTGTGGCATAATCTCAGCTCTAACTATTCTGGAAGAGTTTGAATGTAGGTTCGTGAGATTTTGAGATGGGAATATGAGGTGGAAATCATAGATCTAGGCACACTTAGAGATTGTTGAAAGGCACGATTTCTAGATCCACAACTTTGTTTGCCGCTATTAATCACTGCTCATGATTTAAATGGTGGCCTGAAGATCTGCAGGCCGCACAATATTTGCTTAAACCTACGCACAGTAGGAAGGAGGAATTTGTGGTGAAGGCATGGGTTGGGTCCAGTAATCTTGTTGATTTGTCATTTTGTAGATTGGAGGCCTAATTTGTGACTATATCTACATCTTATTTGTGTGGTGTGCGATTTGGGGCATGAGGGTGTTTGAAGGACCGGCCTATGTTTGATTTCAACCAAGTTACATTGAAATTAGTGGGTCTGGTAAATCTCTGCCAAGACACGTGGGGAATCAAGCGACCTAAATGGAATTTGAAATCTACATTTTGTGGTGCTTGAAGCTTGGACTTCAAGATCTGTTGCACCATCCTTAATCAAGACTCAGACGTGCATTGTCTTGCCCATCGAACAACCCATTCAACAACCCATCCAACCCATATTTGGCACTGGAAATCTGTTAAGAGAAAGGGCACAATACTCAGAGATGACATCTCAAGCCCCAAACACTCCTCCAACATACATCTACAACTCACTTTGGCTGACCCTGCTTCCCTAGCTACCATTTCTTCAATCTGGCCACCTCATTTTACCTCTTTCTTAGTCCCTCATTGGCACATCTACCCTAATTTCAATTTGGGGCACAATTGTAAACTGGGGGTACATTAGATATTTGGGGAAAAACCTCTTCTAGATTATGGGGTTATTTAGTTTTGGACACAAATTGTATCTAAAGCTATGTAATGTGACTTTCATAGTCATTATTAAATTGTAACATATAAAGTTAGCTTCTAATGTTAACATATAAAGCTTACATATAATGTTACACATTGTAATCGCCTCTTGAAGACGAAGGGTGATGTCTGGATTGGAAAGAGGTCAATTTCCCCTCACAATCAAACCCTTTGTAATCTACACTTCACCCCGATTCTAACAAATGGCTGGAGGGGAATATTCACCTCTCCAATAGGTTTATTTTTTGCTTTTCAAGTGCAGTTAATTAAATCAGGTCATTTTGCAGGAAATTAACTGTTTAATAACTTTTGATTGGTAGCTCAAAATTGAGTGCCATTTTTTGCAAAATTGAACATTTTTTCATTCTACATGCATTGGTCAAATTTATTTTGTAAAATGCATTAGTTTATAAAGTGCCAAAATCTAGGGGGTCTCTCTTTCAACAATTTCAGGGGGGCTTTTTGCATTTGATCTTTTGCACATTTAGATCATGTCTACATGTTGCATAGTTAAGTATACATATTGTGGGAGCACTCAACATGGGGATGAATTTTGTCATCATTTCTCTCACATTCTCTTTACACTGCTTTGTAAGACTACAAAATAGCCTACTACTATTGTCTTTCCAAATCCACCACTTTGGGATGTATATCTACTCGACATTTCGTGTCTTTTCGTAGAATCCCATATTGTTGATTAGGATGACACTATTGAGGAAATTTATCTTCTTTTTGATATCAACTTCATTGAAGTTGCATTAGCCTTGTCTTCTTCAAATATTCTTGCTCATGCCTTGCCTACTTCAGCTTCTATAGTGACAGTATTAGATTCTTATGGTTCTAGTTATCACCATGCATCTATGGTCCCTATGGTCCTTGTTCTCGAATCTTCATCACACATCAACTTTGGCTTGGAGATCATTTAGCATTCTACAAAGACATTATAGGAATCATCTACATCTTTGAATCTTGTGCATAATTTAGAGACCTTTATACTTCTTTTTGTATGTTCCTATTAGGAATGGGAAGATTATTTGCAGAATTTTGTAGTTTTCCTTCTTCCTAAGGGGAGAAATGTGGTTCAACATTCATGGATTATCTTTGGAATACTTAATAGAGCATCTATTCACATGATTGCATATCTTATGGGGGACTTCCAAGGCTCTCTTTGTATCTCCTATTTTGGGGAAATTTATTGTACACGTGACAAAATTTTTCCTAGGGGGGTCATGATATAAGTCCTCCTACTTCTTCATTTTTTTCTTTTCCATGCATTTTGTTTCTCTTTTTGGAGAGGAATTTTTCCCACATGGGTTTTCTCCTTTACTCTACCTTTTGAGAAAATTTTGTACATGGGTACCTCATTTGGTTAGTAGCCAGGACCCCTTTCTACATACCCACCTAAGTTATGCTTAAGGGGGGGTGTTAGCGTATTCTACTCTTCCTATGCTAACTTAATCTTAGTTAGGTGTTGGAGTTGAACTTTGAATCATTCCTCATGAGGTGTCAAGGTTGTTGAGGTGACTTGAGAGGTGTACAATCCCTCTCAACACCTCTCCCTTGCATTAAGGAGAGAAACTCGCCACCACTCTAGGATGAGGAGTCCTCTCCTCAATCCATGGTAGGTGATTGCCTAATCTTGTGGGATGTATTTTCTCATCCCCATCCCTTATAGTGAGGGTTTGAGCTTATTGTTTTTTATAAGAGGCAAAAAATGGGTTTTGAAGGGGCCCAAAACCCTTTACAAAAGAGAGTAGCTAAAAGTAAAGAAAACTACATAAATTATATATCAGCCCAAACACAATCAACCAACAACAAAACATTGGCCGAAAATGGGGACTCCAAACAACAACACTATATGTTCTTCAGGATATTAGCGACCTACACATCACTTGCCATATATTTCTGACCATCATCCAAGACATTAGACAATTCTTTTCAAGAAGCCCTACTTTGAGCCTTGGTCTTGTTTCTTATTCTATCCCTAAGCCCATCTGTATTCACCTCAATAATCAAAACATTATTCTTATCCCCACCCTTATCAACAAAAACCTCTTCCTCCATCAACTTGCCATGAACAACAATCTCTTCAACATGAACAATCTCCTTTCAATTCTTGGCACTAACAAAAGGAGAGGTAATACCAATAGACTCAAAACTAACCATAGATTTAGTCCCCTCCCCACACTTGACAATGCTATCACAAATTCTCTCTAGTTGATCCTCCAGGGTGATAATTCTACCTTCTAAATTTTACTTCGTATTAAGAGTTTCCATTGCCACAATATTCAAGGTGTTAAATAGTTCATCAATCTAGTTATGAACTAAAGACTCATCAACTTTACTCATCACACCTCGTACTTTAAAATTTGTCAAATTAAGTTCATGGAACACCTATTTGAACAATTTGAATAAAATAATGGAACCCTCTCTAGTAGTTCCTAGAACATCATAAATATCTACCCTGTCACCGTTGAAAACCCCCTTACCCACAACATCATCCTCCTAAGAGGAGCTTACCTTGTCCTAACTAGCAGAGACATCCCTACCCTTCCCAACAAAAACTAGCATTTTTAATTTTTGAATGGAGTCTACAATCTCCTTAGCCACAAAATTTCTTTTATTATGTCAATTCAATTCCACAACTAGGGTGTCCACAAAATCCTATCTGCCTTCAACTACATCCTTTCCTTTCTCCTAAATATTTGAGTTCACAACCAAGGAATCATCATCACCTTGTTCGCTCGTCATCTTGAGGGGAGAGTTCCTCTCAAACACATAATTCATAGACCTTAAACTAGTTTCTTCTTACTTCCCATCTCCAACTCCTTTTTTTTTTCATAGGGGCAGTGACGATGCCTTACCATCTAGCTCATTCTTCTCCTCCACGTAAGTACTCAATAAATTAGTAGTCATCTCATCACTGCAAGTCTCATAACCCTTATTAGGGCTCGACACCCCTTTCTTAGACTTCCTTGCTATACGGGGTTATGGAGCCACCTTTGTTAGTGTAATTAATTAATTATTAAACTAGCATAAGTTAACTTAGGTCATATTTTATTTGGTCCTAGGTTAGATTTTAATAAATCATTTAATAAATAGGGTAATATTACCTTCCTTATTTGTAGGGATAAGATTCCTTCTAGAAGATGAGTTGTCCTTCTAGAACTTATCTCAACATTTAATAATTTCCTAGACAAGGTTCACATGTTGTCACATGTTATTAGATTAGGAAACATGGCAACATCTCATGCATCTTAGGTTTTCATTCTTTCCTATATAATCAGGCAATTTGTACATTTGTAATCAATCATATCATCAATATAGAATCTCCATTGTGTATGCCTAGTTGCAACACTTTCTTTGTGGTTGATTATCTTTCCTAGCAAAGGGCCTACATTGAATACTACATCTTCAAGGATCCTATGCATCCATAATCTCAATATGGTATTAGATCTTGTCCAGTGAAATGCAACCCTCGTTCAAGAAAGTTGATGTGAGATATTCTTGCAGGCTTGAAGGTTTCCATTGAAGGCTACTTGACTCCACCTTAGGACCAAGCTGATTTCTAAAGAAGATAGAGTCAAATACAAGCTTTCCATTGTCTTTAGAAGGCCTTGAAACCCTAGGATCACTTGCCATTCATCAAAATCTGATTCATCAACCTGGGAGCCATCAGAGGTATTTGGGTTTGCAAAATCAATCATACTATCAGTACAATTTGCAGGAAAAAATCATCTGGTCAGTTGTCCTCTAAGGTGAAATTTTTTTACTCACAGGAACTTTCATTTCAGAAAAATTGGGCTAATTTCTCTATGTAGTTTGGAAAAAAATTTTGGGCTCTTTATATAGTTTGCAAAAGAATTAACACAGATCGACTGCAATTTATTTATAGCCAGCTTATGTCAATAGGTTTTGATTTTTTGTGCATAGTGCATTATAAAAATCTTAAAAGAAAATCCTTGGTCGACTATTATATTTTTCCATCGGCATGAAATAATGGTTTGATTTTTTTTATATCCCATCAGCATTTTATATGGGATTTTTGTACATGTTTTATATTTTGTTATCAGCATTAAATTTGGGTTTTGATTTTTTATTGCATAGTGCAAATAAAAAATCTTTCAAAATTCTACCGGTTGACTTTTTAATCAAATTATGTAGATAATTAAAAACACATCTGCTTTAAAACATTTGTATAGAGGTAGGTACCTCCATTAGATGCATTCATTGTCAATGGTCCTATCTCTGAGCATTTCTCTAGCCGACCATCTCCCACTGTCTCCAGTGTTCCATCCTCTGGCGACCGTATCAGTGACGGTCCATGTTCCTCCCGCTAACCTGCCAGAAATATATTGTCAGCTTCCCTTCACCGGTGTTTTCTATTCCAACCGGGCCTTCACTATTGATGCCCCTTGGTCCTATCCATGTCCACGGGGTTTTCTCTATCCGAGCAGAGCCACCCTTGCACATATAATGATGCTAGAGATCTCTGCCCAGCCACCGCCAGTGGAGGTGCTTCATTTTTTTTTAACATATAAATTGCGTGGTCACATCAGCGACCATGGTTTAGTCTGAGAGGGTTTGTGTTTTGCCCCATTTTAACTTGTAGAATGCCTCCTATAGGCATTTTTTTATTTTATCATAACTTTTCACTAGGGCATAAAAAATCGGCAAACGAGATACCATCGGAAAGAGAAATTCATCTACTTTCTAGTGGTGCAATATATTATGTGAAATTTTTCTCAAAAAATATTCTACAGTCAACTGAAGTTCAAACCCTAATTTGGACATAAAGGCTCATAACTTTGCAACTGTTCAGTAGATTTCAGTGATTCCAGCAGCATCAAGAAGTATTTTCAAAGATTTTTTCATCTATCTAGATCACTTGATTAGTTTTAGCTCTAGGTACTCTTGCATTGATTTTTTCAATTTGGTGCATTTGTTCAATAAATTGGACATCCTGAAGCTTGGGATAATATTTTTTGATCCGAGTAGCATCACTTCAGTTGCACATCATATTTGGAAGCTTCTATTTTATGTTGAAAGTCATTTGTCTTTGTACTTTTGGAGAAAGTTCATTATGGGGCTTGCATATTATTCTCCTTTGACTATGTTGCACAAGGGAAACTATAAGCAATGGAAGAATGGGATCAACCACCATCTCCAATCACTTGATCTATTGTGTCATCTGTATGGTATAGTTCCTCATCAAAGTGAAGCTATTCATGAATTTTCTTGGAGTTGCAGTAGATACACTATTTTGGAGATAATTTCAATGCAAGTTGATTGTGATGTTTTGAATTTTATTGATCATTGTGACTATCCTCACATCCTTTGGATTAAGCTTTGGGAGACATATGGAGATTCAGATAATCCACCATCCCTCGATGGCTAAGATTTAGAATGTCATTCTTCATATCAAGTGCCCCACAATGATATTGTTGTGCAAGAAGTTGATTACCTTGAATGTTCCAATGAGGTTGACAAGGTTCCTTCAGGTGCTTCTTCTCCATCAGAGATAGTTGGTATCCCTTCACATTAGTGATTCTTTTTCTAGAATCATTGATTGAGGTTTCCACTATCATCATTCATCAAGACACATTCAGTTTTCTAGATTTGACATCACAGGATGGCTTCATTTTAGGTATCGCTGACTTAGCTACTTCTACAGGTTTGGAGGACATTATTGAGGAGATATCACTCCTCTATTTAGATCACACTTCAGATCATTCTCTTGAGTCTCCTATTCCTTTTGTGTCAACCATGCTTGGGGATCCAAAGACTATCTTGGAGACACTTGGTATCTCTTTAGAGATTTCATGTATGAGACTTCTTCCCTATTGTTCTATTCAAGATTTGAGGTTTCTTCAGCATCCACCATTAGATTTGTTTCTTCCTAGCTAGAGAGTTGTGGTTTGGACACATTTTTTGCTTCAGACTTATTTTAGTGGTTTTGAGGACACTTCATTTAGGGGGAGCTATCAAGTCTCCATCACATTCATCACATCATCATCTTTGGATATTGTTCAACACCAGTTTTTGCATTGTCCTGATTTGTCACCCTCTTCATTGATTGTGGAATCTTCATCATTAGGCAAGGAGACATTTGAACAGAGTTCAAAGACATCATCAGGATGCATCTTCATCCTTCCTTCCTTCAATTCCTATCTGAAATGGGAAGCATCTATCCACTTGCAGTGGGTTTTGATTCTTTCGAAAGGGAGACAAGTTGTTTGTCGACATTGGATCATGTTCTGTCTTCAAACACTTACCATTTTTGCAAGTGATATCATCTTCTGGGGGGATATATTGTCTCTCTATTTCCTCCCTATGGGGGGGCTAATGTATTTTATCCATGTGATAGATGGTGTACTTGGGGGTATTTGGGAGTCATCCATCCTTCCCATCCTATCTCACATTTTTTCTTTTTCATTTCCTTTTTGGAGAGGGGTTTTTTTCCCATTGGGTTTTCCCCTTTTCTCCAGTTGTGGGATATTTTTTGCATCTTTATCATGTACATGGGTACCTAACATGGCCTCATTGTTGGGACCCATCATCTCATCATTTTACATAATCATTTCATTTTCCTCCCTAAGTTGAACTTATCGGGGGTTGTTAGTGTAACTAATTAATTATTACACTAGCATAAGTTAACTTAGGTCATATTTCATTTAGTCCTAGGTTTTATTTTAATAAATCATTTAATAAATAGGGTACTATTCCCTTCCTTGTTTGTAGGGATAAGATTCCTTCTAGAAGATGAGTTGTCATTCTAGAACTTATCTCAACATTTAATAATTTCCTAGATAGGGTTCACATGTTGTCACATGTTGTTAGATCAAGACTCATGGAAGTTACATATCATACATCTTAGGTTTTCATTCTTACCTATATAATGAGGAAATTTGTACATTTGTAATTAATCATATCATCAATATAGAATATCGATTGTGCATGCCTAGTTGCAACACTTACTTTGTGGTTGATTATCTTTCCTGGAAAAGGTCCTCCATTGAAGACTGTAGCTTCAGGAATCATGTGCATCCATAATCTAAAAAACCTCCATGGAAGCAAGAGAATCTGGGACACAGTCCACATCCTCCTTAGATTCCAACTCCTTTTCCAAGACAGGTTTACTCTTCTTCCCTTTTCTACTAACTGGCTCCTCTTCAAAGACTGTATCATACTCCTCCATTGGTTTTAACTACCTACCCTTAGGAGTAGCAATTGCCTTAGCCACCTCAAAAGATTTAGCATACTAAAAAATTAAAATGATAAGCCCCACATGCAAAACTATATTTTTGGGGTTTCTCTTATTGTCCTTGAAACTAGAACCTAGCGATGCTAGGAGATAACAAGGAAAGGAGATTCTCTTTTTGTGGCAGAAACTATTAAGCATAAGGAAGTGGTAACCATTTACCATAGCGAAATGTCCTTCTAGAGTGATATATCACATGAGTTCCTTGGCCACATCTCTACATAGCACCTTGAGAGAGCTCCTTTGGTAACCCCCACTCTTTTCCATCTTCATGTCATTAGCTTCATCCCCTTTGAAAAAAATTTGCATGGAAGTCTATGATTCCTTCTCGTCTCTGAAAACATTCATTCCATCCATAGACAAGCCACTAATATTGGTTATAAAATCTTCATTCACATGAAACTCCATTTTTCCCAACTTCAACACCCTATTGTTTCATTCTTTTGCAAACAGTGTTGTCGTTTGTAGGTTGTTACCATGCAGTATCTCGGGGTATGGAGTCAACCCACCTTTCTCTAACACTTTCCAAAACTCTAGCTTCTTCTTGATAGCTTCACAAGAGAAAGGATTTGCATAGTTCCTATCACCTCTCATGTCTACGTAATTTTTACAGTCAATAAGCTTGAGAGCTCTAAACACAATGAGAAGAAACCTTGAGAGGGCGATGCAAAGAATGCCTAAAACTCGTTTAAAAAGGAAATTAAGGTAGGAGAAAATAATGATTCTAGAGTTTGTTCCCTATTAATATCAACCATGATACAATTATCTTGTTTCAAATCTAACTTACCATCCCTCCACATAATCACCATCCATGTAAAGATAGTCATGCATGCCCCAAACCATAATAAATCATCCAACAATTTAAATTTGGCAATCATGATTACTACTAGCTATTGCCTTTATAGGGAGGGGGTTGTTCACACCCCATTCCCTAACACCTCTAACTCCAAGATTAGTGAAGACATCAACTAATCCATTTCCCTCTCTCAAAATATGAGAAATGTAATATTCGTCAAAGGATTTAAGAATATCAATAGAGTCTGTAATCAAAGATTCAATAGTCCATGAAGGGGCAACACAATTCTTAAAATTACTCGTCATATTGAGAGAATCCCCTCAAGCCATACTTTCTTATATCCTTTAACTTGTACCAAATTTATACCATGGTAGGCTATAGCCGCTTCTGCATAGTGGTTTTTCTGGGTTCGGGTTTGAGTTCATTGTTAATACTTAACTAATACAATATTACATTGTTCTTGTTCTTGCTTTCTATCTCCTAGATCTTCCTAATTCTAATAGTTTTATTTTTATTTTAAATTATTATTTTTATGATGGTTACCTACACAAAACACTTTTAAAACATTAATCCATTTCTTAATATAATTTAAGTTATCTATAAATTAAATATATAACTCATAATTTAATCTTAATATAAATTTTAAAATTTTCTCTTGAATTTCTTCTTTCATTTGGGAGCATTTTAATAATTATGATTGTATTTTATAGTGATAAATTGTAAATATAACAATACAACTATCAAATTTAAGGCCTGAGTATAGCTACATTGAAAGTACAAGTATTAATCATAACTTAATCCACTTTAAATGAAGTTTTCATTATCTTTAATAAGGAACTATTGTAGAGGGAAAAAACTTTTATAAGCCATTACAATAGAAGTATTGTATGTAAAATATGAAACATTTTCCTTATAAAGAAACTATTGTAGAGAAAAACAAGATTGATAAACTTGTACAATAAAAGTAGTGCATGTATAGGCTAAAACACCCCAAAAAAAAAAAAAAAAATACTACATAATATTTTCACCTAGTGAAATCCTTTTAACTAAAAAGTCTAACATAGTGATTTTTTCATTATTGTAAATACTAAAGTATTCTCCTACACAATAGTGGATCTTTCTTACTTCACTATTAACCATCTATGACTATAGATACATACATTGAAAGTAGTTTTATACATTGCATGATTCAAAAAATCCCAAAGTAACATCCAATTATTTCTTTGAATTAAAATTAGAGAAATAAGAAGTGTAATCACATTTTTTCCAAACCATTCTCACTTTTTTGATCAATATACAAGGTTGATTCATCTAGACTATTAAATATAAAAATCAAACAAAGATTATCCAACATTAATAATTTAATATATAAGATTTGAAAACAAATGATGCACAAAAATTTAAAACATAACCATTACATTACTAATTCTTTGAATGAATTTTTTCTTCGATGTACCACCTCATTCTCATTTATATCATATTATATTTCCTTGGAGGGCCCTTCATTTATAGGAATTTCATTTTACTATTTCTTTAAACCTCCACTTGGGCATCTTTTAATGTTTGTCTTTCATACATTCCATGAATATGAGTAATGCCAGTTTTAATAAGTTGACAAAAGATATTACCATGCACCTATATAAAAAATGCAATTAAGAAAATACTTTGATCCCATCAACTATAGTTTCATCACCATTTGACTAGTTAAAATCATGATCTCCATTTTTTTGATGGTGTGCACCATTTTGGACATTATTTTGTTCAAGGTTTAAGATCATAAGGGTAATAAGAACTCTATTTTACTTGATCATATTGTATTGAAGATCAAGATTTTCAAGTTTAATTTGAAGCTAAGCATGACACTCAACATGAATCTATTTGGCAAAAACCATATCAAGTTTAGCTTCAATTTTTACAACAATAAAACCTAATTGTACTACTATACTAAATCATACTATTCAAAGAAAAAAAATTACATTCTTAACAACTGATTTTTATTTTATTTTCATTTTAAAGATAAATAGTATATTTCTAGCTATTTAAATCCTCTTACAGGATATATATATTTTTTGTAAGATCTTATTAATTATGATAATTTTATGGCATTTTATTTTCTCTAAATATTTAAATGGCTTTTATTTAAGTTATATGTGCATATTTTTTTTCCATTATTGAGGAATGAACCCAATTTTCTTATTTCTAGGTAATTTTAAAGTCTTACATAATTAATTTATTACCTATTCCACTAGAAACTTACCAAAGAATACATGTCATTATTTAAGAAAAAGTAGATACTATACATGTGGAGACCATCTTAATTTTTTTATATAGCCTTATTTCTTATTTTTATGGGTCTTAATGGCCCAATTTCAATTTCTACCAAGTAATTTTTTTACTTAATTTTAGACACCCCTTGATAAATACAATAGCCTAAGCTATATTTAATGAAAATTTTCTTAAATATTGCTAAAATTTAATAATTTTTTTAGCCCATTTTTTTTTTTTGGGTGAAAATGAGTAATTAATGTGATCATAACATGAATATAATTTATCATAATAATTTTTTGAAACATAAATGAGACATTCTTAAAAAGTAAAATTCACTTTAAATTCATTAAATATTGAAATGGTGGAAAAAATAGGTTGGTTATCAAAATAGGGGTATGATGGACCTATTTCTCACTGTTTCATTGGGAAAATAGATCCACATAAAGAATTGAATTACAAATGTTAGGTGAGTCAACTTAATGAGAGAATCTTCAAATTTCCTTATAACTAAAGGACAAGGATAAGATTCACCAGGAACTTTTGGGAGAAAAACTAAAAATAGAAAATTAACCTAATTATGCCAAATTAAACTTGAAACAACAATATTAAACTCAAAATATAAATAGCACCAAGAATTAAATTGTAGGTTTGAAAAGGGTAGAACTATGTTTACTAGTCACCAAAATTGAGTTTATGAAGGCTGGCTTGAATCATTCACTTGAGGGAAAATGGGTCCACTTTTAGGGTTTTTCTACAACTTTTGGGAGCCTCTAATACAAATCTTAATCTTCAAACTTTTCTAGGTGATAGTGTCAGAATTTCAAAAATAATTTATATAGATGAGTTTTTGTGAGATGACAACAGGGTATGTGTAGGATCATGATGGGCCAAAAAGTGGCAATATTATGGGTATTTGTATGGTATGTGGCTGACGACTTTTTTTTTACCCAAAATTGATGAAACAAAAAGGGTTTTTAGAGGAGATTCTCAGCTTTCCAAAAATATAAATTATGTTTTAATTTGAATTTAATAAATAATTATTATTCATTTTCTATTAGAATTACAACTAAAGTCCTAATCGATAGGCTGATTGAAAAACATCTATAACTTTCAAACGGTATCACATTTTTTGAATCTGAAACATGCGTCACATTTTATGTTTTACATAATATAGGATTAAAAAAAGAAAAATTAAATTTTGTGAAGTTTTGACCAATTTAAGGTGGTTAGACATACGATTTTTTATATTTTTGAAAAGTTGTAATAAAAAATTCATAATTAATTATTTACTTAGAAACAAATTACAAAAAAATATGTATCACATCCAAACATGAGTTCTCTACTTATATATAAAATCTTATAAAAAACTATTATCATTTTATTATGGTTAGGGTGGTTAGACAGACACCTACTTCTTATTTTTTCCCTGAAATTTAATTACTACTGCATTGAAATTTCAAGTTTTCACAAAATATATTTTATTTATTTTTAAATAAATCTAGTAGTTTAGAAACTACATTCAATTTTATACAAATTCTATTCTTACATATTTTTGAAATAATATAGATAACTTATTCAAATTTTTATGTCAAGTTGCCTAACAATGATTTTTATTAATTTTTTGCCACTTAAGGGCCTGTTTTTTCCATGATGATCCTACACATACCCAACAATTATGACAACATTTGCAACTTTGTTAACTTTTTCAAATTTTCTCTTCAAGAGGTATTCAATCTTTCTTCCACCTAGATCTACAAACATAACATAAGAGGGAAAAACTAATTGTTTTTGGTTATGGGAGTTTTCCTTGGTCAAATCTTGTTTTGGTAATCAAACCAGGAAATGAATAAAATCATGAAAGAGGTAATGAAGAATGAACGATGCTATGTTACCACTCAAAAAAACCTTGTATAAGTCCTTGAATGAAATTCTAAATCTTGCATGAAATATCTTCAATGGATGTGGATCTTGAACTTTGAATATTGCTTGAAATAGTGATTTGAATGCTTGATTTGATAATGAAATCTACATCACAATGTTAGATCTAAAAACATGCATGGTGCAAGAAGAACTTTACATGATGATTGGATATTGAATTATACAATAAAAATTTGATAAATCTACCTTTGAATGCCTTTATTTTATCTTGACCATAAAACTTTCTATAGGAATTCTCTCATCAAAATTGTTAGGTGAAACATAGTGAAATGACCTTGTATTTATAGGTATGGATCCTTAATTTCTTGAAATTCAAATATCACAAGCAAAAATTGAATTATGGATTTGAAAACATTAAAATACCTCTAAAAACATAATTTAAATTTAGGTCCTAAGGTCTAGCAAGGACCCATTCGCCCATGGGCAAATGGCTCCCAGGTCTCTATACCTAGGCCACACATTGCTCAATGTAAAGTGTTATATTTAGGAATTAATAAATGTCAGGTTTCCCCGTTGGAAAATGAATTAAAGGGCTAATTAAGGCATAATTAAACTCGATTAATGAAGGTGTAGACATAAAAAATATACTGATTGACATCGTGAACCTAGTCATGACTTACTAACATCATTTCTTCTTGAATCATTTTTTGGTCTAACCATTTAATTAAATTCCCCTATCTGATTAAATTCATCAATATTCGTCCCTTAATTAAATAAATCATTTTATCTAATTGAGCCAATCTCTTTTGTTAATTAGATCAATCCATCTGATCTAATTATCCCTTTTTAATTAAATAATCAATTTATTTGATTAAATCCCTAAAGTTTATCCATTAAATTAAATAAATTAAAACTTTAATTGATTTAATCTAACACCATCTCTTTTAATTAAATAAATCAAAATCCTTATTTAATTAGCCTCTTATCATATTCTTCTCTTATTTGGTTTAAATAAATTCGTAAATTTGAGTCAAATAGGTCACATCATCTAATCTCCTATTAAATTAATTAACCCTTGATTAATTTAACCTCATCCCATGTCACATCCTCTAGATAATACAAGTTGCACATGAAAATAGATTTAATTCATTTATTAAATCTCCATTTTCCTCACAAGGCATCTTTTGGAATATTCTCTCAATTTGAATTCAAACATTCCAAGTCAACATGTACATCCTACAAGGCAATAAATTCATCTTACATGTCCTTTGCCTTGAGCCAAGTGGCATTTATTGCATTTTCCCTTCCCTCTTGCATGTCATTTCAACAAATTTGAATTTCAAATATTGGAATTTATTGGCACAAGCCCCCCCAAATCTTGGACATCCATCATCCATTCATAGCTTGGAAAGTGGCATCATATCATTAGATGAATGTTAGTCCCACATTTCTCAAATTTGGACATTCATCCATCTTGAAACTCTATAAATAAAATGCTCATATCCTCATTCATCATCCACAATCCAAGAAAAGTTACCATGCTCAAATATCTCTTGAATTCCATCTATTATCATTGAGTCATAACTAGGTTTTGCATATTTTTGGCTTGGAATCTTCATTCTTCATCAACAAAGTGGATCAATCTCTTCAACATTCGTAGCTTGCATCTTAGGAATTGGGAAAGGGCCAATTTCCACATCAAATTGGCACCAATTCCCCCATGGGATCATGTGTTTGCATATTTAAATTAGGATTCAATCTAGTTTCTCATTTCTATTGTGTTGTTCATAGTTTTCTTTCCTATTTTGAATTTGTAAATTGATTTCATGGGGAATCCTTGTTTTGGATTGCAATATCTAACTTGAGGTGTTTATCCTCTTGGTTTTGTAGGTACCAAGGTTGGGGTTCACACATTTGGTGCTAGAGGGAGGGCTAGATATAATTATTTCTAATATTTTCTTGAAATTTTTGTGTTTTTCTTCACACATAGGAAATTCCAACATGAGCTCATTAGCAACATTCTTTTTGTCACCACGGGCTCATCAGCGTCGCTATTTTGGCACCGCAGGCTCGCCAGTGTCACTGTTTTGACACTGCGGGCTCGTCAGCGTCACTATATGGCACCGCTTGAAACACAAACTATGCTGCTGGACTTGTCCCACCAATTTTTTTGAATTTTAAACTCTGCCACTAGACTCGCCGACCTACAAAAAATTTCAAAAAATATTAAACTCCAATGCTAGAAACAAACTGCGATGCCAGGCAAAAATTGCAATGCAGTTGAGCTCTCTATCCCAACATAGAGCGCTGTTGACTGGTAAGCGGTGTTGTGAGGGCACCACTGGGAGAACAAACCGTAACGCCTTCACGAGTTGTGATGCTAGGAGACAGTAAAAAGGGAAAATTTAATTTTAGCACGTGCTTTTGGTTTATGACTATTTTTTCCTCTATTTTCTGCTTGTTAATTTCTTTGTTTTTCTAGAATCTAACTAGTATTTCCTCTTTGTAGGTTGGAAATCGAAATGAAAGAAAGAGACGCATGAGAAGGATCTTCGTCAAATCAAAGTGCTTTTTTAACACTTTAGTGTTTTTTTAACACTTCTTTAAGAATTTGTTATCTTCTCCCTCTTAGGACACTAATTTTTATTTGGACTTAAAAGGGATATTTTCCATTTCTTGCAAAAGGCTAAAACAAACTTTAGGATCACAACTTATTAGATTTTCTTTCTTGGATTAACAATTGAACAAGGAAATTTCTCACACTTCATTTGGTGCTCTAAAACGAACTCACATTTTGCTCTGTGGATTTAAAAAGAACAAGTGTAGCTTTTTTTTTCATGAGGGCTTACTTAAACTAAAGCCATTGAAAAATGACGTATGTGCTTCTCTCGTGCTTTATAGCGATCTTGAGAATTAAAAGGCCTTTTTCATGACTTTGAGGTAAGATAAAGCAATCACGTCCACACTTCGATTTGGGTCTAAAATTGAACATCTTGTGTGAATGTGAGTGGGGGCATTGTTGCGTATATTCTCTCTTCTTGTTGCCAACAAGGATTGATCAAGTTACGAATATTGTTCTTCACTCCCTTTTGTTTATCCTAGAGGGCCTGCCTTGGGTAAAAAGTACTCACCCAAGGGAATGACTCAACTGGTAACACTCTGAACCCGAGAGTATTTCCAGCCAGGATATAAATGTGGATATTGGAAGAAACACCAATAGCACGTGGTTGATTCTGACAAGATGGATCTGAAAGGGGACTATTGTTGTACGGGTCAATCTCCACGAACGAAAAGTCCTTATTAAAACCCATGTGCTAGAATTTTCCAAAATCCTTTAATCTATTTGTTGGTGCAAGAATAGTCATTCTGAAGCCACCCCATACTTTTACGGTCTTCTAGTAGAACTGGAAAACATTCCATGGGAGTTTCATGGGTGTTGATTCTTGGCTGCCCCGATTGACATTAATGAGTTGTGTAGGGGAGCCAGTGGGGTCAAGCATCTAACCATTCACTAGAGATAAGCGTAGCTAGACTTGTCCAAGTGGGAATCCAAAAAATATTGTCTTACACATCCATAGGATTGTACTTATTCTTGGGTTACAAAATGCACTGCTTGATCGAAAACACTATGAAAACAAAAACTTAACATCATCCAAATTTCAAACCCTTTTGAGGAAAAATACAATTGACTCAATCCATATGTTATTGATTTCCCTTGGGATTCACATCCTTAGAGGTTTCTAAACATTGGATTATATCTCGATTTTTCTTCTTAAGTAAACAATAGGAAACCCTTGTCTTAACTTCATTAAATTTCCACATAACATATCTTGTGGGGTTTGAAGAAATTAACACATTGGACATCTTAGTTTGAAAACCTAATTGAAGAGAGCGTTTTTGGTAAAATAAAGACATTAAGCAAAGCTAAGAAAAATGAACTTTCATATGTGTTGAAGACTCGTCATTGGTTGGAAATCTAAAAATTAATGTTCAAATAAAATCATTTCTTGGTTACAAAGGTCTTTAGGAAGCATTTGCATGCTCTTCAATAGCTAGGTCTAGGAAAACAAGGTATACCTTTTTAGGTTCATCTTAGGATCAAAAGATATCAAAATATTTTTCATCCATCCTTCAAAACATCAAAAACAACATCATCTCACAAATCACCTTTTGGAAAATCTTGAAATCATCCTTAAATACAAGGCTTTGTGGGAAAATAAAAATCATCAAAATCATTGAGACCAAGTCCTTGAAAACATTTATCAAAACACCTTTGGCTAGGCATGTGTAGATGCATCCTTTTGCATATACTTAGTCAAAGTTATCAAAATCATCTTGTCCAGCTTAGTGTATGTAGATGAATCCTTCATATACTTAGGGAAACAATCATCTTGTTTGAATAGGTGTGGGTAGATGCATCCTTCTCCTCATACATGTTCAAATCATCATCCTTTGAACAAAACTATCCCTTAGATCATCATCCAACATCTTAGGGTCTTTTTGTTCAAAATCCAAATCAAAATTAAAATCAAAATCAAGCACAAAATCTCAAATCCAAAATCCAAAATCAAAATCCACAAAGTCCTAAAAGCCTAGTATCACATTCAAGATTTATCAAAAGCCAAAAACATCCACATCATTCATCCTTTACATCATCATCACCTTTTATCCTAAAGGAATCCTAAAAATTTCTACTTTGGGACATAAAATAAAGATCGATTCAAAGAATCAAGAGATTCATCTCCCATATTCTCAAGGATTGATCCTTGTTTTATGGTTCTAACTAGATCTCAATACAAGAAGAGTATGGAAGCCAACAAAGGAATACTCACTTCAAGTGATCTTATACAAACAAACGCATAAATGAATCCAGTTGAATCAAGCAATCCGTTGACCCTCTCATCATCACAAAATATGCAAGAAGAAAACCAAGGAGAGGATCTTACCTTTGGAATTTGTTGTGAAGAAATGATGGAAATGCTTTAAAATCCAGAGAATCATAAAATCATCAACATCATGATGAGACTCAACCCTTCATTATACATGCTTGAACTAGCAAAACAAGGGGCCAAGTTGCCTTTGGATTTTGATGTGAGTACTATAGTAGAGACATTTATTTCACCAATCTCATCCACCATCCCCATTTCATCTACACCTCCATCCCAAAAAATCACACAAAACATTCTGCAAATCACAACATCGTTTGCTCCAACCCAACCCAGTGTCAACAAGGGAAATACATTTCTCAATGCTCTTCAATTAAATCCCCTTGTTAATAATCAAAACTTGGACACAAACACCACATTCAAACAAAATATACCCCAAAACCGATTACACAGGAATTTTCTTCTCACATTCCATCATGATCCATCATCATCATTTTTTCGCGCAACACCACAAACACCTCTTCTCACAAATTCACAAGAAGAGGGAAATATGTTTAGACTAGAGGGCATATTCGACACCACACAACAACTAACACCCCTTACATTTCCATCTTTCCCACCACTGCCATTATCATCCATACCACTTGTTGGAACTATTAAAATCTAATGATTTTTGCATATTTTTCATGTCCCCTGAGTCTCCATATGAGTCTTTCCTTATGCATATTTCCTTCATTTCATAATTTTCTTGCTCATATTTTGGCTCATATTTGTCCCCTAAGTCATCTATCTATGTTTTTTCCACATTTTTGTCTATATCAGCATAGGTCTCCCGTTGTCTCCCAGACCCACTATGTTTTATGCTAATATCTTTTGTTTTAGGTGTATCGGTGTAACAAAATTAAGGTCCCCTCGATCCGTTTTCTGCTGGTAAACGTCTGTTGCCTATCGGCAAGACGTTTCTATTGTTTTGGTGACTATGGAGCTTCTATTGGCATATGTCTTGGCTATCGGGGTTGCATCTTACAAATTTCAACATGTCTTCCCAACTTGGTGTATGGCAGTTCATCGATGTGAGTTATTCTTTTCGATGCAAGGTCTTAGCGATATCATTTTGTCACACCAACCAGCGACCAAAGGACTATCGGTCTAGGTTGGGGCAATCATCGTAAGGTCTCAGTGAGTGACCTTTGGTATTGCTGATGAAAAACATGAGGATCTTTGTCAGCCTAGGAATTGCTTTGTCATGGCGAACTGAAAAATAACACAATGTGGGACCTTTGGTATAATGATGTATAGTCTACAAGAGCTCCCCCTGACATTGTTTTGTCTTTTCGGTAGCTTGATGAGTATCCTTTTCGGTGAGAAAACCTTGCGGTCTTGGAAAAGTTGAATGTAACAAAAGGTATTGCTTAGTATGAATTTTTGTTTCTGTATGTGGTCTTGGTGAGGAGCCTGGGGTCTTGCTGAATGGAATGCAATGGTGGCTCTATCGGCAGGATAATTGGATGGTCACACTAACATGAGGTTAAGTGGGAGGCTCTCGGTGAAACTTAAAATAATTTGCATGACATCTCATCGACCCGGATGAGCTACATCAAATGCGAGAGTGAAATAAAAGTGCATGGGATGAAAACGAATGAATTGCCTTTGGCATAGTTAGCGATATGTCTCGCTGACTGTGCACAGGTGAATAACAGAAATACAAAACACTGTGGCCGACATGAATTTTCTTGGATGACCATTGCAGGCCGACATACTTTGAGCCCAAATTTTTGCTGGGTTGACATGAGATCTCAATTTGATATTTTCTTCAAATGCTTGTGTATAAATAGGAATTTTTCAATTGTAAAACAGGATGAGTTATGGAATTTTTTGATACAGTAGGCAAAGTATATGGATACAGAACAATAAATTTATCAAATCAGAGGCTATGTGCATGTTCTAAAATGGAGGTATTTATCAATGTCAATTGATGTTGCACATGTCTGGTATTAGTTATCTGTTGAATTGAATAAAAGAATTGCTAAGTTGTCTCCAAGATGAATTCTTTCTGATTGTTTAAATTGATATGACAAGTTTGTGTTCAATTTACCAGTGCACATTTGTTGCACTTGTGTGATCGATTGATTGGTTCTTTCAAGTAAAGACTAGATCCTTTTAGTTAATCACAATAATCAGTGAGATTCAATTGGATTATTCAAGTAGAACTGAGTAATCACATTCTTGCATGTTTATACAAGTTGTAAGCATAATGTATGCCAGATAATTGGAATTTTCTTAGAGAAGTGTTACTCATCTTGATCTCATTTGACTCTACATACCCAATAAGGCACTAGTCTTTGCACTTCACTATTTGAACTTATTCAGTTTTCTTTACATCTGTTAATCAAGCATTCATTTTAGGATTCAGATCAGAATATTGTTATTGTTTTCAAGTTGAATTTCTTTTGTTCACTTCCCATTGCCATTGTAAACAAATTGCTTTAAGAAGATAATCACAAGTTAAGTCTGCACCATTCAGAGAGGTACACCCACCTAGGTTTTGCAGCACCTAAAGAGTAGAAGGTTGAGTCCTATCGAACTTGTTTGTTACCCTAAAGCATATCAAGGGATTGGAAATCCCTTGAGGCATTCAACCTACATTTTTGAGAGCTAATAAATTTGCAACTTTGTTGGGGAACAATCAGAATCAAGGCCTTAATCATAGTCATAAATCTTGAATAGACTCCACTGGGAACAAGAAATATCAAACATTTTTCTCATTTTTGATAAAAGTGAGTGGCGACTCTGACAAAAATTTTGCTGCTATTCATCATGAATGGAAGAAGATCTTATTATAGGGGAGGTCATACTGGAGCTCCAGCTGGCAGTAGTAAATGGACACACAAAGATGATAGAGTTGATAAGGGAAAAGGAATAAATGAGGACATGTGCATAACAAACAAAGGTAAAGCACCAAAAGCACATTGTGAAACATATAATTGCCATGATACATGGAGAGATGATTCAAGTGCAGAACTTTGTACTCCTAAAGATCAAAGAAATCCTATTCACGATTCTCAAAACAAGCTGAGTTTGAAGCTAAGAAACAGGCTGAGTTTGAAGCTAGTCTTGAGCCTGAACGAATTAGAATGCAACATGAATATGACAGGAAAATGGAGGATGAACTTTTAATTTTTGATGAACTAAAAGCACAGTTCGAATCGCAAAGGAAGGATATTGAGGAATTAAAGAATAAACTACATAAAGCAAAAATTACTGATCAGACGACTGGTGGCCCAAAGTATGTCTCACCTCACAAGCAGGGGGATGATGGCACAGGGTCCTCCAATCAACAATATACTTCTCACAGTTAGAAAGGGAATCACTACAAGCAGCCAAATCATCCACCTCACATTTCCACACAGCATGCAGGAATGTATCCACCTCCTGGTTAGCATTATATTCCACAGCATAATGCATAGTACAATAATCACATACATTAGTATTAGCATCCACCTATTCCTCCTCCTCACCAGCATACAACCATGATTAGACAGTTTGATTTAGTTGGTTTTCAGTTATATCCTTACCCTATGGATGGTAGTTGGAGGAATATGGTGCCCAAATTTACAGGGAGTAATGCAATCACAACTGGAGAACATCTAAGGAGTTTCAATGTTTTCGTCCAAGACATAGATGTGCCTTATGAAGATTTAGATATGAAGTTGTTCATGATGTCACTTCTTGAAGATGCCAGGGATTGGTTCAATAGCCTGCTAGCATTCTCAATTAATTCTCTCCAAGCATTTCAAGACAAATTCTTAGAGCAATATGGGAATCAAAATGCTCCAGATGCAGCTCTTCATAAATTAATGAGAATTTAGAAAAATCGAAATGATTCAATTTATGATTTCAACTAAAATTTCAACAAGTTGCATACTAAAGTACCTCCGGGATCAAGGTTGCCATATTTTTTTGCATTGAGTGTGTATTTAAATGCATTTGATCCTAAGATAGGGTACAAACTGAGAAGTAGATCCCCAAGAGATTTGGTTGAAGCATAGAAGATAGCACTGACAATTGAAAACAACAGGAAGGCTGCTGGTATGATTAATAAAAGAGATAACCCGAGGCCTCCTCAGCAAAGCAATAATTATCAGTACAGACAAGAGAATACATATAGAAATGATAACATAAATGAAAGTCCAAGGTTGCATGATATGCCTTACAATACAGACTGGAAAGATGGGAAACCTATAACAGTCGGGCCTAGAAATAAAGAGACTCCTGATCCATTGAAAAAAAAGGGAACTTACATGGTGAGTAATAATTACTTTTGTGAAGTTTTTAATCAGCCACATTCCCCAAATTATTGTGTTGTAGCTCAAAAGATGCAAGAAGAGGGAATGTTGATGGAGAATAATGGAGAAGATCACAAGGTTTATTTGACTTCAAATATTTTTTACCATGCTGAAGAAGGGTACTCATCTTCAGAGGATGAAGGTTATGAATATGATGTTACAAATCAGAAATATAATGTCCATATGGCTGAGCAACATATCCTCTCTGATTCTGAGGAAGATTACACAGAGCCACATTCTATTGAGGTGCCTGATTAGTGTGGTGTTAGAAGACCCACCAAGGAAGAAATAAAAAGAATAATTGTTGTTGTTGAGGAAGCAAGAAGTAAATACTGGTTGAGAAATAGAAAAGTAAATGAGCTAGATGGAGTTCCTGGAGGAATTTTTGTGAAAGATCAGAAGGCTACAAAAAGAATTTGTAAAAAACCAGAAAATAAACAGCCTGGTAAAAATGAAGAGAATCCTGCCCAAAAGTAGAAAGTTGAAGAATTACACAAGGAGATGCAAAATTTTGATCAACTTAACAAAAAAGAGAAAGGAGAAAACAAAGGAGAAACACCAGAACTGAAGAAGACTGTTAAGATGGAGAGCTCCTTTTTTGACTTCACACAGGCACTATCCTAGGTAAAAATGTATGTTCCACTACTTGAATTGATGAAAATTAAGGAATACAAAGATAATGTTGTTCAATTGATTACAAATGGGATTGAAAAACATATGAATTTTGAAGAAGTCAACAAGCAGGAAAAGATAAATAATTCAAAAGTCTATTTGGGTGATGTTTTAACAACCTCCCCACAAGTGGATCCATTCTTCACCACATTGCTTATAAATAATAAGTTGTTGAGGAACTGCATGATAGATTCTAGTGCTGCTATAAATATTATGCCAGTAGGTGTTATGAAGTAGTTGGGCTTGTGTATTGATACATATGAAGGGAAGTGCTATGCAATGGATAACAGACCTGTACCTGTGATAGGAATTATGAAGGGTTTTGAAGTCAAACTAGCTACTTATCCACAAGTGGCTTATAATATAGACATAATAGTCATTGATACTCCTCCTCAGTTTGGGATGCTTTTGTCAAGGCAGTGGACAACAGCTGTTGGTGGAAATGTTCAGTTTGATCTATCTTATGCTACTATCCTAGTGAATGGTCAAGAGGTCAAGTTGTATAGAGAGTTCATTCTTGTTGATTATGTGCCTCAAGATCAGATCAATTGTTTTTGTGATGTTGATCTTGGAAGTTTTAAGGTTGAACCAGCTCAACCAGAATTAACCAATAGTGATCCAATTTAAAAACATGCTGCAAAAAATTGCAATGGTGTCTGGAAGATGTATTTTGATGGAGCATGTAGCCAAGAAAGTAATGGCACTGGGATTTTTTTTGTTTCCCCTAAAGGTACTACTTTTAAATATTCATTCTTGTTGGCATTTGAATATACAAACAATGTGACAGAGTATGAAGCTTTATTGATAGGTTTGAACATAGCTGTGGAACACAAGATTAAGTTGCTAATGATTTTTGGTGATTCTGAGTTGGTTGTTTTACAAATTAAATCCAAGTATGCAGCAAAGCTCAAGAAATTAAATCAATATAGGAATGTTGCATGGGACACAATTGAATTGTTTGATGCATTTTCAATTGAATGTATTGACAGATGAAAGAACATAATGGCTGATTTTTTAGCAAATGTGGCGCTTAAAAGGGATGATGTCAGATTGGCTAGGGTATCATAGATTGAGTTCAAGACAAGGCATGCTATTCCTGATAATATTTATAATTGGCAGGTCTTCAATGATGATACTGACCTTTTGACATTTCTTCATTGCATAGATCAATATGAAGCCCGGGAAGTTGATTTCAATGCTTTTGTCGAGGAAATAGATGGGAAGCAAACTGTGTTTGGCAAGGAGTTCTTACAGCTCAAAAAAAAAAGCTTCCTAAAGGCTTAGTGGCATTGGAGAGGGTGTATGATAGAAATGATTGGTCCTTCATAAGACAAACACTAGTCAAAAGGGAAGGTATTGAAGAAATTAATTTAGGAACTGAGGCGGCACCAAGAAAGGTATACATTGGAAAGAAGATCAACCGTACAATTAGAGGAATGCTGATAGAGTTGTTGAGAAAATATAAGCATGTTTTTGCATGGTCTTATGAGGATCTGAAAGTGTAGAGAGAGGATTTATTTTAGCATGAAATATCATTAAAGCTAGATGCCAAGCCTTTTAGACAAAAGCAAAGACCTATAAATCCAACGTTGAGCCTAAAATGCAAGAAGAATTGATAAAGCTCAGGGATGTAAGAATTATCAAACCAATCAAACACTCAACGTGGGTTTCAAATCTGGTTCCTGTGAGAAAGAAGAATGGTGATATCAGATTATGTGTGGACTTCAGGAATTTAAATATGGCATCTCTCAAGGATAATTATCCTCTACCCAATATGGAGGCTATATTGCATAAGGTGACAGGGTGTGAATTGCTATCCATTATGGATGGGTTCTTTGGATACAATTAGGTCAAATTCAAGGAATCTGAACAATACAAGATAACATTCACTACTCCCTGGGGAACATATGTATACATAAGAATGCCATTTGGTCTCACTAATGCTAGAGCCACTTTTCAATAGGCTATGGATGTAGCGTTTGCTGATTTGATTAATGCTATCATGGTGGTGTATCAAGATGACCTGACTGCTTATTCAAAAAGGACTGAAGATCATGTGCAACATTGTGAAAAGGTATTTATTAAAGCCCTTGAATATGGTATTAGTTTAAATCAAAAAAAGTGTCATTTTGGAGTCATGGAAGGTAAGCTCTTGGGGAATATTGTTTCAAAAGAGGGAATTAGAATAGATCCTGAGAGGGTTGAAGCTATTGATAAAATTCCTATTCCCAAAACTGTCAAGGCAATATAGTCGTTCTTTGGACAAATTAATTTTGTTAGGAGATTTGTTTCTAATTTTGCTGAGATCATTAAGCCCATATCAAAAATGTTGAAGAAAGGACAAAAAATGGACTGGACTGCTGAGGCTTTAGATGCTTTCATGTGTATCAAAAAGGCTATCAAAGAGGATCCTATTCTTAAATCTCCAGATTTTACAAAGCCCTTTCAGATATCTTCATTTACTTCAATGCATACTATTGCTACTGTTATGTTAAAAAAAAATGATGATGGTTATGAACAACCTGTGTCTTTCTTTAGTAAATCATTATAGGGGTCTAAATTGAAATATGACATAATGGAAAAATAGGCATTTGCATTAGTGAAGGCTACTAAAGCATTCAGACCATATCTTGTTGGAGCAAAAGTGATTGCTTATGTCCCTCATGCTACTGTCAAAGACATTTTAACACAATCTGAAGTTATAGGGAAAAGATGCAGATGGATCAACAAGGTTCAAGAATTTGACATGGAGATACAAATCACTAAGCTAGTAAGAGGTCAAGGTTTGGCTAGGCTAATGGAAAAATCAAATATTGAAGCAAGTCAAGTATGTAATGTAGAAGAAGGAACTACAATTGCAAGCATTGAGCACACTCCTTGGTATGTTGATGTCATGCATTATCTTAAATACACGAAGTGTCCAGATGGATTGAGTGATAACCATAGGAGAAATTTGAAGTTGTAGGCATCCAAATATGTTTTTATGGATGGGGATCTATTTTGGAAGAACAGGGATGGCATATTATTGTTATGCCTAGATGAGTCATAGGCCAAGCATGTTTTGAAGGAGATGCATGAAGGAGTTTGTGGAGGTCATTATTTAGCATAGACAACTACACACAAAATTCTTACGGCTAGGTATTATTGGCCAAAGGTCTTTATTGATTCTTTTTCACATGTGAGAAAATGTGAAGCTTGCCAAAAGTTTTCTAGATAATTGAAGTATCAGGGTACTTTGCCACTTCAACCTTTGCAAGCTGATGCACCTTTTCATCAATGGGGAATTGACTTCATTGGAGAGATACTGGAGAAGTCAAGTGGCAGACATAGATGGATACTGGTTGCCACTGATTATTTTATAAAATGGGTGGAGGCAATCCCAACCAAGCAGGCTACAAGTAAAGTTGTAAAAAATTTCCTGATGGACAACATTATCACCATATTTGGTACACCATTGAGGGTAATCATAGACAATGGGATGTGTTTCAGGTCTAATGAATTCAAAAGTTTTTGTGGTAAGTATGGAATTATCATTTCTTATGTAGCCCCTTATCACCCACAAGCCAATGGTCAAGCAGAGTCTAGCAATAAGAGTCTCTTGAAGATTATAAAGAGGATGTTGGGATAGAACAAGAGGGCTTGGGATTCAAAGTTAAAATTGGCGGTGTGGGCTGATAGGATCACTGTGAAAAAGGCAATTGGGAAATCTCCATTTGAATTAGTGTACGGAACACAAGCCAAGATGCCTCTGCAGAATTTGTTACCAGTTTATAAGTT
Organism: Sequoia sempervirens; assembly: GCA_007258455.2. Taxonomy (NCBI): domain Eukaryota; kingdom Viridiplantae; phylum Streptophyta; class Pinopsida; order Cupressales; family Cupressaceae; genus Sequoia; species Sequoia sempervirens. Next base: position 184,049,792 of record VDFB02000017.1, read on the forward strand.
TTTCTTATAGGAAGATTTGGAAGTTCCTGACCCTATGGAAGACAAAATGGAACAACTTGCCGAACTTGATGAAGTAAGGAGAAAGGCCCAAAGTCAAAACATAAAGTTATAGGCACATATGAAGTATCTATTTGACAAGAAGGAAAATAATAGAAAATTTGAAGAAAATGATTTGGTGTTGATGTGGAATGCAAGGTGTCAGGAGAAGGGCAAGCATGGTAAATTTGAAGCTCTTTCACTGGGACCTTTTGTTGTTGTTGGAAAGAAGGGTGTGGACTCATGTTACCTACAAAACATGGCTGGTGAAGATTAGGAATTTCCTATTCATGGGAAATTCTTGAAGCTATTTTTCTCTTGAGCAACACAGAGGATTAAGGGTTGCTTGTGCATGGACAACTCTTGTGTATCCTCTTTAAAATTATTTTCCATGCACAGTAGTCTAGGATTTTGTCCATTTCCATTTCACTATCATTTCCCATTCATCTCCACCCTGCATTCATTTCCATTTCCATTCATTCCATTGCTACTCAATGGTTCATCATTTTATGTATGATCTTCTTACCTAAAGTTTATGGATCCTTGCAATGATCTTACTATCATTCATCCCCAGACGGAGCCACTATTGGAACTATTAAAATTTGATGATTTTTGCATATTTTTCATGTCCCTTGAGTCTCCATATGAGTCTTTCCTTATGCATATTTCCTTCATTTCATAATTTTCTTGCTCATATTTTGGCTCATATTTGTCCCCTAAGTCATCTATCTATGCGTTTTCCACATTTTTGTCTATATCAGCATAGGTCTCCTATTGTCTCCCTGACCCACTATGTTTTTTTTCTAATACCTTTTGTTTTAGGTGTATCAGCGTGACAACATTAAGGTCCCCTTGATCCGTTTTTCTACTTGCAAATGTCTATTGCCTATTGACAAGAAGTTTCTATTTTTTAAGCGATTATGGAGGCTTCTATCGACATATGTCTTGGCTGTCGGTGTTGTGTCTTACCGATTTCAACATGTCTTCCCGACTTGGTGTATGGTAGTTCATCAGTGTGAGTTATTCTTTTCGATGCAAGGTCTTAGCGATATCATTTTGTCACACCGATCGGCGATCAAAGGACTATCGGTCTAGGTTGGTGCGATCGTCGTAAGGTCTTGGCGAGTGACCTTCAGTCTCACCGATTGAAAACATGAGGATCTTTGGCGGCGTAGGAATTGCTTTTTCTTGGAAAATTGAAAAATAAGACAATGTGGGACCTTCGGTATAAGGATATATAGTCTACAAGAGGTCCCCTTGACATTGTTTTGTCTTGCCGATAGCTTGATGAGTATCCTTTTCGGTGAGAAAACCTTGTGGTCCTGGCAAAGTTGAATGTAAGAAAAGGTATTGCTCGGTATGACTTTTTGTTTCGGTATGTGGTCTTGGCGAGGAGCTTGGGGTCTTGGAGAATGGAATGCAGTGGTGGATTTATTGATAGGATAATTGGATGGTCACATCAACATGAGGTTAAGTGGGAGGCTCTCGGTGAAACTTCAAATAATCTGCATGACATCTCACCAACCTAGATGAGCTACGGTGAATGTGAGAGTGAAATACAAGTGCACAGGATGAAAACAAATGAATTTCCTTTGGCATAGTTAGTGATATGTCTCGCCCACTGTGCACAGGTGAATAATAGAAATACAAAACACTGTGGCCGACATGAATTTACTTGGATGACCATTGTAGGCTGACATATTTTGAGCCCGAATTTTATGATGGGTAGACATGAGATCTCAATTTGATATTTTCTTCAAATTCCTATGTATAAATAGGCATTTTGCAATTGTAAAATGGGATGAGTTATGAAATTATTTGATACAGTAGGCAAAGTATATGGATACAGAACAATAAATTTATCAAATCAAAGGCTATGTGCATGTTCTAAGATGGAGGTATTTATGAATGTCAATTGATGTTGTTGCACATGTCTAGTATCAGTTATTTGTTGAATTGAATAAAAGAATTGCTAAGTTGTCTCCAAGATGAATTCTTTCTGATTATTTAAATTGATATGACAAGTTTGTGTTCAATTTATCAGTGCACATTTGCTGCACTTGTGTGATCGATTGATTGGTTCTTTCAAGTAAAGACTAAATCCTTTAGTTAATCATAGTAATAAGTGAGATTCAATTGGATTATTCAAGTAGAACTTAGTAGTCACATTCTTTCATGTTTATACAAGTTGTAAGAATAATATATGCCAGATAATTGGAATTTTCTTAGAGAAGTGTTGCTCATCTTGATCTCATTTGACTCTGCATACCCAATAAGGCACTAGTCTCTGCACTTCACTATTTGAACTTATTCAGTTTTCTTTACATCTATTAATCAAGCATTCATTTTAGGATTCAGATCAGAGTATTGTTATTGTTTTCAAGTTGAATTTCTTTTGTTCACTTCCCATTGCCATTATGAACAAATTGCTTTAAGAAGATAATCACAAGTTAAGTCTGCACCATTCAAAGAGGTACACTGACCTAGGTTTTGCAGCACCTAAAGAGTAGAAGGTTGAGTCCTATTGACCTTGTCTATTACCCTAAAGTGTATGAAGGGATTGACAATCCCTTGTGGCATTCATCCTGCGTTTTTGAGAGCTAACACCACTCCTTCGTATAGGGCTTCCCCCTCTACCAAGTATCAATCAAAACAACATTCCAACTATCAACCATAGCATTTTTGTTAATGCTTAAAACTTGTTGTCGACATCGTAACAACATGAAAAAAACACACAAACAATTGCAACATCATCAAAAACCCCCATAACATCACAGAGCATGGTCTGTCAAGGGCCAAACACATCAAGGGCACCACTTACCACACCAACACCACCATCCACTAATCAAATAATCAACATGACATGACCATTCACCATGACCACAAATGCCATTATGAATCCTCCACCACCCCCACCACCAAAAATGTTCACCACATTAAACCAATACAACACGGCATTGCAAGCTACTTTTCAAAGAGGATACTAGCAAGTGCAGAAAAAAAAAATCCATACACCTAGCTGCTCAACAAGCTGCTCAAGCCACATTACATGTACAACAAACACAAAAAGCACAACAAGCCCAAGGGTTATTACAAAAACAACAACAAAAGGCCGCCCAAGCTATGTAAGCATTACAAGCAAAAAAGGTCACTCAAGCACAACTTATATTACAGCAAGTAGCACAAGCACACATAGCACAAGCGTAAGCCCAATATCAAGCACAACTTATTGCACAACAACAAGCAGCGCAATTGCAAGTATATCAAGAAGCATTAAAGCAATACCAAGACCAACAAGAAGCAACAAAATTAGTAGCCCAACAACAAGCGTTGTTGGAACAACAACAAGCATTGTTGGAACAACAACAAGCACAACAACAAGCATTGCTAGAACAACAACAAGCTCAACAACAAGCACAAATCTTAGCGCAACAACAACAAGATTAATAATAGGTATTGTTCATACAAAAGCAGGTAGAAGCCTACCTCGCTCAGAAAAAACATACAAATACCATTGAACAACATGCCAAACAACACACTAATCAACCTAACCATCCAACCCATGATTGAAATACCCGAAAAAACTTTCATCCCACCTCCTGATATACAAAATGATGTGACGACACAACTTAGGTTGCTCCCGCAACAAGTGCTCGACCTTCAATTAGGGTGAACAACCAAGACACCAAGCAAATTGTGTCCCTATCCGTTTGATAGGAGCCTAGAGATGAAACCATTCCCTAAGGGATTTGAAATCCAAAAATTTGACAAATATCAAGGGATGGGAAACCCTGAAGATCACATTAGGGAATTCCAGGTTCATTTCATGGAGGTTACATATGATGATACTTATCTGATGTGACTATTTCCTAGGAGCTTGGCGGGCCCTGCTATCGAATGGTTCTCTCGCTTACCTTCAGGAATTAGAACATTCCAAGAAATTAGGGACACATTCATTAAGAACTACACATGCAACATTGCAATGGATGTTAGTCTCGAAGAAATATTGGCTCTAAAACAAGGAAAGAATGAATCTTTCACCTCATTCCTTCAATGATGGCGATCCAAGGCCAACCAGAGCAAGTGGACCATGCCAGAAGAACAACAAGTTTGCACCATCATAGCCAACCTTGAAGGCCACTTAGAATTTTATCTCAAGGTTCAGGGCAACACCACATATGATCAATTGATCTCTAAGGCGCTCAACATCGAAAGAGCCCTTGTAACTCAACCTGTAGAATCAACATCATACCATGAATAGAAAAATAATCACCCACCATCCAACTACAATGATAAACATCATACGTGGGAAAGGAACAAAACTGTCACTAATGATGGTGTCATAGATTCCAAGGTGGTCATTAGTGGTCCTTGTCAAAACACACCTGCACAACAAATCCAAACACAACATACAAACAAAACAACAATCCCACCATTAATAATCTCAATGACCAAAGAGGACCAGCCCAACGCAAAAGTTATCCAAAACAAAAAATACACCATTTTGGGGGAACCACTTGAAGAAATAATGAAGAATTTGATAGATGAAAAACTCATCCAGGCTCCTACATTTGAGAATTACCAAGAACCAGATGTCAAACCTCCTTGGTATAACAAGAATCAACATTGCGAATTCCAAAAAATAAAAGGCCATACCACAAACAGTTGCATGAGATTAAAAAACCTTGTTCAAGATCTCGTCAATAAAGGAATCATCAATGTGGAGTAACCTACAGAAAAACAAGATCTCAAGATATACACAAATTAGATGCCAAATCATGGCAACAAAGGGAATAACAATAACAAAGATAAAGGGAAGGGCATCCAATCAAACGTAAATCATGTGTATGAAATAGTCGTTTCCTCCCTAGATGAAAACTACATGGTCATTACTATCAAGGGCACCTATGCTGAAGATTGTGGAGTCACCACAAGAGGTGGCAAAGTAACCATCACAGGATCATCCCAGCCAAAAAACATACCTACATCTAGATCCGTTCCTAATGGCTATAATGTCCTAGACCAACTCAAGAGAATGCCAACACACATCTCCATCATGGAGTTGTTAAAAATATCATCAACTCATAAGAAGATCCTTGAGGAAGCATTAGCCTCATCCATTGTTCCCGCAGATCTTGATGCACAGAAATTCCAAGCTATGGTCAGAAATATCATTACACCTAATCTCCTTACATTCTCTAACCAAGATTTCCCCACCCAACCATCTCACAACTGTGCACTTCACTTGGAAGCCATAGTACACAAGAGCAAAATCAAAAGGTTCTTGGTGGATGGAGGTGTGGGTTTGAATATCTGTTCACTCAACCTCATCAAGCAATTGAAAATATTAGAAGATTCTATCGAAAAAGGGAAGGGTATCACAATAAGAGCATACGATGATTAAGAAAGAGTGTCTCAGGGCACAATCAAACTCCCTATTCAAGTAGGGCTGACTCTCATACAAACCACTTGTCAAGTCTTGGATCTTGACTTGTCGTATAATATCCTCCTGGGATGCCCATGGATTCATGCGATGAAATTTGTAGCATCAACGTTCCACCAATGTGTGAAATTTACACATAATGGACAAGAAGTTACCATCCATGGGGATCCTGAACCTTTCTCATACTGCAAAAATCTTGAAGCAAAGTATTACAAAATCCCCCAAGTGCCAAAGAATGATGAGGGCCCATCCACACCATACATCGACCCCACCACTCTCACATCCACTTCTGTGACAGAGACATCCACCACTGCCACCATCCCTACCATCTTTGACATCAAGCTCATCATCCAGGAGGATGGTTGTGGAATCTACAAACTCCCTAGCAATTCTTTTTGATAGGGGAGTTACCACAATCTCTTAGATCATGGGGATGACCACAAGAAAATCAAGCTTCCATATCAAAAACCTATCCTGAAGACTATCCCAAATTCATAAGCTGGGGATACCTTGGCCACGAGTTTACTGAAGCTGATCCATCACACACACTATATCAAGATGAAAGACCGATACCTAAATTACCAATGGATGAGACAAACAAGGGTGTACAAATGATGCTTGCAATGGGCTACGGCAAAAATCAAAGATTGGGACTAAATGACAATGGTCTCATAATACATATCATACTAGAGACATGACCCATAACAAATGTTGGCCTTGGATGTACCCCTTCGAGAATAACTATACGTGGCTGAAGTTCTCCGATTAGAATTGTTAATATTTCTCCTCAGCCAATACTAGCACAAGTACACTCACCAATATTCATAAGTAAAGACAAACATAACTTCATAACTGAGGCCTATATTAGTAGTGATGACGAAGATACCTTGACCAGTCTACCTAGGTTATTTGAGGATGCTTCCCTTTCAATGATTAGCACCCTATCCTTCGAAACAAACCATCAAAATCATGAGATCCATTTAGTGTTACCCCAACTGATCGACTATGACCAAAGAGGACCACCAGTTCTTGATACATTCAAAAACGGTGAGGCACTCTCAGAATTCATGGGATTGAGGGATAACATTCTAGATGGAGATCATAAGGTAGGGTTTATAATGGAGTTGGACACACATGCCTATTATGGGAAAATGATTGAATCCTTCAGTGACAAAAGTGAGAAACTAAGAATCATATCCAAGTCCTTGAGTGAAAACCACCTTGTGGCACTCTCTGACAAGAAAATATTAAAAATAAAGGATGTATCCAACTGTGAAAACCTCTCTGAGGTGCCTGAGGATGAAGGATTCAATCTTCCTTTAAGGGCTATTCATCAGGAAAAGTTAGTAGTCTTGGTAAAAAAATGCAATCTTGACAACCTAGGAATAGACGAGACCCCACATATCACATTTTATGTAGAATCACTATTATCAGAAGAGCAAGAACTCCTAGCATCATTCCTAAAGGAAAGATAAATAAAATTTATATGGAGTTATGCTGACATGACAGGACTTGATCCAAAGACAGTGGTTCATCATTTAGCAGTGTATCCAGAAGCCAAGCCAGTCAAACAAAAGATTCAACAAATGCATCCTCAAATTGCTCTATTAGTCAAAATGGAGCTCAAAAAGTTGTTAGATGTAGGATTTATCAGACCAATTGATTATCTAAAATGGGTGTCAAATTTGGTGCCTATTTCAAAACCTAACAGAGCCATCATAATCTGTACGAACTTCAAATATTTTAATGAGGCATGTCCCGAGGATGATTTCCCGCTTCCCAACGTCAACATGATAGTAGAAATGACAGCAGTACATGAGATGCTATCACTAATGGATGGATTTTTAGGATATAACCAGATCATGATAGCCAAAAAAGATCAACATAAGATGGCTTTCACTTGTCCATGGGGGACCTACTACTAGAACATGATGCCATTCGGCCTAAAGAATGTAGGAGCAACCTATCAAAGGTCCATGCTGTTGATATTCCATGATATGATTAATAAAAAAGTTGAAGGCTATGTTGACAACATTCTAGCTAAGTCAAGAAAAAGACAAGATCATATAGCAACCCTAAGTGCCATCTTTGACAAGCTGGAGGAATACAAATTCAAACTAAATCCCTAGAAGTGCATCTTCAGCATACAATCAGGTAAATTGCTAGAATATATAGTCTCCATGAGCGGTATCGAGGTGGATCCAGAAAAAGTGAAAGCAATCCTCGAGATGGAAGCACCAAAGACATTAAAACAATTGAGAGGTCTCCAAGGCAGACTTCAATCCATCTGAAGATTCATAGCACAATTGGCTGACAAGAAGAACCCATATTCTCACCTACTCCACAAGGGAGTAGCCTACAAATGGGATAAAAAATGTGAAGAAGCATTCAAAAAAATCAAGGAATATCTATTGACACGACTAGTCTTAATGCCACCCATCCCAAAGAAGCCATTGATCTTATATGTGTCAGCAACAACAGTAGCACTTGGAGCTCTACTAGCCCAACATGATGAAAATGGAACAAAGAGGGCCATCTACTACATCAGTAGAACAATGGTCGGTCAAGAACTAAACTACTCATTCATCAAGAAAGATTGCCTCGTAGTAGTGTTTGCATCCCAAAAATTTAGATATTACATGTTGGCACACAAGATAAAGCTCATTGCGAAAATTGAACCCCTCAAGTATCTATTATAAAAGGCAATGCTCACAAGTAGAATGGAAAAATGGGTAATGATATTGTCAGAGTATGACATTGAGTATGTCGAACGAAAAGCAATCAAGGGTCAGGTTATTGCAGATCAACTAGCTGAAGCACCTATTTATTCTGAAAATCCCCTTGTCTCAGAGTTTCTAGATGAATCCATCTTTAACCTCAACATAGACAACCACTAGAAACTATATTTCGATGGCTCGTACACACAGAACGGATTAGAAGTTGGTGTCTTCTTCATCACTCTACAAGGGGATTTCATACCAAGATCATAAAAATTAGCATTTCCTTGCACCAACAACATAGCAGAATACGAGGCTTTGACTATAGGCCTTAGGATAGCAGTGCAATGGAACATCATAACTCTCAAGGTATATGGAGACTCTCAGTTCATCATAAATTAGGTCAATAATGAATATCAGACCAAGGATGACAAGCTAACTCCATACAAGAAATTGGTGGACTCTAAAAAAATCCTTCATTGACATAACATTTGAGAAGATTCCAAGAACCAACAACAGAGCAGTAGATGCTATGGCAACAATTGGGTCCCTATTAGACATCCCTCATAATGTCCCAAAGTATGAATTCCTGATCAAGTAGTTTCTCATTCCTGCATTAGAGGTACCAGAATCAGAATATGTGTGTGAAATCATTGGACTTGGGGATCCTAAGTATCATGACATCTATACATACCTTCACAGAGGAGTCATACCCATTGACCTCCCATCAAACCTAAAACAAACCTTTGTTAAAAATGCATCCAGATTTGTGATCCTAGGTGATACCCTATATCGTAGAAGCATAGAAGGAACCTTGCTATGTTGCTTAAATATTGAGGAGGCATTAACCGCTCTAATCGAAGTTCATAATGGTATTTGTGGGTCACACTCGAGTGGAATGACCATAGCCAATAAATTGCTAAGGATGGGGTATTATTGGCCCAAAATGGAATGAGAAGCACATAATCATGCTAAAAGGTGTCTACAATGTCAGTAGCATGGGGACCTCATCCATGCTCTAGCTCAAGATATTCATCCGATCATCACACCATGGCCCTTTTCGCAATGGGGACTCGATCACATTGAAAAAATTACACCCACTTCATCCAATGGCCATAAATTCATCATAACTACAACTAAGTACTTCACAAAGTGGGTGGAAGCCATACCCATGACATATATAACTGGGAAGAAAATTTCAAAATTCATCCTAAACTATCTCATTTGTCGTTATGGTGTCCCACGAGATAATGGGACACCATTCAAGAACCAGGAGGTTTGCGACTTGTGCAAGAATTTCAAAATCCAACATCGCTTCTCCACTCCATACTATCCCCAAGGCAACAACCAAGAGGCCACAAATAAAACCATCCTCAAAATCCTCAAGAAAATAGTCAATGACGCAGGTTGTGACTGCAATTTGTAGCTTAATCCCTCCTTTTGGGCATATCAAACTAGCATCCGCACACAAACCAGCACCAACCCCTTCTCCTTGGTCTACAGATTAGAAGTCGTACTCCCCATTGAGATCAAGCTCCAATCCCTCGGGATAAAAATGAAAAACCTCATCATGGATGAAGAATACCAGGTATCAAGACTAAATGAGCTAGAGCTACTAGATGAGGAATGTATAGAGTCTTTGAATCATTTGCAAGTCTATCAGAATAGACTCAAAAGGAGCTACAACAAGAAAATTGGAAGCAGGACATTCCAAGTCAGAGAACTGGTCTTAAAAGAGAATCAGAAGAATGTCTCTAACCTAAACAACAAAGGCAAGTTTGAACCCAATTGGTTGGGACCATTCGTCATAATAGGAAGTTACAAATCAGGGGCATATCAGCTATCAACACCCGAAGGGGAACCTCTACAGGAGCCAATGAATAGCTCCCATCTCAAAAAGTTTTATGCCTAAATCTTTCAAGGTATAGAACCAAAAAAATTAGAAAAAGGCTTAAAAAAATAGTAAAGAGAAAAAATCATCCTCTAGTGAAAACCACTTTGGTGGAACTTTGGGCAAGTACCTTGGTGAAAACCTGGCAAATAGGCACCTTGTGTAAATAAGCACTTTCCATCCACCAGGATCTTTACAGCTTGTTCTGCATCATCCATCCATTTCGCTTCCATCATCCATCGCATTCAAGTCTCCATCCATCACTCATCCACTTTCATCCGCACCATAGCTTGATCCTATTTTCATATCATGATCTCTCCTAGTACTACTCAGCTCATCCTCAAGGTCAGTTTGTCTTGCCTTTATCGGAGTAGTCTATTGCATCTTGCTGGGGGCATGTTCTTATCAGATCAGATTCGTGTATATTTCTTAGAGTTCTCAAATTAGAAAATCCAAAAACATTAGAAAATTAGAAAATCCAAAAACATCAAAAAATTAGAAAGTCCAAAAACATTCAAAACATATCAAAAATCCAAAAGCATTCAAAACATATCAAAATCCCCAAAACAAGTCAAAAATTTGGTCAAAAAGTCAAAAATAAGGTCATCTTTTTGAACTACATCATCTCTGAGCTTGAATGTAGGCAAGGTTGATCTTTGATCATCCCCTGAGACATTTAGGTTAGTCTATAGGAGTCTGTCATATTAAACTACCATCTCATCATGTATATCATCATCTGTAAATCGGTCAAGTCGTAAGTCGAACTATGTGGTCTCTATGAATATAACGTAGGCAAGGCTAGTCTATTGACTATCCCTCGAGACCCCTAGTGTAGTCTCTTGGTCAAAATCTTGGAAAATCCCAAAACATTGAAAAATCAAAATTCAAAACATTTGTAAAACATTGAAAAATACCAAAAACAACCTCAAAAACATTGCAAAACTCCAAAAACATCCAAACACTTGAAAAAAAAAAAAAAAACACATCCACCTCATCTCACTTGCACTCACAATAATGTTCACCATCCATAATAAACTAATCACCATCCTCAATCTTTGGCAAGATAATTGGAAACAAGTCTAGTAGATTACAAGTAGAACTCCAAATGTCAAGTCTAAAGTCTAAGTCAGTGCGTAAGCAAGCTGGTTATCTCTTTGTATTGGTAACTCATCATCTAAATTGGTCCCATATCACTCATCCCTTGGAACACTTTGGGTAAAAAAAATGGCATGCTACCATCCACTAAGATGACCTAGGATGAATCCTTCCTACAATGGGCATTATCTTTTGGCAATAAGTTTCAGGTATCATCCTTATAAAACACATCCTCTTTCCATTAGCAGTATTGAAGAGCATCAGTTTTTGTTGTTTACTTGGTCTTTATCTTTTGACTTATCTTATTTGTGCTCATTCGAAGGACATCTTGATGATATCCCAAAATAGAGGATTTAGAGAAATAGGAATGGGGCAATGATTGTTATCTTTTGTCTCTTGTACTTGTTGGACGTTCTTGTAATATAACCTCGGCGAATACTTTCTTTGTTAGGTATGTATGGAAGAGGTCTAGGGTAACTTGTTGACTATTACAGGGATAGGTTTACCTATCCATTTTTTGGTGTGAAGTGTCTAAAACTTTTGAAGTACATCCTAGCAAGGTTTCCGTATGTCAGGCGTGAATAAGAATACTCCTATCTATTTTTCAAGTCAAAGTCCATCACACTAGGTACAACGCCATCCTGGTTCCCTATACCTTGATGCATCATACCACGTGTGTTATCAAACATAAGAAAATTTGGCCCTTTGAAAATCCCAATTCCTTAGCAAGTAATCATTACCATCATCATCATCATCATCATCATCAGTATTTGCGTCATCTTGTGTCTTGTTGAAATAGATCATCACATTCTCATCGCATTATCATGAATATATCATCACATTTTCATATATCATAGGTTAGCATAATATAGATCTGTTAGTCATAATCATAACACATACATCATTAGAAATAAATGCATCCATAGGACATCACTACAAAGCATATATAAATAAGTCATCCATGCATAAAGGAGAACACAGTACATCACATCAAAATCAGCTCATATATATCATCAATCATGTCACTATCATAGTACAAAGAACAAATTGGATCACTACACATATATGACAATCAGTACAAAACACCCATCAGGCTATCAAAAATGAGCCCATAAGGCATAAAAGGTGTATCATCTGGATCAAGGTCAATCTCTATGAATGTTGCCCTCACCCCTGTCACCGTGACCCTCTGGTGGTCTCTAGCTGGCCTGCTCTGAGTACTTGGGGACCCAATTTGATCTAGGTAGAGTGTCATGGTAAGCCTGATGGTAGTACTCTATCTCTCGAATGGCAACCTTGTAGGATCGTAATGACACTATACCCTAGGAGGAGGAGGCTATTATACTCTCGATCTGCTGCCTGCGACCTAGCTCAACGGTTTCCTGTAGCTCTGCAACCTGTCTCTGCTGCATAGCTTGACCCCTCTTTGCTCTGAGCTACTCTCTCTCAGCCCTCACCTGGTCTCTCTCTCCTTTTAGCACCTGAACCTAGGCCTGCAGCTATGCAATCAGTGCATCTTGATCATCTGCCTATTCGTATGGTTGTACCCATGGCTGCATGTGAACCTGATCCTCACCCTCCACTCATGGTGGTGGGACTGGCAACTCGTGTTGTTGATCCTGCATATGGACATCTCCCTTACCCAGTGGAACTGGGGGCACACCTGGTGGATCCTGTCGAATCTTGACCCTTGGTCCTTGCCATTGTCCTCTCCCTCTGCCTCTGACCCTGCACACCTCTGGAACCTCACCTGAAATGGTCAACTGAAGAAGAGGTCTGAACCAATCTCTATAGGCCTGTGTGGTCCCTGGATCTGCCAAGCCCTGATCATAAGCCCACGGTCAGGCTACCAACTACCTGAAGCTGTCAACCACCTCGGAGGTAGGGATATCATGTCCCCATGACACCAGTGTCATGTTGCGTGCAAAGACAGCTACGTAGTCATCATCAGGCTGATCCTGCGGCTCTCCGAACTAATGTTGCATGTGCTCAGGCAGGTACCTCTTGATCATTGTGTGCTCTCGCCCTTGCATATATCGATCCTGGCGGCGATAAAAGAATTGAGCAGCACCATCGGCCCATCTAGGCTGACCAAGGTATGGATGCCAAGTAAAGACAAGCATCTCATCTAGGACCCACCTCGAGTAGGGGATCCCATGCTCACCAATCTGTGTGGACACACCGCCTCTGTATCGTGCCACGAGGGCATCCTCTACCCCCATTGGAACTTGAATGACACATACATAGCACAGAAATGTGCTCCCATGGGGTGATCCCATAATAGTGGTTTACAATTTTTGGCCAAACTGGACACTAAAATTATTATTTTTAACTGAATCTTCACATTCGAGCACCTATAGCGGCTAAACTGTGAGGAATTTGAAGATGGTGCCAACTAGAGTCTCATCAAATTTTGTTTGTAGATTCTAATAATATTTTTTTCAAAAAATTTGGAATCAAATTGCACTTCTTTTTCCATCTCCCACAAAAATTGATTTTTTTCAGAAAACAACATTTTTAAAAAGTGATGCACACTATATACGCATAAATTTTTTTCCATGAAGGATAAAATTCTAATTCTTTCAAATTTAGATTTTTAACTCTAATATCTAGTGCTTCCACTTGGTTAGATAGTTTTTATTGAATATTTTTCCTTAATCAAGTTTCAAAGTCAAACGAATTACAATTCGATTACACAATCACCGTATAGTAACTTTTTTTATATGTCAAAATTTTATTTTATTTTTTGTTGGATCAAGGACTTCAATATCTAGTGCACTCATATTTTTTATTTTTATTTTGATAATATTCTATTTTTCCACATGTGAAGAACAAAGAAATTCATTTTCGATGAAAACCTATGTTTAATAAAACTTAAAAAACAAATACATAACAAAACCAAAACATATTAAAATTATATTCATTGGATAGCTTGTTCTGAGGAATACCATAATCATTTGAAATAAATTTTAAATGAATTCATTTGATCCCCAAAAAGCTAAATGAAAAGTTTTTTTTTATCAGCATTTTGATAGGTGTAAAGGAGACGCATTTATAGGTATGGTTTAAAACTAGCAAGGTTCTATCCAATGGGGTTTGATCTAAGGTGATTTGATCAAAACCTCTTAAATTGGAATCCTTAAAATAGAACTTTTTAATGCTTAAATCATTATATTTTCTAAAAATATGTGATTTCAGCTAAAATTCGTTTCTCTCAAGAATTGTAAACCACTATTATGACAGCACCCCATGCCCATACGTGAAGTAGAGTCACCCCAGCCCCTAGTGCTCTGTCATTCATATACATATACTCATGTAAGACTCTATAAAGCGAGGCTAGAAGTACAGGACCCTATGCGAAGTGAACCGGCCTGTCTCAGACCATCTGCTTCTAGCAATACCCCCTGTCAGGACTAAAGTAGCCCCCTCGTCTATTTGGGGCAACCAGACCTGAAATGAATGCTGCAACCACCCAGCGGAAGGGAGGTGCGATGACCCTATATCTCTCTAACTCAATTTGTCCCTCATAGTAGATAATGTCTCATGTGGCGAGGACTCTGATGCAGGACTCGCATCCCTCGTCCATGTCATAGATCACTTGACGACCATGAATAGGCAATCATAGAATGGACCAAACGCCATCCAAGGTGACGGTGGCCTCGCCAGTGGGGTGATGAAACAATGATGTCTCACTGTGCCACCTCTCGGCCAACGCCGATAGCATCCCTAAGTGAGTGCACACGAGCGCCACGTACACAATATGCCATAATCTTGCAACTCCTAGTTGATCTTGGTCCTTGTCACTCAGGTCCTGTAAGACACTAGCCAAATCTCGCGACCGGTGCTCCTGAGAGTAGAGCTCCCTTGGCCTGTTTGGCATCAAGGAAAGTCATCGTGTTAAAATTTTTGAAAAATTCCTGGTCAAACGCTCCAAGCTCAACTCCAGCGGCACACTTTGTGAAGGTGTCGTAGTTTGATTTTACTCAAACTCTAACGCTCGAGCCTAAAAAGAGACAAGTGGCACTGGCGCAGCACACTTTATCCTCCAGCATTGCAGTTTGCATGAAAAGGGCATCGCCACGGTGCACTTTACCCAAACTAGCCTCCCGAGCCCGAGCCCAGCGTCAGAGTTTCTAAACTCTGAACTGCATCGTTGTGGCACAAAACGGTTTGGCGTAACGTAGTTTAAATTTTGAGCAGCGCTATATATCGCGGCTGGAGGCGAGCTCCCCTTGTAATGCAGTAATTAATGCATTAAATGAAAAGATGAAGCTTCAATAAGGGTCACATACTGGTGCCACGATGCCAAGTGGTCACTGGTATGTCCGAACTCGGTCCGAAATGTGTAGGGGAAGCTTTCGTTGTGCCATTTCGCTAGAAAGTTAGAGCTTGAATCTCAATTTTTCTAGCAGAGGTGTGTGAAAATGACTTGAAAGTGACCCCTCGGGCCCCTTTTAACCCTAAAAATCAAGGTTTTTTAAACCTGAATGGTTGTCCTACTATGGTTTTGGACCCCTGAACTTGTTTTGGTCTAATTGAGGTTTGTTTTTCATCATTTTATTGCATTTAGACACATTTCTAGCCTCCCAGACCTGTTTCGGACTTGTTGGGTACTTTTTCATCTTTTTTCGCGAGATCACCCAAAAAAATAAAATTTTCGTTCGATCTTTCGAGGGCGAATTATAATGGCATGCTTTCTCCCGCCATGCAGTAGTGGGGCAAGTTTTTAAACATCAAAATTTTTTGGCTTTGATTGAGATCATTTATTCTTTGAACCAATACAACGAGTGCATTGCTTCAAAGAGAGGAAAAATGTAGACATCGAAAATATACTAATTGACATCATGCATCTAATCAATCATCCTTCGGTCTAACCATTTAATCAAATTCCCCTATCTGATTAAATTCATCAATATTCATCTCTTAATTAAATAAATCATTTTATCTAATTGAGTGAATCTTTTTTGTTAATTAAATCAATCCATCTGATCTAATTATCCCTATTTAATTAAATAATCAATTTATTTGATTAAATCCCTAAATTCTATCCATTAAATTAAATAAATTAAAACCTTATTTTATTTAATCTAATACCATCTCTTTTAATTAAATAAATCAAAATCCTTATTTAATTAGCCTCTTATCATATTCTTCTCTTATTTAATTTAAATAAATCCATAAATTTGAGTCAAATAGATCACATCATCTAATCTAATATTAAATTAATTAACCCTTGATTAATTTAACCTCATCCCATGTCACATCCTCTAGATAATCCAAGTTGCACATGAAAATAGATTTAATTCATTTATTAAATCTTTATTTTCCTCACAAGGCATCTTTTGGAATATTCTCTCAATTTGAATTCAAAAATTCCAAGTCAATATGTACATCTAACAAGGCAATAAATTCATCTTACATGTCCTTTTCCTTTGGCCAAGTGGCATTTATTACAATTTCCCTTCCCTCTTGCATGTCATTTCAACAAATTTGAATTTCAAATATTGGCATTTATTGGCACAAGCCCCAAATCTTGCACATCCATCATCCATTCATAGCTTGACAAGTGGTATCGTATCATTGGATGAATCTTAGTCCCACATTTCTCAAATTTGGACTTTCATCCATCTTGAAATTATATAAGTAAAATGTTCATATCCTCATTTCATCATCCACAGTCCAAGCAAAGTTACCATGCTCAAATATCTCTTGAATTCCATCTATTATCATTGAGTCATGACTAGGTTTTGTAGATTTTTGGCTTGGAATCTTCATTCTTCATCAACAAAGTGGATCAATCTCTTCAACATTCGAAGCTTGCATCTTAGGAATTGGGAAAGGGCCAATTTTCACATCAAATTGGCACCAGTTCCTCCATGGGATCATGAGTTCGCATATTTAAATTAGGATTCAATCTACTTTATCATTTCTATTGTGTTCTTCATAGTTTTCTTTCCTATTTTGAATTTTTAAGTGGATTTCATGGGGAATCCTTGTTTTGGCTTGCAATATATAACTTGAGGTGTTTATTATCTTGGTTTTGCAGGTACCAAGGTTTGGGTTCACATAGAAGGGATCCTTCAATAAGTGTGAAACTATAAATAAATACATTTTAGGACACTAAATTAAGGCAAATTTAGGTCCATTTTAACTAGGAAGGCCCAAACAAGTTAGAAAATGTAAAGGGATACATTTTTCTACACTACATTTAGCCCCCACTTTAGTGAGAGGATGACCTTGTGTTAAACTTGCACTAAAGTCGACAATCAAAATAATGTATGTAGCAATGACGAGATACTCAATCATACAACATCAAAGACTTAAAGAAAGGTAAAAATAAAAAGGGTGGATCAAGCCTCAACTTTCTAGCACAATGTGGAACATGCCTTAGCTATTTTTCAAAAAAAATGTTCACAAATGGAACTTGTTGTCAACTATGAAACAATAACCACGTATGCCCACATGGGCTAAAGGGACTCTGGCTATCCACTATACGAGTCCCTAAGGGTGGAAAATGAGAGAATATTATTAGGCTCCCATACCAAACCAAATTTGTACCTCTGATTACTTCAGTAAGGCACCACACAACAAAATATAAAAGGGTGGAAAATGAGAGAATCTTATTAGGCTCCTATACCATACCAAAGCTATATCTCTGATAACTTCAATAAGGAACCAAAAAGAAACATGAAATTCAAGCTTCATAAGGCCTAACAATCTATGTTATGCTAAGAACCTATGAAAAAACAAGGCAAGGATCTATAGGAAAACAAAGTGTGTTATGCTTGGTGTCCATGAAAAGTGTGTGAGGTTCACAAGGTTAGCAAGCTACATTATGATAAACACTTATGAACAAAATGAAAATAAACATGTTGAAATGGATTTTTATTAGTACTTGTAAGGTCTCCTCTTAGGGAACATCATGTGTAATGTTTCCAAGATAGGACAAGTCTAGGATAAAAGATTCACAACATAGGAAATGTAACGTGTAGCATCACCACTAAGAGAAGAGTCATATGCCAAGAAAATTCACACTCTTGGAGGACATAAAACCAAATGAAACCACCAAGAAAAATAAATTTCACAAGAAGCAAGAAGATTGCTCAATGAAAAATGAGAAATTTCAAAAAAATTAAAAATAATAATGCCAATGTATGCCCCCACTTTAAATAAATTTCTAACACCACGTTGTGAGAAATTACATTAAAGTAGAAAATTATCAATGTGAAGTCATATGTTTGCAAATGAATCTACATCATGAAAAGGAGGAGGGGGTTGCCCCCAAAATGAAATCCAAAAATCACATAAGGGATCCATGAATTTGGGGTCAATATGTCTTTGCTACAATATTTTTATAGAGCTTGGAAACATCATCATTCTCTAAATGGTCATAGAATTGGAAGAATGACACATAGAAAGTGAAAATGAAGAAAATCCTTTTAGGTCAACATCAAAGAGACCTAAATGTCTCCATGCCATGTGTCATTCCAAAAAGGGAAACATAAGACAAAATAAAAGATAAATATTTAAAACATATAGAATAATATAGATACAAATAGAGGAGTGAACATGAAGGAACATCAAACAAAACACTGCAGGGGAATTATTATACACATGCAATCACAAAAGGAACATGAAAAGGAAAAAAAACCAAGACTAGTAAGGTACATATGAGTCATCCTATATCAATTTTTCTATATCCTAATCTTGTATAGTATATGTGAAAGGTAGACAACTAGCCATTTATTGGACAACATCAAGTGAAAAACTAGGACAAGCACCATGTTCAACACTTTCTTTATGAGGATAATCATTAAAGCACATGGAAGATGAAAATAATGAATTTAAAATGTTATGCACTTCCTCACCAATTTAAGTAGTATCATTATCATCATCCAAGCTAATCACGAAAGTGGGTCTAATGATAATATCCATAGAGGATTTTTTTTTACGTTGCATTCAAGGTGGAGACGCATCATGCATCACTTGAGACAATTTTGGATTTTTATTTTCTATTTTTTTATTTTCTTCTTTTTCTTGAAATAAATGATAAATAACATGACCTCTACACCTATTCTCTCTAAAAATTTTAGTTCTTTTTGTTCAATTTTCAAGTTGTGATTGTATAAGAGTGGTTTTATCAACCATATATTTTTTTATTCCCTTAAGGGAGGAACAAAAGGAACCATGGAAGTTTGTTGAACCACTTTATGTTTAGCTTCATAAACTTATTTGAATTTAGGAGGCACAATGGGACTTATTTGATTATCTCATGCTATCTTATAGGAAATGAGTGAAGCACTTGTCATAGGTTGGTCTTGGTTACTTGGAAGGGATTTTGATTCAATCATGATCTCATCAAGGATAGTAGGATCAATCATGGGTTGAGGAATATTGGTAAGAGATAACTGTCCCATGTGCTTTTCCTTAAACTTTTGGTATGATTTTAAAAAGAATTCTTCATGGGGTCTAATGGGTTCTATATGCTCTAGCCAAAATAAATCCAATGATAAATTCCCACTGGAAGACACAAGATTAAAGCCACTATGATGCACAATAAATATTTCATTGAAGATTGGAAACTTTAAGCATTTATGCACAACTGATGGGACAAAATTCATGGAGTGAAGCTATGGATAGCTTAACATCACATAGAATTGGTCTGAAGACAAGATGATGGTAAATGAGACATTTAATTGTTTTGGTCCAACTTTGAAAGGGAGATTTATCAATCCTATCATAGGGATTTGAGAAAAAAAATTATGTGTTTTGATCTATGCTTTTAGTTTTTCATAAGTATCCTGATAAAGCTCATGCACAAATAGGAATACTTCAGTGATCACATTCTCTACATAGATGGGATAATTTGATGTAGAGTAGGGTATCAAAGCCAAAACTCACTCAAACAACCATTTATAAAAGTCTTTAAACATCAAAAAATAAAAAAATTCTACACAAATTGCCATTATTCCTTGTAGCACAACAAATAGGGTGTTTTTTTCATAATTTTCAAACTAAGTCTCAAACCTAAAATCCAATCATATACTCGCTTTGGAGTTTCACAACATATGAGAAATTAAGATTGGGTTGTTTTGGAACATGACCCTCAAAATTTTATTGCTATGCTTGAACAAAGGCCTAATTAGGCTTGTGAAAATAGGAAACTATTAGTTCTACACACTCCCAATCTCCACTCTTCAAACCAACACCTTATACATGCTATGTATGTCCTGATTCAACTTTTCCAACCCTTCCAAACCACTTTCCAAGAGTTTTCTATCAAACCCATTTTCCCAAAACCTCATACCCTACTCTTGCCAACACCATGGACATAAAATATAACCTAATTACTTCAATTCCACTAGGTCTTAGGCCATTTCACCATTGTAATGGCTCAAAACTTCATTTTTCTCTATGAAACCCTCAAAACTAGGGTTTTATGATAGTTTTCAGTAAAAAGGCTATAAATACTTCAAAATTATTGAAAATGAATCAAACCAATTGAAAATGAGAGAATATTCATAGGTTCATCAATTAAAATGCATGAGAGATCACCTACATGTTGTAATAGGCTGTACAACCTTTAGTAGAACAATTTTCAATGGAAAAAATTAGGAAAGGAGTATTTTATTAGTGTTCAAACATCAAATTTGCATCAAGATCCTCCTCCATCAACCATTCATGAATTTTAAAGAAATTTTTTCCAAAAACAATCGATCCTAACCACCTTTTAAAATCCTTCATTTTTTAACTTCCCTTAAATCCAAAATTGCAAAATTGCCTTGAGAACTTCTCCCAATTTTGCAACATTTTACAAAAATAACTCAACAACCCACCTAGAAACATAAAATTGACTCAAAAAACCTATCATGCATTAGAAATGGTCTTCAAGCCCTTATTATAAAAAAAATAACTTAACCTAAAATACTAACTCCTTAACCCTTTTTACATCATGAAACTAGGTGCCCCTGCACCATACTTTTGGAAAAAAATAAACTTAAGGCCCCTTGAGGACTATGTAGCAATAGAATCATTCTTGATCACATCATAGTATGACCTCCAAGAGGAATTCTCATTTGGGTAACCTTTTTAATGAATCAAAAACCAGAAAAATACATCATCCATTGTCTTCTTGTTGTCTTTAGCATCTAGGATATGCTTTGACAACTACCAATGGCTACTTGTTGGATGATCCCTGACCTTCTTTTCACTTCAAACTATTGTTTAAATTTCCCCTTTACATGTTACCATGTCTCTCTGTCTCTTTCAATGAACTCCCTTGTTCTTATTCTTTGGTCTATGTTTGAATTTTCTCTTTTTCCTTTGTAGTGCAACTTTGATCTCTTCACCTTTACCTTTCATCTCTTCCATCTGATGCTCTTCCCCTCTAACTATTACTTTATCAGGTTCACTAACCTCTGATTTGATATAAATTGAATTACCACTATCCTTCTCTAAAATAAATTAATAAAACACCCTTTCCATCATCATATCAAAGTTACCATTAAGCCAATCTTGAATCCAAAGAATCAATTCATCTTTGACCTTCCACAAATTAGATTTTGAAACCAACTCAATATCATTTCCCTCCAAAATTTGATCAGTCTTTATGGTTATTTTCATACTACTACCAAGCTTTGAATGGCTTGCAAGGTTCATCTGCTCTTATTTATCCACCTTTATGAACTCTTTTGTTCCTAACATCATCACATTGGCTGACTTAGTTTGTCCTTTATCATCTTCTATCAATGGTGTAAAAGTAAAGGGGATTCCATCTTTTTCTATCTCATATGTATTTCATCTACTAGCATACATAGCATGCCTATCAAATTTCCAAGGCCCTAGCAACAAATGGAATACATCCATAGGTAACACATCACATAGAATCTTATCTTTGTACACTCCTATATTGAACTCCACCCAATTTTTTGCATTAACCAAACCGTACTGACCCTCATTGAACTAAGAAAATTTATAAGGAGTATCACGTGGTATTATAGGAAATTTAATTTTCTCAACCATCTCATTTGAAACCATGCTATCTATGTTTCCTGAATCAATCAAAAATTTAGATACCTTAACCCATGCACTTATAAGTTGTTTTGAAGAGTTTCCATATTTGTGATTACTCCTTCTACATTGATGCTTTGATGAGTTTTCTCCTTACTATGAGTGATTCTCCAACTTCAGAAGTAGCATGTGATGGAGATTTTACACTCTCGTTATCCTCTTCTTGCGCCAATTGTTCTCTTCTTACACATCCATGTGAACTAGAGGCTTGACCTTCATTGCACTGCCATGCTTGATGTGCAAACTTGTTGCATTGATATCATCTTCCTATGAATCCTTGTGAGCCTCTTTCTAGTCCTCCAACTAAATCCACCTCTCTGATCAACACCTTTTTCATTTTCCTTGCTTGTATCTTCTTGACTTTCATAGGATTGTCTTGGAGTACAAAAATGTCCCTCTTCCTATATTATTGCTTCCTTTGCCCCTAGTTTTTTTTTCTTTCTTTCTTTTATGTTTTTATTCTTCCCTTATTATTTTTATTTTTCCCTTATTTTGTAAGATTGGGTTGTTTTAGAACATGACCCTAAAAATTTTTCTACTATGCTTGAACAAAGGCCTAATTAGGCTTGTACAAATAGGCACCTATTAGTTCTACACACTCCCAACCTCCACTCTTTAAACCAACACCTTAGACATGTAAAATATGACCTAATTCAACTATTCCAACCCTTCCAAACCACTTTCCAAGAGTTTTCTATCAAACCCTACCATCTATGCATCATTCTTTCCTAAAACCTCATACCCTACTCCTTCCAACACCATGAACATAAAACATAACCTAATTACTTCCATTACACTAGATATTAGTCCATTTCACCAATGGAATGACTCAAAACTTTATTTTTCTCTATCAAACCCTCAAAATTGGGGTTTTATGATAGTTTTAAGTAAAAGTTCTATAAAATCCTTCAAACTTAATGAAAAAAAATAAAACCCATTGAAAATGAGAGAAGATTCATAGGTTCATCAATTTGAATGCATGAGTGATCACCTACAGGTCATACTAGGCTGTACAACCTTTTGTAGCAGCAATTTTCAATGGAAAAAATGCAAGAAAATAGTATTGTATTAGTGTTCAAACTTCAAATTTTCATCAACAACCTCCTCCATCAACTATTTATGAATTTTAAAGAATTTTTCCTCCAAAGAAGCCAATCCTAACTTTCTTTTAAACTCCTTGACCATTTAACTTCTGTCAAAGCCAAAATTGCAAAATTGCTTTGAAAACTTTTCCCAATTTCACAACATTTGAAAAAAATGACTCAAAAACCCACCTAGAAACCTAACATTGACACAAAACACCTTACATAATGCAGAAATCCAAATCTTGACCATCCTAATATGGTCAAAATTCACCCCTTTTATTCTTCTATCCCGCATCCTTCATATGTGTTAATCAAATATATATTTTTAATTAATATTCCTTTTTCCCTAATGTTCCTAAGGTATTTAATTAAATAATTAAATACTTTATATTTTATAGCATTTCTTCTCTAAATTACATAAATTCTTTAACTTATTTCATTTAGTCATTTGGCATTGTGAATTTAAATAAATTTTTAAATTCAACCTTTTCTCTCTCATTGTCCCATCCTCAATAACCCCCCCTTTAATCTAGACTAATTTAATTAATCTACAATTAGGATATGCACACTCTTAATCAACATTAGTGTCACATCCTCCATAATTTTCCACTTGCTTTAATCCTCTAATAGCCTACTTAATCCCTTTTTAGCACAACCATAATTACTTTATTAGTTCAACCTAATCCTTATGCTATTTCTGGCATACCCCTAAGTCAAATTTCATTAATTGTTTTCTCCTTTTGAAGAATGTAACCCATTTCCCCATGTGAATTTAAAATTCACATTTATTCTCTCTATGTTCCTTTAGGAATTTTGAATTCCTCTCCTCTTCCCCATTTGGATATTTGAGGAATTTTAAACTCCTCTAAAATCACATCACCCATATGGGAACAAGGACCTCCTTTACGAGGAGATATTGTCCCAATCCCAAGGTACCATAAGGTATCTCCACCTCATCTCCCCTTTTACACCTCACTAGACACATGGAAGGATGTAAGGGCTTGTGAGTTTTCAACTCATCATGGCCCTTTATCTTGTCAATGGTGGCATCAAATCAACCCTTGATTTCTTAGAGACATTTCCCCTAAAATTAGAGTATTTTCCCCTCATTTGCATCATTCAATCAAGAAAAAAATATTGCACTCCAACTCTAAAGAATTCAATCCAAACCATAACCTCCATTTTTGTAGTTCCCTTTGCATCCACATTGCACATCTATCAAAATACCCACTTGCATCATTGCATTCCTAATCCACTTGCAATCATTTAGATCTAGGTTGCATGCTATTTCCCATATGAAGGAGCACACAATAAAATGAATAAATAGGACCAACCAACCCATCAACTTGGACAAGGTAACACTTACTTTCTATCATTTCTTTTGTTCAAGTTCAACTAGGATAATTGTTGAGGTGTTTGTGTTTTTCCTTGTTTGCATTCCCCTTTTTTTTGCATTCTAGACTAGGAATTTCACCTACACACATTTTTTGAAATGCTCGGTGGGACCCACATCATGGGTTTATACTTTCACATTTGTTGTTGTTTGAATTTTGCAGGTTCAGGTTTTACACATAGGGGCGAATCTGACCTGACAGGAAAATTTGTGCCTTACAGAGGCAAATCTGCAACCAAAAAAAGGGAAAATTTGACATTAAGGGAAAATTTTCCAGTTACAAAGGTGAATTTACATTTAGTAAAGGTGAAATAAAATTCACCCTTTTGTGAAAAAAGGAGAATCTGACATTAGGGGTGAAGTTGCTCGAAGTAGGGATGAATTTGCAAGGGTCTCCAGGAAATAGGCGAGAGTGCTCAAGTTACAGAGGTGAGAGTGAATTTTCCCATCCTCCAAAATAGGTGATTTTTCTCATCAAAATAAGTTAATTTATCCTACATAGGGGTGAATTTGCTTAGCAGACATAGGAGAATCTAACTCACATAGAGGTGAAATTGAGGTAAACTCAAAACTTTAATTTTTAGTTTCCAACTTTAGTTTGGTCTTAGTTTTAGGTATTGATCTGGTAACTCATCTGTTTGTGAGTGTTCCTAGGTTTTACAAATGATTTTTGTAGCTTTTCCTCATTCATCCAAGACTAGCGGTCAAAATTGCTAACGTATTTTCCATAAGATTATCAATTGAAGACCCCTTTAGTTTGTTTTTCTACTAATTTTCATACTAGCTAGGCACACATAGAGTTAATTAAAGGGTCAATATACTTTCTTTGTTTTGCTTGGCAGTAGATTGTTGACATATCCAATCCCCTTGCATCTTTCAGTGATCCTGGGTGATGAGAAATCATAGTTTACTTAGTCTAGTCCAGTCTTCCTAGGAGGTGCTAGTGTGTCTAAGCTCTCCTCTTGTGTTATGTGCAAGGTTGGGGACCAACCGAAATGTTTAGTATCTTCTTCCCTTAGTGGGACCTGCTAGGTATTTCATCACCCAAGGGAAAATCCCAACCATGTGTTATCGATGGGATATATAAAGGGGGGAGAAATAACGTTGTACCCCAATCTAGTCACATTGTGTTTAGGGAAGTGTCAAAGCTAGGGTGATACCTAGATAAGATGTGCAGAGTTGGTCTGAGTTTCAAGTACCTCACTAGGGATCCTGACTCATGCTTGTGATATGTTGGTTTTCATGGTTGTGCCCCATGTACCTTGCATATATCAGGGACATACGAGATTTCCTTGTATATCCTAGATAGAGACCTATGTTTTAGCCGTGGCTTGGTGTAGTGCAGGGGATGTGCACATCGTACCCCAAAGTTACTCACCATGTACTTCCTTGGGTTGAGATAAGAATCCTAGTGGTGGACTACAATATTCTCCCAGTGAGAGTGTGAAGGTAAGCCCATGGCATCTTTTGATGACCCTGTGCCACTAGAACACTAGCTACCTACTTTTGTGAGAAAGGGTGATCTAGAGAACCACCACAGTATCATGGAGTGTTAACCTTGGGTTGTCCACTCAAGGTGGTGGGCCTACATCAAGTTTGTAAACCTTCAACACTAATTTTAGGATTGTGTTGCCTGGTGTGTCTTCATTATGCAATACTAGTGCTTTTATTTTTAGTTGAGTCAATCCAACCTTCTGCCTATTGTTTGTTGTGATTGTTGTCCTTTTCCATAGTCAACCCCTCCCTATAAAGGTGAATTTTCACTATAGAAAGGCGATTTTGTGTGTGGGTTCAGTCTAGGTCATCCCTTTGGGAAAATTTGTCTTTGTTAGAGGCGAATTTCCTATGGGTCACTTTTTAGGCAACCCTATTTTTGCTCATTCTCTAGAATAGGTGAGTCTTCCTAGTATTTAGGCGAGTCTATTTCAGTCCTTGTCTGTCAAATTCACCCATTTTTGATAGAATATCTAGATTTTTCATCTCC
Organism: Sequoia sempervirens; assembly: GCA_007258455.2. NCBI lineage: Eukaryota > Viridiplantae > Streptophyta > Pinopsida > Cupressales > Cupressaceae > Sequoia > Sequoia sempervirens. Next base: position 184,076,506 of record VDFB02000017.1, read on the forward strand.
TAGGTCAAACCTGCTATCCATAGGGGCGATCTCGTTCTCAGTCTGAGTCTTCCCATCAATCTCATTTTCCATCGAATTTGCTCATTCCCTTATAATAGGTGAATTTTCCATCTCCTTCGGTGAATTTTCTCTCCACAAGCTTGATCCCTCTTCTCATCCGAGTCTTCTACATTGGTTGGATTCAAGATTTAGGTGAACATGTGTTTCCAATAGGCGATCTCATTTTCGGGTGAGTCTATTCCTGTTTGTATAGTCCAAGATTTAGGAAAAAATTTCATCCCTAAATAGGAAATTTTTATCTCATCCGTATGTTTCAAGAAATAGGCAAACTTATCATCCTATTGGGTGAACCTGACATACCATTAGGTGATTTTGAAAATCCAGTCAACCCATTCCCTAGTTTTAGGCAATCCTACTCCCTTAAGGGACAATTTTGTTAAATTTGAGGTGATTTTGTTAGACTTGAGGTGAATTTTTTAGGGTTTTAGTGAACCTACTGTCAGATAGGAAATTTTTCTTAGTGAATTTTCTTGTTTCTTGGGTCATCCTAGACTTAGGAAAATTTGATCTCCCTAGATAGATGAATTTGATCAACACAGAGGCAATTTTTCTCCCTTTAGATAGGTGAAATTGTGACTTAGAGAGGTGAATTTGATTGACACTGAGGAATATTTGTTTCTCATAAAAATTCTAGAGAGTTAATCCTTCTACCCCCCTTAAAGCCTATCATTTTTTAGTCCTTTCCCATAATCAATTTTTTTTTATCATCATCCATCCACCCATAATCATCACTTTACTCCATCTGCATTTTCCAAACGTCATTAATTCATCAATAAAATCATATAGGTGCAACTTAGAACATATTTAGTGTAAACAAGGGAAAAATAAATTTGTTAAAGGGTTAGCACAATAACATTAAAATCCATTAAAGTAACAAAGCACAAAGGAAATCAATATGAAAATAAAAGGAACAATGTTACCATAAATCTTCATCTTTCATGCTTCACCTTTGTTACACCTTCTAGTTTGCAGCAAATCGAATGAGGCCCTCAGATTTCCAATGAGCACCTAGACTAATGTCAAAGCCCTATGCAAAGGTTGAAGGATTTATATAAAAGAAATGACCTCACAACAGACTAAAATGACAATGACTACAAATGACTATAATAATAACCTAAGTTGACAGAATGAGCATGAGATGTGAAATAAGAACAAAATTGCCATTATATAGAAATTGCAATTTTGAATGTGTGGCCAAGATGAGAAGATGACAAATACCCTAGAATCAATGGTCAAGATTGAATGTTGTAGTAGGGAATAGGGTTAGGTCAAAATTAGGGAAATGACAAGAAATGAATGGCTAAGATTGAATTATAAGATAATTCAATCAAGGGCTGAAATTAAATGAGATGTCAAGAGATAAGATTTGATTTGGAAGATAAGATTGGCACGGACAAAGAGCTGATAGGAGAAATTAAATAATAAAAATTATTTAATTTAGGTGACCAATGAATAATTAAATAATTAAAATAATTATTTAATTATAGAAGAATATGACAAAAGTAATTATTTTAAATTAAATAATGATTTAATTCAAAATTCAAGAGAGTGGACCAAATTAAATAAATAAAATTTATTTAATTTATGAGAGAAGAGGCTAATGAATAATTAAATAATTAAAATAATTATTTAATTATAGTGGATAGTGGACAAAATTAAATAAATAAGAATTTATTTAATTTTAGAAAGAAGGGGACTTAATTAGTGACGTAATTAAATAAATAAAATTTATTTAATTAATCAAGGGAGAATAAAGATAAAAATGAATTAATTAAATAATTAAAATTATTTAATTAATAGAAGAATTATGACTTTATAAAATAATTAAATAATTAAAAATTATTTAATTATTAAGAATGAAAGGGGCAATGTTGAATAATATAAGAGTTGCAAGCCTAGGACAATTTTATGTGTCTACATTTTGCCCCTCTTTGTCATAATGTAGCATGTCACATTGTGACAAAGAAAATAAGCCAAAAAAAATGCCCCAGTGCAAAATAAGATGAGGAAGAATGACGAGGAGGGTTGTGGTATGCCCCCTTGAGAGGACAGATAGGTTTGAAGAACATGGGTGTGCTCTCGAAATTGGTTAGGAGACTAGAATATGAAGAGACAAAGAAATGTTAGTGCAAAAGATATGGATGATGATATCGATGCAATGCCTATATGAGATGAGTGAGAGAAGATGACAAGACTAAAGGAGATGCATGTAAGTTCCTAGACCAAATCCTTCAAACCTTACCATAGGACTAATATTTATTGCTCTTAATCATCATTGGGCAGTAAAAATGACACAATGGACAACAAACACCATGGTATGATGTAGACCAGCGTGTAAGGTCATCCACTTGAAAAGTAGATAGTCACGGACAAGGAATGTCCTAACTCATACTAAGGGTCATGTTGCCCCAGTCTTTTTGTCAAGACAACCCACAAACAGCAGTCAGAGAAAATAAAATAGGCTAGGAGACATCATCGCACCTCTAAATCCTTCATGGGACATCCTCGAGGTAGCTAGTAACATGACCAAAAGACAAGATAGTAAAAATATAAGACAAAATAGCCAAGATAGCCAAAAGATAAGATAAGAAAGACCAGAAAGATTAACAGCCATGTAATTTTGTTTGCCAATGTTTGTTTGCCAAAGATTGAATTCTTGTCGGTTTGACAGTTTTGACAGTTTAAGAGTTTTGCCAATTTGGCGGTGTTGACAGTTTGACGGGCCTATTGTCAGGAAGGACACATCCTAAAAAGGCAAAGGACATTTTGATGAGTCTAACTCCAAGAAGGACACATCTTGAAGAGGACCAAAGAGTGACGAGATTGACATTATTTTGACTAATGTGTTTTGGCAAGTTGACTGATGTTGACTGTATGATTGATTGGATTGTGTTGTCTAATTTTGACCAATTTTGACATTGATGTTTCGAATGACTATCTTGTGTTTGAGTTTGACTATGTCTAACTTATTTGACTGATGTGACGATTGTGACAAATGCCATGATTTTATTTGGACCAACCTAAAAGGACTGACCTAATGTCTCGGGGACTCATCGACTGATGGCCTTGCCTACGTAGCAAATGCGCAGAGACAATGTAGTTCGATAATGACATGGACTGACTGACATGACTGACTTTGACTCCATTTTAAGGATTTTGACATTGATTTGAATGTTTTTGTATTTTTCTCTGGACATTTTATGATTTTTAGGTCTTTTTTCAGGACATTTTATGATGTTTTTGTCCTTTTTTTTCGTTTTATGATTTTTTTGGATTTTGACGTTTAAGAGGATCATGACAAATGCAAATAACTGATGCCTACACATGAGAATCCAAGGACAAACATGATTGTGCCCCTAGTCAAGCTGAATACCAATTGACAATTGATGACAACATTGTTTGATGTGGGAAGGACGCATCCCGAAACAACGTGAGGACGATAATGATAATGTGATGAAAGTATCATGGTCTATAGCCAGGCCAGGAACATAGTCAAGTAATGTTTTGGATAATGTGCTTGTATGGATTAGACTCATTGCATTTGGAATGACTTGGTTAGGACTAGATGGGATGATGGATTTTCCTTAGACCGTTTGACAAGGGAAATCCAAGATAAGTGACAACCATAAAAGGATAGGGGGTGGCCTTGGTAAAAGATGAGAGACATGAGACTAAGGGAATGTCATATGGTTTTCAAGGACTATGTCATATAAGGACAATAAGACTATGACATTCAATGACATGATGTTTCATAAATCGTGTATGACCGAAGGATAGACATGTCAAGAGTTTTCCCAAAGCATGATTTATGTGTGCCAGTTTTATGTCAAGCCAAGGTAGGTGGGAAAATGGACAGAAATGATAGGGCTTAGATGGATGTCAATGTCATGAGGAAGGCATGGGAAAATGAGATGATTTTCCCCCAAGTGTAAGAGTCTACATAGACGAATCTTTATTTTACACATGACGCATGTTTGCCAAGTCTTCATCATGGTACTTATCCAGGGCACCTGTTTGCCAGGTTTTCACCATTGGATGAAATTTTTCTCTTTACTATTTTTTTGAATTTTTGATTTTTTTGGTGTCACCAAGATGCCTGTTTGCCAGGTTTTCATCAGAGTGACGATTTTTTATTTTTATTTTATTTATTTTTTGTATTTTTGATTTTGTGGATAGCCTGGATGCTTTAGATAACCACTGACTGTTCTGAATCCACTGATGGTGCCTATGTAGAGACTGGTGCCATGATATGCCAATAATGACCTTGTTGAAGGAGTTGTCTTGTGAGGATCGTAGCACTTGCATACAACAGATCGATGTCATTGTGATCCTTTCTGATATTAGAGTTGGCCTTATCAAAATACGCACATCGCAATAGAGTGCCATGAGAGTCCTTGTGGTAAAGAGTTGCTGCCATGATGTGACAGATTTGTGATGTAGGATTTTTGGACTTTAGGCGAGATGTAGGATTATGACAAATGATGGTAGACATGGAAAGGTTGTTTGGACGTTTAGATGAATGACTTTTTACTTTCCAAACTTGGGATGTTGGATGACATATTTTGGAGGGATGGTGTTTGGAACCAACAGTTTTATATGCCTTGATTGATGACCATTTTGAAGGAGGCGGACATGTGTTATATGTGGGAGTCCTCTTGTCTTGTGGCTCCACATTGTGATTGACTTTTGTATTTGACTTGATGTCTTTGTTTGATCCCTCTTTCTTTGGGATCCATTTTAATTTTATTTGTCCAGTTATCCTTTTGTTTGATTCAATGGCCTTTGACATTTGATTTTGATCTTTTGACTTTTAAGATTTTTGTTTTTGTTGGTCCCAAAGGGGAGGTTGATTCATGATGGAATGACGGTTCATGGTGTGGGTGGAGGGGGTGTTGGCAGCAATCTTATGACAAGGATTTCTCATGGACTCCATTTTGATGTTTATATTTGACAAAGCTGCTTCCAATATCGAGGAGGTACCACTGACATCGTTTAATTTGCTGTCTGAGGAATAACCAAGACCTTGATGTCTGTAATTTGCCTGAAGTTGTATTGGTTCTTGAATGCCTTGCTTGTGTATGCCTAGTCCTTTGCCTTGATATTGCATGCTTTGACAGATTCTATTTGCAATGGGGTATTTGTTGTTTTGAAAGCAAGATGCTAACCCATCATTAGGTATGTGGATACTGTCACTTGTAATATTTTCATCTGCGAGAAAGCCTGCTCTAACAAAGATAGATGACCCTAAGTGATAAAGTGTCTTAGCTTCATTGTCTTGTTGGACATATTCCTGACTGATATCTTTGGTCTGATCATGCGACATGTCAGGTTCAAATAATTCTCTTGGTGCTTCCAAAGAAATGTTAAAGCCATCATTATAGTCATTGTCATAGAGTCCCATGATTTTAGCTATAACTTGATCATATGCAAGCGTGTCCCTAGTGGAAGATTCTTTTTCTAGAGGAATATCATCTATGTGTCCCATGGAGGCAAGTGTCTCAGTTTGGAAAGGGTCAATAGTTGAGGCTTGTATAGGGTCGTCAAGTGTTTGATCATGAATGGCGTAAAGGTCAAGGAGTGGATCATTTTGGACTTCTTGGTCAATGGCAGGGTCTTGGTCAAAGATGGGGTTGTCATGGATTTGGACTTCTTGGTCAATGGTGGGGTCTTGGTCAAAGATGGGGTTGTCATGGATTTGGACTTCTTGGTCAATGGTAGGTGTACTTTGGATGTCATGATTGTCTTGATGGAATCCTTGAATGTAGTTTAAGAGAGGGTCATGGGGTGGACTACCTTGTTCTTGACATGAGGGTGACATTATAAGGTCATGCTTTGGACTTTCATTTTGACATGTATCCTCAAGTTTATTAAATGGGATTTGACTTTGGACTATGATAGAATTTTCATGACTAGATGTGGCTTGTGAGGGGGTGACTTGAAAAGGGTTAATGACCAAAGGACTAGGATAGGACATGGGAACTTGGACTGGACTAGTATATGAAGGACTAGGATATGACATGGGTACTTGCATTGTACTAGCATGTGAGGGACAAAGATAGGACATGGAGTCTTGGACTGGATATGTCATGGAGTCTCGGACTAGATTAACTTTTGAAGGACAAGGATATGATATGGATACTTCGACTGGATTGGTGTAAGGTTGATTGAAATAGGACATGGAGACTTGGACTGGATCGATATGGTATGATGTGGGGACTTGACATGAGTTGGTAGATGGTTGATAAGGGATGCAGACTTGGACAGGATTAATAGGTGAAGAGTCAGAATATGACATGGAGGTTTGGAATGGACTATTGGATAGTTGGCTTCCCTTGTCAAGGTTAGGATAAGGGTGATAAGTGGACGTTTGTTGTGAATTAATGGTAGGATTTATGTCGAGTGAATTTTGGTAGTGAGGGTAGATGGACGGAGGACTAGGACTGATGGGTTGTTGGTATGAAGGACCTTGATTTTCGGCTTGGATAAATTGTCTCCTAAAGTCTGAGGCTTCTTGGTATTGACCTCTACAGAGTAATTCGCATTCAATTTTACTAGCAAGCCTATCCATATCTTGGCGAAGGGAAGACAAGGTGGTGGATGTCATGATGTTGTTAAATGCAGAGTGATAATGATGTTTTTCTAAGGGAAATGACTAATGCAAGGTGATAAAATTGGTCAAGAAAGGATGCCAAATGCTAAGGTGACAATGAAGATGTTGACTAAGGAAAATGACCAATGCCAAGTCTAGATACCAAATGAGGACTATGATGGACAATACCAAGTCTAAGTTCAAAATGAGGACTGAGATTGTCTTTGAAAAATGGAAATGTTGACAGTTTGACCTTTTAGTGTTGAATGTTTTGTTTAGAACTATGATGAAACCAAGAAGCACTTGACAAACACAGTGTTCTAAAAATAACCAAACACACATAAGATAAGCATGATCCTAGGTTAGGCCATGACAATATTCACTAGATTCCACGTAATCGCATATCTGTAGTGTGTGAATTCAGAAGCTTGGCTGCACAGGCTCCCCCTTACAGTGCACTTTCTTCTCAGGCCAACCAAGCTTCCAACCCCCATGAAACTCCCATGGTGAGCTGATCACCTCTACTACAAACTGCAAAAGTGTGGATGCCTTCACACCGACCGGTGCTGCGCTAGCAAATAGAAGGATTTTGGCTTACTACACAAGGGTTTTTAGTTCAGGACCCCCGTTCGAGTGGCCATACATGGGGCAAGAGATTAATCACCATTAAGGTGGCACTCCAACCTAAAGAGGTTAAGCTCAACAAGGTTTAAGGGAGTACAACTCCGTCTGTATGACACATGCGCACTTGCAACCTTAGGTTTTCCCTTAAGGTTTACATTTATATACCGGTTGGGGGTAGCTTGGCTTTAGCTCCATTTCTGGTTTGAGTCGCATTGGGGTGATGAAATCCCCAGGCAGGCCCAATTTCTAGAGTTGGTAACCGTTTCTCTTACACCCAAGATCGCTCGAAAGCGCGAGGGGAGAGGATACTCTGATATACCAAGTCAGGGTAAATAACAGATTAGAATGGGTCTGGTTTTCTGATCACAAGGTTTTCACCAAGTGAGAGCATACTCACCTACCATTCCACAACCACAATCAAGCAAAGAAGACGTGTTCTTTTTATATGCACCAAATTCAAATGTTTGCTAATCTAAGAAAAAAGAATAAGCACAAAGTTTGTTTATTCCTTCTTTGACATGCGAATCTACAAACAATGAATATTAGTAGTCTCATATGCAATGGTCTTGGACACACGAATGAGAATCGCCACACGCTACAAGAAAAGATTAGTCACAACTATTAGAGAGTTAGCTAGTCACAACAAATCTGATTTTTAGAAAAAAATTTGATAGTAAAATGAAAAATACAGAGAATAAAGCCTATCTAAAATCTCAAGAGGTTTCCAAAAATATAAATAAATCAGAAAAATTTGTTGTTTTGCACCAGAAATTAATTTTTTATGAAAAATCATAAAAAAATTATAAAAAATACAAAATAGCTCTAAAAATTCTGATTTTTTTACTAGAGTCGGCTGATGTCATCCCAAATCTGCAAAAAAAAATTTGTGAGTAGATCTGCAACTGTGAGTGAGATCTAAGAAAATCTGTTTTAAACCCTAATTTCAAAAAAAATAAAATTGACTAATAATTGCACATCCAAATTTAAAAACTAAAGAGTAGACCCCTGTTAAAATTAAAATATCTTTCTAGAAATGTAAACATATCTGAAAAATTTGATTATTTGCTCCCAAAATTAATCTTTTATTAAAAAAATAAAAATAATTATAAAAAATGAAAAACAGATCCAAAAAATATGATTTTTGGAATGCAAGTGCATGATGTTGTTCCCAAGCTGAAAAAAAAAATTTGTGAGCAAATACCTAGCCGTTTGAAAGTTATGGTTGAATCTTTGGCTTTGTCCACAATGATGCCAAACCTGCAACAAAAACCAAACAAGCCCTGCAACAAGAAGAAACCAACTCCAAAAATGGTTTTTTATTTGTCCAAATATGTCGGGTTCACCAATGTAATCAAGGGAAAAATAAATTTGTTAAAGGGTTAGCACAATAACATTTTAAATCTGAATTTTTCCCTATTTACAAAATTCATCTACTCATCACCTTCAAAGAGAATTTGATTACTTGATTGAAGTCTTGTAAGTGTTAGTACTCAAACAAATGATCATAAAACATCAAAAAAATTCCATGAAAACATAATGGATAATTGACATGATGCTTGATTGGAAAAAAAGCTACAATAATGCTAATAATTCTACTCTTGACTACTCTTGATTTCTCAATAATAATTTTAAATGCTTTCCAAAATGTGTTATGAGTAAAATGTTGAAAATACATTATATTTATATGCAATTCTCCTAATTTCTCAAAAATGAAATACTGGTAGTCGACAAATGACTTTGAAAATTCAAGTAATAAAATACTAACACTTACATATCCAAAAAGGAGACAAAAAATTGATGGTCTAGGGCATGGGTTACCCTAGACCAGACCCATATTTTTCAATTTCCAAGGTATTGGGGTTAATTGCACAAATATCAAGGACCAAAAAGGGGTCTTAAGTGGCCACTTTTTTTCTGAAATTAGAAAGGACTAACCATGGATGAGAAATTGATGATAGCTCACTTAAAATTTTATGATGCAACAAAAACAAGAGTTGTAATGCTTTGAATCTACTTTCTAAACTACTATTTTTTGAAAATGTTAGAGATTAAGGAGTTCAAAAAGGGGGGTCACACAAATTGGTCCTATTTTTCTCAAAAAAACATAACATAACATCTAATGTGACTACCCTAAAATTTTAACCTTTTTTTAGTATTTTATAAATCAGTTCAGTGAGAAATTAGCTAACATCATTTAGTTTATCCTTGATTTCTCTGCTAAGTTTTCAATGAATATATGATTTTTGACTAATTTTCAAAGTGAACAACTCCTAAAAAGTAGAAATTTGAACATGCTCACCCCCTAATTTTTTTGAAAACAAATAATTTTTTTTTTTTTTGAATATGTGTAGAATGGAGTCTAGTTTCTAAAAATGTAATTTATTTTAAATTTAAATTAAATATTAAAAACAAAGTAAAAAATATCAAACATTAGTTTTTGAAAAAAAAAGATACACCAACTGTCGAGAAGGGGGATTCCCTGCTCATGAGTGTCTTTGTTCTCAAGATAGTCCCATGAAATGAACTACCCTAAAATACCTCAAGGAAAAAAGTGAGATTTCTAAAATTAGAAGGAGTTGATCATAGAGGCTTTCCAGAAAAACTAGAATGGTTTTTTTCTGAGGACAGAAGTGCAATATATGGACTACAATGCAACACATTGACATCCCAAAGGTGCGATGGCATCCCGTATGGACCAAAAACTAATAATGTCTTAGAGAACAACTAAAGTGATTACTGACAATCTAATTACTAAGAACTTCCAAAGTACATGAAGATAACATAAAGTAATATCACTAAAATAAGGTAAAGTAAATGATAAGGGTAAAGAGGATAAAGAAAGTGCTGAAAACAATCCAAGTAATGAAGCCTCCAAACAAGTAGATATCTTCAACACCTACACACATAAGACCATGGGGAAAATGTCGGGGTTATTTAGGGGCTTGCCTCAGTCAAACCACCATTTCATTGTTCCCACCTCCATGGACACCCAAGTAAATAGAGAGAAATGATAAGAAGAAATTAAATGAATGCAAGAGTGATAAAGGAAAACCCCACTCAATGAGGAGAACTCGTATTAAAAAATAGAAATACAATAGATAGGGGATGTGATAAATCCCAAGCTTCTCAAAGATACAAGGGAAAAGATAGGTATCAATTGCAAGGCTTGAGTAAGCAAAGGAGAGAGACGTAGTTGTGAGAGTCCAGAGAGTTACAAAGAGTGTTGTAAGAACTTGAGTGTGTTCTTGTAGCAAGTTGTAGAGAGATATGTAAAAGATAGAGAAAAAGAGAAAGATAAGAGAGAATGTCCAAGAGAGAAGCTAAGAAGCTAGAGAGAAACTATAAGAAAAACAAATGAATTGAAAAGATAGCTCTTAAAGAGAGAATATGAGGGAAAAAAAGCTTCTTGAGTCATTACAAGGCATCCCAAGCCGTTACCACTAAAAAAAGTAGCTAACAAGTGGAAAGGCACTCAAAAATAATTGTTTGAATGTCAAAATGTCATAGGATGCTAGTGTGTCACATGGATGTCCATGTAGCATGCTAGTATCTAGACAAATAATGCTACAAAACAATGGAATGAGAAAAGTACAAGGTTTGATGTAAAGTTGATGCACAACTTGGGAGTTGCTGAAAAAGGGTCTTGAACATCCCAAGAAGGGAAAAGTGCAAATGCAAGGGCTAAAATGAGCCTACAAAAGTGCTAAGGGAGTGGACACTGAAATGGATACAATAATGTATGTGGAATTGCAAGGGGTGAAATTTTAGAAAATTACATTTTTCCCCCACTTTAGTGGGCATATGAGTCTACACTAATATCCATGCTAAAGGAAATCTACTAAACATAATTAACATCATGATGCAAAAATGATACTTTAGAGGAAGCAAATAACCCTTCAAACCAAGGGAGTATAACCCTAGACTGAAGACCTACAAAATAAATTCATTAGACAAGAAAGACCTAGACAAGACAACAATATTAGAACATAGAAAACCATTACATCATGGGGTTAGAACATATACATGGATAGCATATACACAAAGGCATATAACAAACTAACAAGATTTAATTCAGCAATATGAAAGAGGCCTTCTTGTAAAAGGTTGTCTCGGTACTATGCATCATCCTAAAATTAAGAAATAACACATGAGAATTATTAAACAAAGAGAAGAATGTAAGGATTGATTTTTTCAAGATAAGAATGCACCCAAAAGTCAAGGAAGAAATCAATTTAAAAGAGAGAAAGAGGTATATACTTGGGATGAAGAAAATGAAAATCTTCAATTTGACATACATAATTGAGAAGAGGAGAAAGGTACTTTATCTTGCAGAGATTAGAAAAAATGTACTATAGGCCCTTAGACCTATGGAAGGTGCTTAAAAGGCTCTATAAGTGCTCGGCCCTATAGAGGAGGCACTACAGTTGCTCGGTCCTAAGGGAGGCTAGATGTGAAAGGATCTATAGAGTTTGATAGGCCCTTATAGGTGCTCATTCCTACAAGGAAAGTTCGAGGTGCTCAATCCTCCAAGATTGATTGAAAAATTAGCTTCACGGGTACCCAGCCTTGTAAAGCAGCATGTTAATGTGTAGACAAAACATATTAGATAGTAAAAAGCCATGAAAGAAAGAAGACACTCACATTGACAGTCAACCATTGAAGGAGAAGCTTTCAGAGGGGTCCCTTGGGAACCCTTTATAAGAAAGGGGTCCACTGAAGGGACTTTCCAATTGAAATATAGAGATAAGATAGGGGTCCTTAAGAAGGATGCATATCTCTAGAACAAGTTATCACTACCCCCAACATATAGGGGAGGAGAACCATGTAAGATCTAGTATTGAAGGGAGGTGTGAGAACCTCATGAGAAAATGATTAGAATAGACATGATAGAGGTAGATGTCAATATTAGTTACCATGCAAAGAAAAGGTGGGTGCATCAAAAAATGAAAGAGCGATGACACCTGAATCAAGAATTTGTATTTTATCCTTCAAGGCCTTACATTCACTAGTGGAATGGCTAGACACTCAATGGTACACAAATATTTTTTTCTTTATCATTCTTATGAAACTTCCTATGTGTAGGAGGATGAAGAGTAATTAAGTGGGCTTTGAGAAGCCTCAACAAAATACACTCTTTCTCAAATAGAGGATGAGAAGCGGTAAGAAACGTTTCTCTTATGGAGAAAAGTTTGACTGCTAAAAAGAAGAAGACATGAAAATAACAGATAATGGAAAATTAATCAATGAGAGAGAATGATGAGTGGTAATCATGTCAACATTCAACTATGGTTTCCATTTAGAATGTTCATTCAAGCAACCAAGTCCCAAATTACATTTACATGGTAAACATTTTATAGGGACATCAATGCCTTATTCATTACACCCACAACCTTTATGCCCATAGCCATATTTAGAGAAAAGTTTAAAACCATCACCATAGCATGTTTGCAAATCTTGAGAAGGAGGAGTCCTGATCTTCATAGAGAGCATTATTCCAGCAATGGAGATAATACTCCTCTACGACATCGCCATTAGCATTCTTGACAAGAATACTACCATTAGCCTCTTTAATATAAGTGTGACCATCTTCCTTAGAAGGGGTAGGATCAACATTAAGAAAATGTTACAATTTGTATTTGCATTACCCCATGATGAAAAACAATAACCATCTTTGATAGAAAGTTTGCATGATGTTATAAGAAGGTCTAAGTGGATTGATTCAACTTTATATTACCCAAAGAAGGACTCTATAAAGTAGATAAGGAACCATAATCATCACCAAGACAAGAATTCTATTGAGAAGTAGAAAGAGTAGACTTAAGGTCTATTGATTCAGAAGGATCTTCTTAAGGGACATTTATCTCAAGAGTATCCTTTTTAATAAGTACTAATGGATTAGACATCAAAACATTAGAAGAAACTAAAGGGATAAGAGTAGGCACAATTGAATCCTGACTATCAACTACCATCTCACATAAGCGTATAGCATTAGGGTCAGTCCTAACTATGACTACTTGACTATTATGAATGAACTTTATGGATTTATGCAAGGTAGATGGGATTGCACCCATAACCTAAATCCATGGTCTACTAAGAAGAAGGTTATATGGTAACTTTCCTGACATAATATATACAAGAGTGGCTACACTAATGGGTCCAAGTTCCAAATAAGGAAAGAGGATATTTTGCAAGGATTCTAGAAGCATACCTTGATAATCCAGAGCAAACTAAAGCAAGTCCCACAGTGAGATCTTAGCCAGAGTAACACAAAGTTGCTCGACAAGATTGTAATCACTAGGTGCTTTAGCTATATGTGTAGGTGTTGAATGAAGACTTAGTTAAGAATGTGGTAAATAAATAGGTTGATTAACATTTTTTTTATTCTTTCTAGTATTATAATCATGGGCTACCACTCTATAAGAGGGAGCCTTGGAAATATTAGGAGAATCACTATCAAATGGAACAAAATTAATAGAACAAATCCTTTTAGGAGAAGGACTAGCTAGAGTTAGATAAATAATAGGTCTCTTAGGAAACTGAGGGCTGGCAGAGACATAGATTATATTTATAGGTTCCTTACAACTTATAGAGGAATCATTCAAAGAAATATTCTCAATATCAATCTTTAGAGGATTTGATGTGAGATGAAATTCATCATTAACTAATGCATCATCTATAGAAGAGAGTGTATTGGAATGAATAGGAGATTCATCATTCAATAATGCATCATCTCTAGAAGAGAGTGCATTCAAATGAAGAGAAGGTAGAGTAACACTAACAAAAGCATTAGTGATCTCATCCTCTTGTACCAAAATATCCTTAGAAGGAATTTATGGAGAGGGATACACAAAGAACAATAAGAAAGGAGAGAAAAACTCATTTTCACATGCTTGTAAGAGGACTTCTTAATTCTTCCTAACAAAGTTGGAAAGAGATAGAAGGAAGAAAGATATAAAGCATAATTTTCAATAGAGACATGTAAACAAGTCGGTCAAAGGCCAAACAGGAAGGTGTGTTCACGTCAGGCTCACAAAAAAGTAGAGAAGGGGGATTCCCTGCTCATGAGTCTCTTTATTATAAAGAGAGTCCTAGGGAATTTTCTTCCCTAAACTACCTCAAGGAACAAAGTGAGAGTTCTAGAATTGAAAGGAGTGAGTTACAAAGGTTTTCCAAAAAAATTGGTAATTTTTTAGTCGAGGATGGAAGTGTAGTATACATACTATAGTGCAGTGCATTGATGTACTAGAGGCACACTAGCATCTCATACAGACTAGAAATTGGGAATTTCTTAGAGAACAAATAAAGTGACTACTAACAATCTGATTACTAAGAACTTCTAGAGTATAAGAAAATAATAGGAATTAATATCATTAAAATAAGGTAAAGCAAATGATAAGACTAAATAGGATAAAAAGAGTGCTCACAACAATCCAAGTAATGAAGCCTCCAACAAGAAAATATCTTAAACACTTGCACACATAAGACTGAGGGTAAAAATGTTGGGGTTTTTTAGGGGCTTTCCTTAGTCAAACCCTCATTTTTGTGTTCCCACCTCCACAAACAACCAGATAGATATAGAGAAAAAATAAGTAGAAATGAAATAAATGCAAGAGTGATAAAAGAAAACCCCTCTCAAGGAGGAGAAATCGTATCATAAAATAGAGATGCAATAGATAGCGGATGTGATAAATCTGAATATGCTCAAATATACAAGGCACAAAACAGGTATCGACTATAAGTCTTGAGGAAGCCAAGGAGAGAGACAAAGTTGTGAGAGCCAAGAGAGTTGCAAAGAGTGTTGTAAGAACTTGAGAGTGTTGTTGTAGAGAGTTGTAGAGAGTTGTGTAAACAAGAGAGAAAAAGATAAAGACATGAAAAAATGTTTAAGAGAGAAGCCAAGAAGTTAGAGAGAAGCAAGAGGAAGACCAAATAAATTGAAAGATAGATCTTAAAAAGAGAATAGGATGGAAAAGAAGCTTCTCGAGCCATTATAAGGAATCCCAGGTTGTTACCACTAACAAAAGTAGCTAACAAGTGGCAAGGCACTCAAAAATAGAATTTTGAATTTCAAAATGCCATAGGACACTAGCACGACACATAGATGTCTGCATGACATGCTAGTGTCTAGACAAATCATGCTACAAAACAACATCAATGAGAAAAGTGCAAGGTTCAATGCAAAGTTGATGCATGAAGGGAGCTACTAAAAAAGGGTCTTGAGCATCCTAAGAAGGGAAAAAGGTTGATGCAGGGGAAAAAAATGAACCTACACAAGTGATAAGGGAGTGAACACTAAAGTGGATACAAGATTGTATGTGAAATTGCAAGTGGTGTAATTTTATGAAATTACACCAACAAAAAAAATTTAAAAAAAAAAAACTTTACATACTCAAAATGTGAAAAATATTACACATCTAGATAGCTAAGAGAGAGCTTAACATTACCCAAGTGTTTTTTGACATGAACTTGAAACACATGCAAACCTGATGGAGAGCACGCTCTGAATTATGTGATTTTTTTTAGAATCTAGAAAATCACATCTCTAGGCATTGCAAAGTTAGTGAAAGCCATTGGGTTGGAAGCCCAAGGAAAATCCAAGCCAAAGGCTTGGAAATTTCTAAAGCACTAGAAAATATGAGTACATTATAATGCACACCCACGTTATGTCTTCTTTAAACTTATTTGTGTATGTCTATCTATATTTATGCATGCATGTATGTTTATATGTATTTTTGTATGTATGTATGTAAATATGTATGCATGTTTATATGTATGTTTATATGTATGTATATATGTTTTTTTGTATGTAGGTAGGCATGTATGTATGTATGTGTAGTGTCAAAAAATGTCATGACAAAAAATTTCACACTTGTTTGGGCCCTAATGAAATTGGGCTTAATGTTTCCTTGATTTAGTGTTGTAATGTGATTAACACATTCACACTAAGTCTTGGACCCTTGTGAACTAATGAAATTAAATTGTACCTTGTTAAACTGTTGTGAAGTGTTGTAACACAGATTCACACTTTTTTAAGGTCTTATTAATTAATTACACATAATAAATCCCCTTTTTAATCAAAATAAACATTGATCTTGCCTTATTGGAAGTGTTGTAAATTGTTGTAAAACATTTTCACACTCCTCTAGGCTTGTGATTAATAATTGGTATTTCTTATTCTCTAATTGGCTCTATTTTACATCCACAAGCCTCATTTAGTACATTTTTTTGAAGATAATCCTGACACCAATTAGTACCCAATGATAATTTAGGTGTTTCTAGCTTGTGTGGCCTAGATTTAGTGATCTGGGGCTGATTTGCCACTTTGGATGAATGGGTCCCACCTAGATTTTTGGGTCACAAAGTTGTTATTACACCTTTATAAGTACTTTTTATTTTTGGTCCCATACATTTTGTGAGATGGTAATCATTCACCATCTTGGGAAAATGAGTCACATCTAGCCCAAAATTAAAATTAATTCAAAATTTTGGCAGGATTTTATTCTCCTAGATCTAATGTTGGCTTGTAGTGTTGTAATTTAGGGAATTCATGCATAATTGAGTATAAATACAAGGTTATTTCACTCATATTTTCACCTATAAATCTAATAAGAAATCAAGTGTTCACAAGAGTATTCAAGAGAATTCAACTGTCTTCAAGAGTAGATTTTCAAGCATTCTATAGCAACATTCAAGCATCAATCATCATGTCAAGAATTTCCTGTATCATGTTGTTTTAAAGCTAACAATTGTGGTGTAGGGTTTTGTGATTCAAGAAAGGATTACATTCAAGATCAATAGCATTCAAGAAAGAATCAAAGTCCACATTCATTGCATCCATTACAAGCATATTTGTAGCACCTTATTGCTAGGGTTTGGTGAGTTGCAACATTGTTGTTTGTTCATTCATAATTATCCATTCTTATTTGAATTCATTTAAAGGATTTATTTCCAAAATGACATTTGACTAAGGAAAATCCCTATCCAATAACCCCACAAAATTTTCCCCTCTCCTTTGCATGTGATTTGCAGGTCTAGGATTTCAGATTTCCTAATGAGCAAGATTGGAGAAAAGTTTCAAATCATTTAAAGTTGTCAAAATTGTCATCGAACCTTGGAGAACCTTGGAGAAGATCTACAACTTGCAATTTAGATATTTGGATCTAGAAATCACTCAGAAAAGGTGTAGACTGAGAAAAGCAAGATCAACTTTTGAAGTTGTAGAAAATCTCAACTAGACTGATTTGCCACTTTTGGAAAATAAGTCCTAGTTCTAGTCAATTTTCAGGAATTTGTAGACTTGGATACCCTTTTCCTTGAAACCTATTCCTAAATAGTTTCCCAAAAATAGGATTTATTCATCCAACTTGGTGAATGAGCCCTAGTTAGTACTAAAAGTAGAGTTTTCAATGATTCAAACCTTCATTCATCCATCTCCAGTTTCCCAGCTGCACACCTTCCTATCTTCATTTTTCTCTTTCATTTCATTTACTTTGATAGGTCATTTAGTGTTAGTTTGCATTCAATTAGGGTTTTACATTTCATCTTCCATTTCATTTGTCTTTCCAAGTCTAAAATTGTTGGTGAACCCCTTATTAGATCATATTTAGCCCCTCAAACAAACCTCTTGTAGGATTTCTTTCTCTTTTGCATTGAAATCTCAAGGGTTTGTTCTTGAGTGAAAGTTGGTGAAAATTTCCCTTTTAGGTTGTAAACTCTACAGGGGAAGAAAAAAATCACCACCTTTCAGTATGTATGTATGTATGTATGCATATATGTTTATATGTATTTTTGTATGTATGTATGGAAAATTTAGGGTTGATGAAATAATGAGTGTTGATGGAATCAATTAGAACTATCAGTGCATGTTTATTGAAAATAACTTTAACCTTCATGTTCTAGGGCGTGGAGATTCTACCAATGCATATGTAGAAATATTTTAGGAGGATCACCAATAGGTGGATCCATAACCAAGGGTAGTTCCTCTTCCTATATTTTTTGGTCATCTTCCAAATCATCTACCTTGATTGGTCATTCCATATCAAGAAAATATAGCAAGTTCATTTGACACAATGATGATGAAGGGTAATTTTTCATAACAATTATAACACAAACCTTAGTTTCAAATGACGAGCTCTCATTTCTACTTCATTGAGATGTTTTATAGGCATGGAAAAAGGAGTATAATTAGAAACAAGATAATTCACCATACTATGCTTGAAGGATCGAACATAAAGAAGTGAAAAATGTGTTGTTAACTTATCTTCTACAATATTTTCCAAAGATGTGGCTACCATAATATCCTTAGATTTAAATTTTTTTACATCAACATTTATTTACTCCTTGAGGTCACTGGTAAAAATGTAATTGGTGAGGAAATAATCTATCAAGATTTCAATTTGGTAGTCATACCAAAAAGCTAGTTTTCATAATTTTTTTAAGCTCTTGTAAACTCTTCATACGTACATGTTATTAAAGTATACAAAAATATGTCTTTTGAATTTATTCAACTAGGTTTAGGATTGACATTTCTATACTATGTGTGCCACTAAATTGGTTTTGTTACTACGTTGAGTGAGATAATAGGGACTATATTCCCCCAAGGAGTATTATGGATGGTAAAATATTTTTCATTACAATAGATTTGACTAGTAGGGTATATACCAACAAAATTAGGGAAATCAAGTTTGGGTCCCCAAGGTATAATGTTGATGTGAGAACTAGATTTGATATGAAAGAAGTAGTCATTGAATGACTTAGTACTTGTTAGAAAATTAAGAGATCAATAAGGGAGGATATGCTAGAATTAAATTCCTCTAATTTAATATTTACTTTTGCATCCATTTCGATAGAGTGATTATTCACCACGTTAGGAGGGGTACCACAGTGGATTTAAAAAGTGTGTCAAATTTATACACCAAAATGGTCAATTTGAAGCTCTACAGTATATTGTTTAGAGTATATAATTGATGGTTCAGGGTGTAGGGTTTAAATTTTAAGGTAAAGGGTTGAGGGTTAAAGGATAGTGTTCAGAGTGGATGATATATGGTTAAATGTACAGGGTATATGGATTATGGTTTAGGATATTAGGTATAGGTTTGAGGGTTTAGGGTTGAGGGTCGAGGGTTTAGGGTACAAGGTCGAGTGTAGGTTTTAGGGTTTATATATATGGTTGAGGGACAATTTTTAGGGTTTAGCATATAAGATTGATGGTATAGGGATGAGGGTTGAGGGTTTAGGGTTTAGGGATAGTGTTCAGGGTTGAGGGAATAGGGTTAAGTGTATAGGGTATATTTATTATGGTTTAGTATGTTGGGTATAGGTTTGATGGGATTAGCTATAGGGTTGAGGGTTGAGGGTTTAGGTTTTAGGGTTTAGGGTACAAGGTTAAGTGTAGGTTTTAGGGTTTAGGTATAGAAATGAGGATTGAATATTTATATTTGAAGGATAATGTTCAAGCTTGAGGGTATAAGGTATATGGTTAGGGGTTAAGATTTTAGGGCTTATGATCTAAGTATATAGTTAAGGGTATAGGGTTGAGAGATAATGTTCAAGGTTTAGGGTATATGGGTGAGGGCATAAGGTATAAGGATGAGGGTTGAGGGTGTATTGTTTAGGGTTTAGGTTTTAAGGTATAGGGTTGATGATTGAGGGATAGTGTTCATTATTGAGGGTATATGGTTAAGTGCATAGGGTATAGGGATTAGGGTCTAGGATATTAGGTATAGGTTTGATAGTATAAGGTATAGGGTTATGGGTTGAGAGTGTAGGGTTTAGGGTTTAAGTGTATGGTTGAGGGTATAGGGTTGAGGGATAATGTTAAAGTTTTAGGGTATATGGTTCAAACTATATAGTATAGGGTTGAGGGTCAAGGGTGTAGGGTTTAAGGTTTAAGTTATAGGTTTGATGTTTGAGGGATAGTGCTCAAGGTTGAGGGTATAGGGTTGAGTTTATAGGGTATTGGGATTAGGGTTTAGGATATTGGTTATAGGGTTGAGGGTATTAGTCTTAGGGTATAGGGTTGACGATATAAGGTATAAGGTTGAGGTCTAAGAGTGTAGGGTTTATGGTTTAAGTATAAGGTTAAGGGTTGACTATTGAAATATAATATTTAGGGTTGAGTGTATAGGGTATATTGATGAGGAATGAGGGTGCAAGGTATAGGGTTTAAGGTATTATGGTTGAGGGTCTAGGGCTAGTTCTATAGGGTATAGGGATTATGGTTTATGATATGAGTTATAGGTTTGAGGGTATTGGGTATAGGGTTGAACATATATGGTATGGGATTGACAGTTAAGAGTGTAAGGTTTAGGGTTTAAGTATAGGATTGAGGGTTGAGGGATTATGGATGAGGGATAATGTTCAAGGTTTATTGTATAAGGTTGAGGGTATATGGTATCGTGATAAGGGTGTAGGGTTTAGGGTTTTAAGGTATAGGGTGAGTGTTGAAGGATAGTGTAAGGGTTGAGGGTATAGGGTTAAGTGTATAGGGTTAGGTATTAGGGCTTCAGATATTGGGTATAGGGTTAAGGGTACCAGGTTTAGGGTATAGGGTTGAGGATATAAGGTATACAATTGAGGGTTAAGAGTGTAAGGTTTTGGGTTTAAGTATAGGGTTAAGGATATAAGGTTGAGAGATAATGTTTAAGGTATAGGGTATAATTTTGGTTCGGTATAAGGTATAGGGATGAGGGTTTAGTGTGTAGGTTTTAGGGTTTAAGTATAGGGTTGAGGGTTTGTGATACGTTGTAGAAGGTATCTATTTATGGTTGAGTGTTCAGGGTATAGGGTTTAGTGTACAACTTGAAGTGTATATGGTATAAGGTTGATTATTGAGGGTTGAGGGTTGAGGGATAATGTTCAAGGCTGAGGGTATAGGGTTAGGTGTATAGGGTATAAGGATTATGGTTTTAGATATTGGGTATAGGGTTGAGGGTATATAGTATAAGGTTTAGTGTAAAGGTTGATTGTATAAGGTATAGGGATGAGGGTTGAGGGTGTAGGGTTTAAGGTTTAAGGTATAGGGTTGAGGGTTCAAGGATAATATTTGCAATTGATGTTATAGGGTTAAGTGTATAGGGTATAGGGATTAGGGTTTAGGATATTGGGTATCTAGGGTTAAGGGTATCGGGTTTAAGGTATAGAGTTGAGGGTTGATGGTGTAGGGTTAAGCGTATAAGGTATAGGTATTAGGGTTTTGAATATTGGGTATTTGGGGTTGAGGGTATCAAGTTTAGCATATAGGGTTGAGGGTATAGGGTTAAGTGTATTTTCCTCAGGCACCTTTGTGATATCTCTTTTCCTTAATTTATAATTCTCAATGGTAATTTTTTTGACTTTATCCACAACCACATATGAAATTTCTATAATCATTTAATTTATTTCTTCAAATATTTTCTTCTTTTTAGTTACTAAGAATAATTCTTGCATATTATCCATAGTTACATTTTCTCCCCATCACCAAGTTTTCTTATTAAGTACTATTTTTACCTTCCTACTAATTTTTTAATAAGGAACGTCTAAATAAATTTCTTCTCTAATTAAAATAAACTTTACTTGACCATTCAATTGAACCTTATGCTCCTAAATTTAGTGTTTCCTTTATGGAAGCCCATAAGCTTGACTATGCATTTCTGTTAGATAGAGGATTCTTAGTAATTAGTAAAAGGGAATCCAAGTGTGGAGAGATTATTCTAATAATAGTAGGCATAGTAATTGAAGTCATAGACAGAAAAATATCAACACAAATTCTTATTGTGATAAATATTGAGGATAATAAATCAACAATTTTAAACTTGAAACTCTAGATACATTGGGTAAACCCACAAAAGTGGTTTACAATTCGAATGAGGAAGGAAAAATTGCAAAAAATTACCCCATGTGAATTTTTTTTGTTGTTGTGATTTGAATGAACCAAAAGAGGGTGTGCTTGAACCTAGGTTCACCCATTTAATGCATCCTACCAAAAAAAAAAAATGTAAACCCCTTTTTGAAAGAGGGTTCACTCGAACCAGGGTTCGAGAGACCCTTGGTTTGATCAAACTACTGGGGGTTCACTCGAACCATCCTATTTCAAATGAACCCCTCTTTTCCCTAATTCCTGCTCTCTGTCCCAAAAAAATAATTAGAATTTTTACACTTCATAGCTTAGGTTGAAGATGAAAATGACAGAGACTTCATAGACCCAACTAGAATCAGTATTACTCATAACGAGCTATCCAATGAATATAATTTTAATATGTTTTGGTTTTATTATGTATTTGTTTTTTAGTTTTATTAAACATAAGTTTTTCACCGAAAATCAAGCTCTATGTTCTGTACATGTGGAAAACTAGTAGATTATCAAAAAAAGTTGAAAAATATGAGTACACTAGATATTGAAGTCCTTGATCCAGCCAAAAAAAAATTGAATTTCAATACATACAAAAAAATTTACACGTTATACGGTCCGCCTATGTCTAAATTGTAATTTGTTTGACTTGGCAAATTTATTAAGGAAAAAATATTCAATAAAACACTATCTAACCAAGTGGAATCACAAGATATCGGAGTTACAAATCTAAATTCGAAAGAATTAGAATTTTATCCTTCATGGAAAAAAGGTTATGTGTTATACGATGAGCATCACTCCTTAAAAATGTTGGTTTCTAAAAAAAAAAAGTTTTCAAATGAGATGGAAAAAGAAGTGCAATCTGATTCCAATTTTTTTAAGAAGAATATGCAAGCACACATTCAAAAAATTGAAATTTTCTCATATTTTGAGCAAGCGAAAGTGTGCTCATGCTTGAATGCATGTACATTTTAGGAAGTCCTAAAAACGGGAAAAATGAATAACACCTATGAACTAGGCCCACATTATTTTTTATTCTCCTACTTTTGCATGTTATCAGAAAAGAAATTATTTTTCATGGTTTTGGGAAAAGAACATGCATTTTTACACATTTAACCACCTTTGCACCACCTTTTTGTTGTTTTCCAATGCAAAAAGGAAGAAATACGATAATTTTTCACATAAAATTTGATTTTATGAACTCATACTTTCATGTTTGTAGTGTTGCAATATTTTGATTAGGTTAAAGTCTAGAAGGGCTAAGTACCCATTTACAAATCAGCCATAGAGGTAGAGGACAAGTGACTCATATAAAATGAGATAGCTAAAAATGAAGAGCAAGACACACAAATAGTGAGCCTAGAAGAACAACAAACAAGCCATGCTTTTGATCAGAGCAAGAAACTATATAACAAAGACTAGTTGTAAGAAATAGAGACAACAACAATAAAGGAAACCAACATAAAAAACACCACTGTAAAAAATAGTGGAAAACCAATGAAATACTTCAACTTAGAACATTGAACAAAGTTCTATAACCCCCAAGATACAACTCCAAAATTTTAGGCACTGAACACAAAATAAACCAAAGGGAAAAAATGAATCCCTTGGCATAAAAAATCCCACCGTACCAGTAAACTTAAGCTCCAAATCCATAGGAGCATAGTCCATCTCAATAGGAGTTGTAAAAGAGAGAGCCAACAAGAGGAAAGAAAGCCTTCCAATGCACCCACAAAAAAAATATCCACCTTAATCAGAAAATCAGACATGGTGGAAGCAAAGGAGAAAATAAACTAGCTAAAGTTGCAATCTTAATTATGATTTTTTATTTTAATTTGATATTATAGATTGGTTATTTCAATAGTTTTTACTAATTCTATTGGATTTATATATAATTTAACATTATAAATGAAAGAACTTCATGAAAGCTCTAATTTCTTAGGATTTTGATGAAAGAAGAAAATAAACTATACATAATTGGGTAGTTTCTCAAATTGAATCTCATATTTTAAGATATGTTCTCTTTATATACATATGATTTAAATTTTTCTTTATTTCCCATGGGTTGATACTTTATCCACTATTCTCATACTTCATATTTCACCTTTGACAATCCCCTTTACCACTTTGATGTCTAAATATTTTTTATCATGTCTTATCATACATGCTTAATATAATTCTTTGATTTTGTTATCATATTCATACTTATTAAACTTACCTTACTATGATGTTATTCTTTGAACATTGACTACTTTCCTTAATTATATAGTGGCATATAGTTCCTTTACACCTTACAAATTGAGCATGGCCTCTTATATTTACCTCTTAATATTGCATTTCCTTATTAGTATTTTAGTTATAACACTAGAAATGTGAGAACAATTCCTTTTACATTATATGATTCAATTTATATATCTCTATATTGAAGCAATCATGAATTATAGTATTATATTTAAATCTTTCCTTTCCATATCCTATAATAGGGGTATCATTCCTCCCCTCAATTCCATGTGTACATTCATCAATTACCTTATCATGATTTTAAAGCCACACCTTTGTTATTGACGAAAAATTATCCTTCCCAGTCATCTCTTATGATATCATTAAATATATCCTTTTCACATTTGGGGGAAAGAATGCATTCCCTCTTCATCAGTATCTTTAAATCACATTCCTAGACCTACATCACAACTAAGGGCCTATTGCAACACCTATACGAATGGATCATGCACCTTTATTATCGACTTATATACCTACATAGGTGTTTTTTTACCACACCACCATTTATATTTTCACATAATAGGGTAAACATTCTACCTTTGGATTCATGTTCAACCCATATGTAGTTTCCACGTTTTATTCTTTTGCACTTAATTATTACACTTATATTTCATGTTTTCTTAGTTAAACTTGCACATGCACAATGGAGGATTGTGTTTTTTCCATTCACACATACCCATGCATAAATATCACCCTATTCAAATAATAAACATGAAACAATCAGGCCCATAATAAATTCCCTAAAATAATACTATACATGAACAAATGTTTCTCACACCTAAGGTTTTCCTATCACCCACTTCCCATTTTTACCTCCTAATGCATATTTCTCCTATCAAAATCCCATCTAGAATCCATAACCATACTTTCCCTCTTTAACAACCATCCACACCTTATATGTACTCAACATTTATCCCCTTAGTGGTTGGGAAATTCCTTCAACAAAAGCACTTAGATTTCATGTGTTGTTTTTCCCTTTCCTACAACTCCTTGCCTCCTTTGCACATAACCTATTTTAGTGAGGGAAACTTTTCATTCCCACTCATCTCTTATGATATCATTGCATATATAATCTTAACAGTTAGGGAAAAGCATGTATTCCCTCTTCATCAGTATCTTGACATCACATTCCTATACCTACATCACCACTATGGACATATTATTTGACATATACCCATGGACCATGCACCTATATTATAGCCCTATATACCTACATATTTGTTTTTGACCACACCACCATTTATATTTTCCCATACTAGGGAAAACCTTATATCTTGAAAACTTAATTATTACACTTAGATTTCATGTGTGGACTCACTAAAAAAGTACACCTTTTCTTTGCTTAATTCAAGAATAATTAATGACAAATTGAACTTGTAGACATAAAAAATATATTGATTGACATCGTGCATCTGATGTTGACTTACTAACATCGTTTCTTCCCAAATCATCCTTCGGTCTAACCATTTAATCAAATTTCCCTATCTGATTAAATTCATCAATATTCATCTCTTAATTAAATAAATCATTTTATCTAATCAAGTCAATCTCTTTTTTTAATTAAATCAATCCATCTGATCTAATTATCCCTATTTAATTAAATAATAAATTTATTTGATTAAATCCCTAAATTCTATCCATTAAATTAAATAAATTAAAACCTTATTTGATTTAATCTAACACCATCTCTTTTAATTAAATAAATCAAAATCCTTATTTAATTAGCCTCTCATCATATTCTTCTCTTATTGGATTTAAATAAATCCATAAATTTGAGTCAAATAGGTCACATCATCTAATATACTGTTAAATTAATTAACCCTTGCTTAATTTAACCTCATCCCATGTCACATTCTCTAGATAATGCAAGTTGCACATGAAAATAGATTTAATGCATTTATTAAAACTCTATTTTCCTCACAAGGCATCTTTTGGAATATTCTCTCAATTTGAATTCAAAAATTCCAAGTCAACATGTACATCCAACAAGGAAATAAATTCATCTTACATGTCCTTTGCCTTGAGCAAAGTGGCATTTATTGCATTTTCCCTTCCCTCTTGCATGCCATTTCCACAAATTTGTATTTCAAATATTGGCATTTATTGGCACAAACCCCAAGTCTTGCACATCCATCATCCATTCATAGCTTGACAAGTGGCATCATATCATTGGATGAATGTTAGTCCCACATTTCTCAAATTTTTACATTCATCCATCTTGGAATTCTATAAATAAAATGCTCATATCCTCATTTCATCATCCACAATCCAAGCAAAGTTACCATGCTCAAATATCTCTTGAATTCCATCTATTATCATTGAGTCATAACTAGGTTTCATAGATTTTTGGCTTGGAGTCTTCATTCTTCATCAACAAAGTGGATCAATCTCTTCAACATTCAAAGCTTGCATCTTAAGAATTGGGGAAGGGCCAATTTCCACATAAAATTGGCACCAATTCTCCCATGGGATCTTGAGTTTTCATATTTAAATTAGGATTCAATCTAGTTTATCATTTCTATTGTGTTCTTCATTGTTTTCTTTCCTATTTTGAATTTGTAAATGGATTTCATGGGGAATCCTTGTTTTGTCTTCCAATATCTAGCTTGAGGTGTTTATTCTCTTGGTTTTATAGGTACCAAGGTTGGGATTCACACATTTGGCACTAGAAGGAGGGCATAGAAGGAACCTTGCTATGCTACTTAAATACTGAGGAGGCATTAACTTCTCTAACTGAAGTTCATAATGGTATTTGTGGGTCACACTTGAGTGGAATGACCATAGCTAAGAAACAACTGAGGATGGGGTATTATTGGCCCACAATGGAAGGAGAAGCACATAATCATGCTAAAAGGTGTCTACAATGTCAGCAACATGGGAACCTCATCCATGCTCCAACTCAATAGCTTCACCCGATCGTAGCACCATGGCCCTTTTCGTAGTGGGGACTTGATCTCATTGGAAAAATCACACCCACTTCATCCAATGGCCATAAATTCATCATAATTGCAACTGAGTACTTCACAAAGTGGGTGGAATCCATACCCATGATCTATATAACTGGGAAGCAGATCTCAAAATTCATCCTAAACTATCTCATCTATTGTTACGGTGTCCCACAAGCCATTATCTTAGATAATGGGACACCATTCAAGAACCAGGAGGTTCGTGACTTGTGCAAGAAATTCAAAATCCAACATCGCTTCTCCACCCCATACTATCCCCAAGGCAACGACCAAGCAGAGGACACAAATAAAACCATCCTCAAAATCCTCAAGAAAATATTCAATGACGTAGGTCATGACTAGAATTTGTAGCTTAATCCCACCCTCTGGGCCTATCGAACTAGCATCCACACACCCACTGGCACCACCCCCATCTCCTTGGTCTACGGATTAGAAGTCGTACTCCCCATTGAGATCAAGCTCCCATCCCTCAGGATATCACTGCAAAACCACAACACAGATGAAGAATACTAGGTATCAAGACTAAATGAGCTAGAGCTACTGGATGAGTGATGTATAGAGGCTTTGAATCATTTTCAAGTCTATCATAATAGACTCAAAAGGACCTACAACAAGAAAATTAGAAGCATGACGTTCCAAGTCAAAGAACTGGTCTTAAAAGAGAATCAGAAGAATGTCCCAAACCTAAGCAACAAAGGCAAGTTTGAACCCAATTGGTTGGGACCATTCGTCATAATCGCAAGTTACAAATCAGGGGCATATCAGCTATCAACACCCAAAGGGGAACCTCTGCAGGAGCCAATGAATAGCTCCCATCGCAAAAAGTTTTATGCCTAAATCTTTCAAGGTATAGAACCAAAAAAATCCAAAAAATAAAAAAAAGTCCTGAAAAATGGTTACCTTGGTGAAAACCTGGCAAACAGGTGTCTTGGTGATAACAAAAAATTAAAAAAGCCAAAAAAAATCAGAAAAAGGATAAAAAAAATAGTACAAAGAAAATCATCCTCTAGTGAAAAGCACTTCGGTGGCACTTTGGGCAAGTACCTTGGTGAAAACTTTTCAAACAAGTGCCTTCCGTAAATAAGCACTTTCCATCCACCAGGATCCTTACGACTTGTTCTGCATCATCCATCCATTTCGCTTCCATCATCCATCGCATTCAGGTCTCCATCCATCACTCATCCACTCGCATCCGCACCATAGCTTGGTCCTGTTTTCATATCATGATTCCTCCTAGTACTACTTAGCCCATCCTCAAGGTCATTTTGTCCTGCCTTTATCGGAGTAGTCTCTTGCATCACACTGGGGGCATGTTCTCATTGGATCAGATTCGTGTATATTCTTAAAGTCCTCAAATCAGAAAATCCAAAAATATCAAAAAATAAAAAAAATCCAAAAACATCGAAATAGCACAAAATTCAAAAATGTCAAAACATATCAAAATCCAAAAATAGGTCAAAAAGACTTCAGTTAAAAATTAAAAACAAGGTCATCTTGTCGAACTACGTCATCTCTGAGCTTGAACACAGGCAAGGTTGATCTTGGATCATCCCCCGAGACATTTAGGTCAGTCCTTTAGGAGTCCATCACAATAAACTAACATCTCATCATGTGTATCATCATCTGTAAATCGGTCAAGTCATCAGTCAAACTACGTGATCTCTGTGTGTATAACGTAGGCAAGGATAATTTTTTGATCAACCCCAAAGGCCCCTAGGATAGGTCTTTAGGTTAGTCTCTTGGTCAAAATCCTAGAAAATCCTGAAACATTGAAAAATCGAATATCAAAACATTTGTTTAAAACCTTGAAAAATACCAAAAACAGCCTGAAAATCATTGCAAAAACTCCAAAAACATCCAAATATTTGAAAAATTCCATCCACCTCATATCACTTGGACCCACAATAAACACCACTCATAATAAGCTGATCATCATCCTCAATCTTTGGTAGGACAATCAGAAACAAGTCTAGCAGATTACAAGTAGAACTCGAAATGCCAAGTCTAAAGTCTAAGACAGTACGTAAGCAAGTTGGTTATCTCTTCATATTGGTAACTTATCATCTAAAATTGGTCCCATATCAATAATCCCTTAGAACACTTTGGGTAAACGAAATGATGTTCCACCATCCACTAACATGTCCTAGGATGCTACTTGATTGACTAGGACCCACACATTGTTGAGCTTCACAGGCCAGATAGGGTGACAAGGCAGTTCGGTGTATGAGTGTGCCATAGAAAATTTGACCCTCTTGAGAAAAGAGATAATTTCATGCATAAATGGACCCACTTTTGAGTCCCTTTACATCATTTACCTGTCAAAATGGAATTTATAGGCCAATTAGACACATTATTTTGATCTAGAGGCCTATTTTACCTAAGAAATCACATAAAACCCTACAAACAACATTTAATTATATCATACACCAAAAATCCACCTTCAAACAATAGTAGTGGGACCCACTTGCCAAGGGTGGTGAATGAGTCCCCTTGAGGGTAAATTCAAATTTAAGCAGGAATTTAATCAATTTAACTTTAATTTGTAGTGAATGTCATCTTCTTAGCTCTAATTAATGGGAAAATAAGGTGTTTTTGCTAACAAATACTCATTTCGAGTCATTTTGTACATCTTTTTATCATCTTTTCTTATCTTTTATCATTCCTCAAGAGGAATTCATAAAGTCAAGTCTTCCACAACAAGTTTCATTAGAAAAAGTTGAAGTTTTAGGGTAGCAAACTAGGGTTTTTTTGTAGCTCTTGAAGCTCACTTCTCTTGTTAGGATCCAACATTATAAAGGGTTGATGATGGATTCCTATGGTGAATCATGAAGAAATCTAGGGTGAAGAGGTGCAACTAGCCACCAAATCACACCTAAGGACTTGGTTTCCTATTGATTCCATCTTCCATTTTCACTCTATCTTCATACTAAGGTTTGTATATTGTTTTTCTTATCATTTTCATGTCATTTAATTCCTATTTTTCATGTGTTGTGAGGTTTCTAGGGTTGATATCTTGCATCATATAAATCATTCTTGCATGTCTTATTCTAGAGCAATAGAATAGGATCTTTGTTACATCTCAGACTTTCCTGGTCTTTAACACATCTAATGCTAGGATTTCTACATTTTTTTCTCCATCTAAGGTTTAATTACCCAACTAGGGGTTTGAATAAAGAAAACCTCCCATTAGAAAAACAATTATGAACTATTTTAAAGGAATTTTTTGAGATCCGATGTCATTTTTTTGTCAGAAATTACTATGTAGGTGTTAAGGTGTAGAACATAACTTTAAAATTGTAGAAATTTGAAAGTGGACTGATTCACCATGTATGGTGAATGAGTCACTCTTCAGGTGCAGATTTGAGTTAGATGAAGATCCAGGTCCTCGACTGTCAGAAAATAGCTTCTGTGAAGAAAAGTCATGATGTGGGACTAATTTGCCCAAGGTGGCGAATGAGTCCCAGTCAGCCTAATGTCAAGTTTCATTAGTTTTCCAGATTCTTTTCCAGTCATATCCAGTTTATCAAGTGCACTCACTCTGAGAAACAACCTTCTGTTTAGTTTAATTTGCATTTTTTATTCGTTCTCTAAAGAATTTTTGCAAACAACATTGTGTTTTCAAACATAGCATAGATCTTAGTTTTGCATTCATAATCTGTTACATAGATCACTTGATTGCATTTAGTTACTTCATTCAGCTTAGAAAATATCATACATAACATTATCTAAACGAACTAGTTAGCATTTTTGGCCTAACTCTCTCCTTTTAGGTGAAAAAACCTAGAAGATTTAGAGAAGTCCTATGTGCCAAAAACCTAGAATTCATTTTGGTGAACCTTACTTTTCAGCATAACAACATTCTAATTTACATTTCTATTTTTATCTTAGGAATTCATTACTTCATCATTTTGCATTGTTTTTCATCTTTAGTTTTCTTAAACATTGTATTAGTGAAAGCATTATTTAAATCTCATTATTAAATTGTATTTCATTCAAGTATTTCTACATTCTACATTTGCATTGTTTCTTTGCATTACACGAACTTGAAAATATTCATAAAACACAAAAAAAAAAATCTAAAAAAAATCATCTCGTAGGACTCATTCACCACCTAGGGCGAATCAGTCCCTCTATAGTTCTGCATCAACATTTCTAGATTTCAATTTCCTACATTGCATCTTTCTATTTTCTGCAACTATCTTTCTATTACAGTTCATTTGTTTTTTTTTTCATTAGCATAAATTTCATTTCTTTTCATGGAATTCATGGATAGTTTTAGAGCTTTGAAAAGTTCCTTTTCCGTTTTCATTCCTAGTTCTTTTAGATCAAATTCATCAATACAAAAGGTCACAAAATCTAAAAAATCAAACAATCCCTTCAAACACATGATTCAAATTAGAAACAACATCTCCTCTAAGCCTTGTGTTAGTGATGATGTTGCCAAGTTGATGAATTCCTTCAAGAATTCCTCTCACTCATGCCATCCTCTAATGCTTGCAATGAGAAACATAAACCCCTTAATGATAAAGTTTACCTCAAACCTTTTTCTTGTGATGATTTTCATTTGTTAGATGAAGCCCTCCAATACTTCATCTTTCATAAGCCATCCACTAAGGTTTGTGGGGACCAACTCACTATACCAAATGTTACAACCTCAAATGCTTCTTTTGAATATCTTAAACCAGTTGGTGACAATTTACCCCTTAAACCCTTTAGTCATGATGATTTTCATTTGCTAGATGAGTCTCTTCAAGAATTCATCTCACCCAACTCATCCACTTTGGTTTGTTGTGATACCTCTAACATCAAGGATGCTAATGTAATTCAACCTAAGCTTATCCTTTAACCACCCTGACATCCACTTCACCCCTCTAATTGACCCCAGTACACCCTCTACCCCCTAAAACCGATGTATCACATCAATCTAGTAATGATACTATTGCTCATACATATAACACCTGAAACAACCCACAATTTCCACAATGAACCCCACCCTCTATACCTTTACCCAATCTTCCTAGTGCTCCTCAATATAGCCCACACATAAAGGAGTATGATCTTGTTGAAAAATTAAATAATACTGCTACCAAAATTTCCCTTTGGGATTTGCTTCAAAACTTTTTGAATTATCACAATTCCTCCTGGTACCACTCTGAATGATGTGGCAACTCTCATTCCCAAAAAGAATCTTGACATTACCTTCCATCAACATGATATCTCTCCTTTGGACTTGCATAAACAACATGATGCCTTTATGATAATTGCTTGATTGAATCACACAAGTATCAAACACAATCTCCTTGATCGATTAGATGTGATAGGTCACAAATAATACCTGATTTTGTCTCT
Organism: Sequoia sempervirens; assembly: GCA_007258455.2. NCBI lineage: Eukaryota > Viridiplantae > Streptophyta > Pinopsida > Cupressales > Cupressaceae > Sequoia > Sequoia sempervirens. The sequence continues at coordinate 184,109,201 of VDFB02000017.1, forward strand.
AATGGAGGATTTGATAATGCAACAAATCAACCACTTGGGATAATAACTTTTCCTATTATGATTGGGGTGGCTACTTTGTAGACTCCTATCCAGATCATTCCTTATTATCTTTCATTAGGCCAACCATGGATTCATGAGATGAATGCAGTGCCTTCAACCATTCATCATATTATGAAATATGTCTCTAACAATCACATCTATAGAGTTGAAATTGATCCTGAGCTTGAAAGTTGCTTGCACCTTTAAAAATGGGTTACAAGTCATTTGAAAACATTAATTCCAACATCCAATATAGACCCTCTTCAAATTGAACAAAATGATAAGGAATTGGTATCTAAATTATTTGGTGATGATTGGGGATCCTTAGAATTTAGACCATCATTTATAGGCGAATACATATTCATGCAATAGAAAGATGAGAAACAAGATCAACCAACCATCATGTCCACTCAAAATTCTAAACAATCTTCTCAAACATCTATCTCCTATAATTTGGATGACAATGGAACATACACAACAAATTTTGATGAGATAGATTACCAATCCTCACCTACTCTACATGAAATGGAAAGAATTTATGGAAAAGGCTATAAATTTGTAAAAAAATTAGGCTATACTAGAAAAGGATGTGGAAAACATGAGCAAGGTATTTGTATCCCTATTGAACCTAATACGCAAGAAATGAAAAAATGGATTGGGATATTCCTTTTCTAAAACAACCAAAGCTACTCAATGACCATCCTTGACCATTAATGCTATAACATGTCACTCACAACACAAACTTACAATTAAACATCTTGTTTTACTCGATATAACCTTACCACTTTCATTGACGTATATCGATAGCGATGAGAATTTGAAAAAAATGTTAGGTTCTTACAATACCCCAACCTCCAGTACTTACATGAAAAACATTACTTGTGCCATGAGCCTTATGAAGCAAGAAACAAGTGATATCACTGAAGAATTTTTTGAATTTGAAAGTCCTAAATCCAATGCACTCCCTTTAGGATATACAATTTATGTTCCAATGGAAATTAATGATAAAAAAAAATAATATTAATATTGGGAAGTTCCTTGATGATGAAGAACAAGAAGATAGTACCACATTACTTCATGATTTTCCTAAAAAAAATTCTTTGAAATATTTTGATATGTCAGTAATTGACCCAAAAATTGTGATGCATAACATTTTCCTTGTTGAAAATGATAAACCCATTGATCCAAAGATCCAAAAATTGAATCCTAACATAGACTTGTGTGTTAAAGAGTAACTCAAAAAACTTCTTGATGCAGGCTTTATTAGACCTATTGATTATTCTCTTTGGATCTCAAACATTGTCATAGTTGTAAAACCCGATAATCATATTCAGATGTGGACATATTTTCAAGACTTGAATAAAGCCTCTTTAAAAGATGATTTTTCACTTCCTAATATAGACATGATCATGGATTCAACTGTTGGACACTCTTTGTTGTCATTCACGGATGGATTTTTTGGCTATAATCAAATCCTTATTAACCCTCAAGATCAATATAAAACTACTTTCACAATTTCTTGGGGAAAATTTTGTTGGTTTGTGATGCCCTTTTGTCTAAAGAATTTTGGCACCACTTATCAATGTGTAATGACATTAATATTTCATGATTACATTCACAAAATTCTGGAAGATTATGTAAATGATATCTTCACTAAATCATTAACACAACAAGACAATATAAATTTCCTTCGCAAAATATTTGAATGAATAAAACAATACAATATGCGATTGAATCCAAAAAAGTGTCTTTGGCATAGATAGTGGTAAACTTTTGGAGTTTTTCATATCTCATAGAGGCATTGAGGTGGACACAAATAAAATTGATGCAATTATTAACATGCCACCTCCTAGGAATATTTCTTAGTTGCGCATGTTACAAGGTTGACTTCAAGCTATCTATCATTTCATTGCATGTTTAGATGATCACACATTACCTTTAATGAATCTCCTTGAAAAGGGTATCCCTTTTTATTGGAATGAAGATTGTAAACAAGGTTTTTAGAGTCTAAAGGAATATCTAGATACTCCACCTATTTTACAGCTTGCTATGCCACATAGACCATTTATCTTTTACAGTGTCACATTAACCCATGCTCTTGAAACATTGTTGGCACAACATGATGATCATGGTAAAGAACACTCTGTTTATTACATTAGCCACAACTTAATTGATTATGAGACACACTATTCACCAATTGAAAAACAATGTTTAGCTCTTGTATTTGCTACTAGTAAGTTGCAACATTATTTACTAAATGCTGAAATATAAGTCATCATAAAATTTGATCCTCTTAAATATCTTTTCAACAAAAAAAAAAACTCTCTAAATGCTTAGCTAAGTGGGTGATGTTGTTAACTGAATTTGACCTTAATTTCTTTTCACCAAAATAAATCAAAGGCCAAGCCTTAACTGATCACTTAGTTTAAAATCCTTCTCCTTTTTCTTTACCTACTCCTAATTCCTTTCTTGATTATCATGTCTTAACTACTAAAATTACACCACGAGAGTTATTTTTTGATGGATTGAAGTGTTAAATAGGTTCCAGTCTTGGAGTGGTGCTAATTCCACCCAACATAAAACCTATTCCCTTATCCTATTGATTAAATTTCCTATGCACAAATAATAAAACTAAGTATGAGCCACTGATTGGAGATTTACAAGCTAATTTATCTCTAAATGCTAAACATATCCAGATCTTTGGTGATTCACAATTGGTAATAAAAAAAATCAATGGTACATATAAAACTAAACATGAAAAAATATTAAAATACAAGGATCTTATAATGAGACTATTAGAAAAATTTGACTCTTCCACCAATAATAATATCCCACACAAAGATAACTGACATGCAGATGCAATGGAAAGTGTAACTTCTCTCATATCTGCACATGATCCTTCCATAGACTTCACTTTCGTTATCTATCCCATCATGAAACCCTTGATCGATACTCTGTTAGAAGATATTTTGGCAATAACTCAAGATGCTTAGTGTGAATGGTACAATACAATATATAACTCTTTGAAAGATGGTACCATTCCCAAACCTTCTACAACGAATACTCAAAAGGGTTTACATAAGATTGCAACTAAATATGTGATCCTTGCAAACACATATGGAGAATAATTTCTTCGCCTACATTAAATGATGTCACAAATTCTTAGAGCATAGCAATTTGATTAACACTCCTGCTACTGAGGTCCATGCCAATGTTCCCATATTTCTATTTATAGTATGGGGGTTCGATCTTATTGGAAAATTTTCACTACCTTCTTCTATTGGACATACGTTTATCATAACCACAACCAACTATTTCACGAAATGGGTGGAAGCTATTTCCCTTCATTCTACAGCAGCTGAAGCAATTTGTCATTTCATCTTGGACCACATAATTGCTCTCTTTGGACTCCCTTTCAAAATCATTTCAGACAATGAAACTCCATTTAATGATAACAATGCTTAGACATTTCTTGAAACATTCAATATTCAACATCACTTTTGTACATCGTGTTATCTGCAACCCAATGGAAAAGCTAAAAATACTAATAAGCTTCTCAAACAAATCCTCAAGAAAACAATCACCAAGCATCGTAAAGATTGTAATACACAACTATCTTATGTGATTTGGGCTTATAAAACTAATGTTTGATCATCCATAGGAAATACTCCTTATAACCTTGTTCATGGCACTGATGTGATTATTCCCTTGGAGTTAGAAATTCCTACTTTGTGAGTTGCTCTCTGAGATATTTTTGACAATGACACTTATCAAGATCAATGATTACATAAACTCGAGATGCTTGGTTAGCAACGCGTTAATTCTCTTGAACATCTCCAAGCTCACATCAAACAATTACAATGCAAAAAAAACATTCATGTCATCCCTTGTTCATTTTCTAAGGGATATTTTGTTCTTATTGCAAATCAACAAAATGCTAGTGATGACAGCAAAGATAAAGATAAGTTCAGCCCTAATTGGTTAGTACCTTACATAGTTGATACCAATTATGGGTTTGGTGCTTATCTCTTAACACAGCTTGAAAGAATAGTCCTTAGGGAACCCATTAATGACATGCATTTTATTTTATATTATCTCTAATCCCCTTTGAATAGTATGGTTGATATAGTAGTGTTGTTTAAAGGTATTTTATGTTATTCTAAATAACTTTCACATTACTTCGTTCTTGACAATTAAATTTTTGTTTTTCTTGAATACTAAGGTAATTATTTAAGTTCATTTTATAATTTATTTAGGCTTCATACTATTCAAATTCTTGTTATGTTAAGTTAGATCCTTATCAGTTTATTTAATTTAACATATTATTTTCTCATTATCAATGTTCTATCTATACTAAAACTGCAATATATTTTACACTAGATCACATCAATCCTGTTAAATCATGTAGCCATTTATTAAATACTTTTACTATAAGTCATTTAGTTAATCACATATCATTTAACATCCACATACAAAAACAAATCATCATAAAATCACATGTGCATGTCTATATATATATATCATTTAGTCTTATATACATCTTAAAATCATACACAATGGCATAATGGTATGTGAGAGATAGACCCCTCAAGATCTAGGAATCATGATCCAGTCCCTGGACATCAAGAGATGGTCGTGTGTGACCATGATCATGAACTTTTGAGTCTAAGTGTATACTCTAGACCCTATACTCGGCCAATGGCTATAAGCTACTCATCTTCCATCTAATTCCTCTCCACTTGTGGATGTGCTAGCTCTGCATGCAGTCTCTCTACCTCAGCTAAGGTCTACATTGACTATAGTGCACTCTCAACTCAAAAAATTCATCTCCTCATTCTCTCGTATAATTCCCATAACATCATGAATGGTTTGAGTGACTCTGGATATTCCTCCTTAATCGGTGGGGGCATGTAGTTAGGATCCATCTCCTCCTTGTTGATGGATTCCAACACTATCTCTATGGCAGCCTAACGATAGAAATCTCACAAGTCTTTCATTGCTCCTGCAAGATAGAAAATGTACATAATCAGTAACAAATCATCATGATATACATATATAAAAATTAAGCATAAATCACTAAAGGACATGCGTCAAATCAAATATCATCACCTATGTCTCTAAATGCATGTAGAATGTCAATCTCCTCATCTTTGGGGGGCATGGACGATGTGCGAGCCTCTCTATGACTTTGAGTGTTGATGTCTAATGTAGCTCCTGCTTGTGATCTAGTATTTTAAGTATGTGAGGACTCTCCATGCTCGTATCGATCCTCAATAGCTACCTCCTCATCCTTGCTCAAGGGTGGCTCCTCCTCATAGTAATCATCCTCCTCATCATCCTCCCCTCCATCCTGGTCCTCATAGTTAGGATCAGCCTCAGACTAGTACTCATCATCAATCACATCTATAAAAATATATGCTGGCCTATATCGTAACTCCTTCTCTCTCCTCTAGCTCATCATCCTCATATGTTGCTAGCTCTACATCACCTATAGGAAAATCCATGGGGAACATAGGAGCTATTCATGCATATGACAACCACTCCTCATGCTTTTCTGTATTGTTAACATCATCAGCGTCGGATGCTAGTGGTTGGTCATGATCTAAATCATCAAATTAAATCTCATGAAAATGATCTATAGTCAATTGAACAATATTACCTGGCCTTCAGGCACTCTGTACTGATCATCTAATGAAGGGGCACACCCTTAGTGGTGTCTACACTTGTCCAAACTATCACATGACTCACTTGTAATAGAACGGTCGTACAATGTAGTCATGCCTCCCTACTAGATACCTATCCATCTGCATCCTTTGTAACTTTCCAGTGGGATCTGGCCACTATAAAGTGAGTAGATAAGGTCTCCATGGGGTCTCATCCTCCTCCAGTGGGTCAAATTTCACCCTCCAAAAGTGTAAATCCCCATACTACCATATGCATCGCAATGGATAGCTAAATGCTCATGGATAACCTGCAACTATAGTACAAGGGTATCTAACAGGCCTGGTACATGAGATATGCTCAAGGCGCCACACCTATAGAAGTGTATACTGGACCATACTATTGATCTCTCAAAATACAAACTAACCAAGATCATAATACAAGTGTGCTAGAATACAAAGACCCCAAGTTTAAATTGTCCTCCACTCATACATCCCTTGAATCAAGTGTACTAGTCCCCCATCCAAGTGTGTCACTCATCCATCTAGATTGAGAACTAGTGCCACTATATGCATCATAATTTGTGTAACCAAAAGAGCTCAAAAATATAGTATCATGGGTAGCTCGTTCTGTACTCTAACCCTCTCATCATGTATCAGACCACCTAGACAATACTGCATATCTCTTTTCTTCTCCTGGAATGAATGATCCCCGAGGAAATATACCCTCTCTCCCTAAATGGGAACTCAGAGAATGTAGTGTATGTCCTCGAGAGTCATTGTGATTTCCTTGATGGGAAGATGAAAGGTGTAGGTATCTACATCCCAACTCTCACACAAATCCATAAGCATGGTGTCATGGTATCTCATAGGTGGAATAAGATATGCCCAATAGATACCCACTAATTGTAAATTCTCTACCTTTGTTGTTGATAACATTGGAACATGATCTCTTAGAAACATGATCTATCTTCACCCTAGTCACTGTCGTGACCAGGTGGGGACCTATCAAAATCATCATAGTATGCTCTAAATTTCATCTAATATCTTGAATTTTCACAATATTCATCAAGCAAGCATGATAAATTAAATCTTGTGTGCTTTTCTAATGTACCTAGACACTTTAGAAATATTTTTGGAAATTTCACAAAGAAATAGGGACACTTTGCAAAGAAACGAGACACTTGGCGAAGAAATGGGACACTTTGCAAACAAAAGGGACACTCTGTGAACAAATGGGACACTTTGCAAAAAAAAGGGGACACTTTCTGAACTTTTTTCCAAGAACACTAAATTAATCTATCCATGCATAAAAATCATTAAATTATTATAAATTTACAAGAAAACAGTTAGAGAATCGCCTCACCTTATGATACAACTCATTGCGTACCACCTACTCACAAAGATCATCCAATCGCGAAGGTTTGTAATCCTTTATGCTCGGCATATTCTTCTCTCACACATCACTTTAAAGCTACACAAAGGTACCGTGAATAGTAAGTGACAAGTTAATTTCTTCTCCTTTTAATTACTTTTAATCTCTTTTTACTTTTACACATTAACATATAGTTATCATCTTTTCAAGAACTCATAACATAGATATTCTTCAAATCAACATAACGAGAGCTAGGGTAATCTATTTTCAATGCTATTTGATGCATTGGAATCATGATTCCACACTCGAAATCATCAATCATCTATCATTATGTGACATGGTACTTGTAAATTCCCAATGATATGATGTTTCTTAATCCATGTGGCTATATTTCTACCTTGATTCCACCTCTGTAAAGCAAGCAGAATCAAGGGGGGCATGCATCTACCCTCAAATTGGATCCCTAAGAGTTAGATAAAAGGATTTTTGAGAAATTAATGAATTTTTGTTGAAGGACACAGTTCCTAATGTTGTGGTTGTGTAGATAACTACACTAGGGGTTTCATTCTCTCACTTTTGAATGAGTATCCTTTTATGTAATAAGGTGCATCCTTTAGAGTCCTTTAGCTTACATATGCACATAGAGTCATATGGGAACTAAAGTGGGGGTAAATGTGTTGTAGAAAATTAGACCCTCTTGATAAAATATAGAATTTCATACATAATTGGATGCACTTTTGAGTCCCTTTACATCATTTACCCTTCAAAACAAAATTTATAGGCCCCTTAGACCCATTAATTTTAATCTAGAGGCTCGTTTTACCTGAGAAATCACATAAAACTTGACAAACAACATTTAATTATATCATACCTTGAAAATGAACCTTCAAATAGTAGTAGTGGGACCCATTCTCCACCTTTGGCGAATGAGTCCCCTTTGGTGGGAGCCATTCACCAAGGGTGGTGAATGAGTTCCCTTTGAGGGATAATTCAAATTTAAGTGAGAATTTAATCAGTTTAAATTTAATTTCAAGTGAATGTCAGCCTCTTAGGTTTAATTAATAGGAAAATAAGGTGTTTTTTCTTATAAATACTCATTTCAAGTCATTTCACACATCTTTTTATCACCTTTTCTTATCTTTTATCATTCCTCAAGAGAAATTCATAAAGTCAAGTCTTCCACAACAAGTTTCATTAGTAAAAGTTGAAGTTTCAAGGCACCAATATACTATTGTTTGCAAGTCTTGAAGCTTACTTCTCTTGTCAAGACCCAACATTGCAAAGGGTTGATGATGGATGCCTATGGTTAATCATGAAGAAATCTATCGTGAAGAGGTGCAACTACCCACCAAATCACACCTAAGGACTTGGTTTCCTATTGATTCCATCTTCCATTTTCACTCTATCTTCAAATTAACGTTTGCATCTTGTTTTTTTTTATCATTTTCATGTCATTTCATTCCTATTTTTCATGTGTTTTGAGGTTTCTAGGGTTGAGATCTTGCATCATATAAATAATTCTTGCATGTCTTATTCTAGAGCAATAGAATAGGATCTTTGTTACATCTCGAACTTTCATAAAAATCTACATGATTTATGTAGATTTTTTTCCATCTAAGGTTTAATTACCCAACTAGTGGTTTGACTAAGGAAAACCCCCCATTAGAAAAACAATTTTGAGTTTTTTTGCAAGAATTTTATAAGATTTGAAGTAAGGTTTCCGTCAGATATTACTGTGCAAGTGTTAAGGTGCACACCAAAACTTTGAAATTGTAGAAATTTGAAAGTGGAATGATTCACCATGAATGGAAAATGAGTCCCTCCTAATGTGGAAATTTGAGTTTGAAATGTATATTTTTAGACCCAATGGACTCTCTAACTCTTGTAGGTTTTTTCACGCAAAAGGAGAGAGATTAGATCCAAAAATGCTAACTATTTCATTCAAATTAGGAAATGTGTGATGTTGTATGAGTTGAATGGAATGACATGAGTGCTGCTAAACAATGAAATTGATCTAACATAAATACAAAATCTAAGAATTATGACTTTTTTGAAAACACATTATGTATTGTTGTAATCGAACAAAATGGATGAAATATGCAAAACATAAAGAGATGGATAAAATTAGAATGCACCAGGGAAAAATGTGATGAATTTGGAATGTTTGGAATCTTGATTAATGATGTTCCTCAAGCTTGGAAGAACTCATTTTCCATCAAGGGTGAATCATTTCTTGTTCTAGTGAAAACTTTTGAAAACCTGTTTATGACTACAAGGAGCTGAAATCTCATAAAATCAATTTTCAGGCCTATAGGTGGGAATCCTTTTCCATGGGTGGTGAATCAGTCCAGTTACAAAAATGTTTAAAATCAGAGGAAGATTCTATGGAGTTGGATCTACAATTGTTCCTCCTACAGGTCTTCGCTTTTGAAATTGTAAGATCTGAGTCTGAAAATGCATTTTTGTTGATATTTTGACTTGAATGAAAACAAGAAAACTTGAATCACTTTGTAACTTGATTTAAAATTATTTTCAAGCTTCCAAAGGACCTAAATCTACAAAGACATAAGAAGGAGATAATAAATGTTAATTGTTAAGGCATAGGGGTTTGCCTTGGTCAAACCTCGTTTAGGTAATTAAACCAAATTGATGAAATAAAGGAATGAAAAATACAACAATGAAATAGATTACCTTGCAATGATGATGATCTTATAATTTTGTGACATAACATGTAGAATCTACCATTGAAACCTAAGTTTCTTGATTGGGTTGAGAAGATAGATGATGAATTGATGATGAGATATGTAAGAATGATTTCTCCTCTTTTTAAAACGAGGATAAAAACACTTATTTATACTAACTTGTGCCTTAGTAACTATTCATACCTCATCACAGGACAACATGAAGTGATTTTGAATAAAATATCAAAAGAAAATTTGAAATATTTTGAATCTGGGGCCAAGGGGGACTCATTCGCCACCCATGGTGAATGGGTCCCACCTAGGACCTAAAACCACGTGTCGAAAATAATTTTGTGTTTAATGTCATTTTTATGATAATATGCAAAAGTACACTTAATTAAGACACATGAGTGTATAAACGGGTCAAATAAGTCATAAGAAAGGTGTAAATAAGGAGATGTGCCTATAAAAGCATGAAAGTTTGTTATAAGACTTTACAACACTTGATAATAGGACTTAATAATGAATAGAAAGGAATATTTAAATGAATTATAATAAAAAGAGTCTAGAAGAATGTAGAAATTTATTACAACACTTCACAACACCCTCACAAGACATCATTCTTTGAGTTTGAGTACCTAAATAAGCATGTTCAAGCCATGTCACAACATAAAATCAAAGAAACATAGTCTCAACACAATGAAATAAGACCTAAAAGGCCATGAAAATGAAAAGGGGCCATTTTTCTATGGCACAAAGTTAGATATAGATCTGGGTCCTCGACTGTCATAAAATAGGTTCTATGCAGACAAGTCCTGATCTGGGACTGATTCGTCCAAGGTGGCGAATGAGTCCCAATTAGCCTCAAGTCAAGTTTCATTAGTTTTCCAGATTATTTTCCAATCATCTACAGTTTACTAGGTGCACTAACTTTGAAAAAAAACCTTCTATTTAGTTTAATTTTTAATTTTTATTCATTCTTGAAAGCATTTTTGCAAACAACACTATGTTTTCAAACATAGCATAGATTTTAGTTTTGCATTCATAATCTATTACATAGATCACTTGATTGCATTTAGTTACTTCATTTAGCTTAGAAAAAATCATACCTAACATTATTTGAATGAAATAGTTAGCAATTTTGGCCTAACTTTCTCCTTTTAGGTGAAAAACCTTAGAAGAGTTAGAGAAGTCTTAAGTGCCAAAAATCTATAGTTCAACAAGATACCCCTCCAAGGCCTCAGAGGTTTTAGTATATTACCCAAGAGTGGTTATGGGGTGATCAGATCATAAGGCAGATGTGGGAGGAATTACAGGTAGTACTATATCCTAAGAGAGGAGGGGTGGTGGATCCATTGGGTCATGCATTTCCCATATTGTAGTTCATATCGGCATAGGTCCACGACTGTCTCCCCGACCCATGATTGTTTTTATGCTAACATTTGTATGCTACTGGTCTGTCGGCATGACTCCTTTGATGTCTCAACGATCACAGGTCTTGTGCACTCACCATTCGGCATGACATACATGTTGTTTCAGCGACCATGGAGGAACCTATCGGCGGGAGTTTGGTCTTCGGTATATCATCTCACTGAGTTCCTTATGTCTTGCCGACTGGTATATGGAGGTGCATCAGTGAGATTTTTTCCTTCAACGAAGAGTCTTCGCGAACTAACCTAGTCTTGCCGACTGGTGGCAGATGCATATAGATTTCGGCAAATGATTTTCTTCGAGGTAACATCTTGGCGAGTGACCTTCGGTCTCGGCGATATTACACATGAGGCTTGTTGGTGATAAACTTTTTCTTCAGAGTAAGTCATAGCAACTTCACATATTCTTATCGATTGGTGGCGGGAGGATGCATCTCAGTATGAGTTAGGGTTTTCAGTGTGAGGTCTCGGCGAGTGACCTTCGGTTTCGCTGATGGAACACAAAAGGACTTTGTCGGCATAAGATCTGACTTGTCTCAATGACACATAGGATGGTTGATGACTTTCGGTATGACTTGAAGCATTCTACGAGAGGTCTCCCCGATGTTGGTATGTTATAGCGACCCACATGAGACAAAAGGGATGCATCGGCGAGAGAACCAATTTGTCATAGTGACTCAAGGTGAATGAAGATTTTTGATGAAGTAAAGTCTAATCTATGAGATGTCTCTCCGATACCTCAAGGTTATAGGAAAGTGGATGAAGCGAGGAGACACATTTCGGTAAGAAAATTTCTCATGTATCAACAAATGGGAGATAGCATTCGGGGTGACTCTCGGTATAATGAAGCATTATCTACATGACTTTTCCTCGACTCCATGAGGTCACAGTGAAACGCAATGGGACAAGAGGATATTTCATGACTTCAGTGTAACAAACAAAATTTTATAGTGACATACAAGAGGAAAAAGTGCTTTCAGGGAAACATGATGAAATCTATATGAGGTCTCTTTGATATCAGATTGTCACAGTGACTGTGAACAAAGCACCAAGAACAGGGGATGATAGCGATATTGTTGCCTTCGACATACTTATGGTGATGTCTTAGCGAATAAAATGGAGAGCTTGGACGCTGTGGCCGACATGAAAATTCTATAATACTGTTGAAGGCCGACATGTATTTTCTAGAATTCTACGGTGGCCGACATGAATTTTGAAGTGATATGATCCCTGATGCTGGTTTATAAATATGCACTCCTGATTGTAATTGAGATATCATATTTTTTGATAGATACAGTAGACTATAGATGGATACATTAGAGTAGAATTATCTTATCAGAGACTATGATGCATTTTTTCAAATGGTGATTTCAATGAAAATCAGCTGGTGTGGTAGGTTATTTCTTGTGTCAATTGTATGTTGAGTTTATTGAAAAGTATTGCTAAGCTATCTCCATGTTGATTATTTATGGTTATTTAAATTGAAGTAACAAGCTTATTTTCAATTTATCAATGCACATTTGTTGTATCTGTGTGATTAATCTATTGGTTCTTTCAAGGAGAGATTAAATCCTTTTGGTTGATCATAGTAATTAGGGGGAATTCATCTGGATTATTAAAGTAGAGCTTAGTGGTCATAATATTGCATGTTTATACAAGTTATAAGCAAATCATATGCTGAAAATTTGAGCTTCTTACAGAATAATTTTCCCACTTTTGTTTCATTTGACTCCACATACCCAATAAGGCACTGGTCTCTGCATTTCATCATTTGGATTCATTCAGGTTCTTTACATCTGTTAATTAAGCATTGTAGGATTTAGATTAGAAGATTGCTATTTGTATCAAGTTTGTTTTCATTTGTTCATTCCCATTTTCCATTGTGGACAAATAATTTCATAAGGATAATCATAAGATCAGTTTGCTCAATTCAAAAGGTACACTTGCCTGGATCTAGTAGCACCTGAAGAGTAGAAGGTTGAGTTCTCTTGACCTTGTCTATTACCCTGAAGTGTATCAAGAGATTTGCAGCCTCTTGAGGCATTCTTCCTACATTTTTCAGAGCTAACAAATTGGTGACTCTACTAGGGACTATTTCAAAAAATTCAGTTGAAGACCATCATATAGAGTCAGTGAAGAAAAGGTTATAATTTGAGAAGATTCAGAAAGAGTGATTTCACTGGGAAAAGATCAGAAATAATCATTTTCCTACTTTTGCAAAAGTAGGTGGAAACTCTAAAAAATCTTGATGAAGAATGGAATTTGTATATGGAACAAATGAGTACACAAATGCAGGCAGGCATTGGATCCCTCAAATTCCTGATAGTACAACTAGAAATTTCTGCAATGAAGGTAATGCATATTATGCACTGCAGAACAATTATTCTCCACAACTGTTGAAGCAAGTAAATGCTTATCTAGTCCCTCTTGGACAAAGATTGGCAAGTTATCAAGAATGTCAGTATGATCAGTGTCAAGTACAATTCCAATGTGATCAGTGTCAAGTGTAGAAAAATTCTAAATCACTTGGGGAAATCAGTCAGAATCTGCAACAAGGTATGTATCAGAACCAACAATCTAGAGATGATGAATATTTCAAAAATATTTGGGTTGCCTTTTTTAACATACGGGTGTATGATGGAGAAGATTTCACTTCTTTGTATAATAGAATAAGAAAAATTTGAATGCAATTACCTTCTCATTATAGGCCTACAAGGGCTATGTTTGTTGAGTAGTTTGTAAGAGCATCAAAACCAAAATCAATTTATTGGCCAAATAAGTGACATACCTTTGGTATAGAGAATAAATTTATCGATATCATGGAGAGGTATAAGAGCACTGTCAATGTTGAGTCCAATGATTGTATTCCTAATGAGTATAGAGGAATTGATCAAACAATGCATCCAATAGAAGATGAAACATGTGCAAGTCAAGAATATTCCTATGATTGCTTGCATAATGAAGATGAAGGTACAAGATGTCTCTCTTGCATAACAAATTGTGACAAGGAAATCAGTGCATGTTGTGAGGAATCTAGTGAGTATTTAGATTGTGAAGATGCATTAGAGGATTTTGATCTGCAATCAAGGGATTCTTCTACCTCTTATGAAGATCAGGGTGAAGAGACAATGGGAAATGTTGATTCATTCGATACCAAGTATATAATACCTCAAGCTACAGTTGAAAGCCATGAAGACACATTCGATGAAGAAGAGGTTTGTACATTTGAAAATGGTTTCCAAAATTTTTCAAGCCCATTGTATGATGAAGAGTTAAAAGAGGAGTAGATGATGTTTTGCAAAGGTATGCCCAATAATTAATTTCAGGTATTTTCAGATCCATTTGATGTTTAGCAAAAGGTATTTTTGGATAAACAAAGGGATGTGTCAAGTTATGGAATAGATGACTATGTTGGTAAAGTTTCTGATTTTTCATTCTCTGATGATCCTGGGCCTCTTTTTGATGATGACAAAAGTCATGAGTATGACTGTAATAATGAAAATGTAGAAACATGTTCACTCAGCAGTAAGCAAATTTCCAATTTGCTAACTATTGAATACCAGAGATATACACATGAAGGTGATCCTGAAGTTCTTTGTCCAACTTACATTTGTTTTGACAGTGAAGGTTCTTTGTGTGATGACTCTTATGACTCTCAGTGCATTTCTCAAGATGATGGTGAAACCTTTGGTGTTGATCAAAATTCTATGTCCATTTAGGATGAGGTATGTGATTTTGAAACTTCTAACTCATGTGAAGAAGACATTTTTTTGCATACCAAGTATGATAGAGGTCTAGATTTGATTGATTCATATATGCTTTATATTGATGATATGAGTCATAATCCAGTGTTGTATCCAAATGGTAACGTCAAAGAGGTGCAAAAGGTTATAGTTTTGTTTGCCTCAAACAACAATGATATGATAGATTTTTTTGTTTCTCAAGAGGAGTACCTTGATGATGAATTTTCAATACAACTAGGAGAGTGCTTCATAATTCATAACCATGGAAAGGATAATATAAGAGGTTGTATCGAATTTTCATGCATATTTTATGTTGAAAATAACAAGGGTTTGTCCCATAATGATGAAGAATTTAAACTATAGGCTAGTGTAGGGATTTTGGGCCAAACCGAGCATGATTATACTCTAAGAGCTTGAAATGACAGTGACAGGAAAGATTGCATGAGTATCTTCAAGAAGAATCTGATGAACTCAAGAAAAAATCATGTATTTGACAGGGGAAAGTATGGTTTGAGTTTCAGATTGTAATAGCTCAAGATAGGTGAAGTTGAAACATAGAGGATTAATGGTTGCTAGTGCATGGACAACTCTTGCTTATCCTCTTTAAAATTCTTTTCCATGCACAATAGTTTAGGGTTTTGATTTTACTCCATCTTGCATTCATTTTTCATTTCATTCCATCATGCTATTTGTCCATTTCCATTTTTCTCATTTTGTATCTGGTCTGCTCACCCAAAGTTCTGGATCCTTGTAATGCTCTTACTATCATTCATCCCCAGACAGAGCCACTGTTGGAAGTCTAATTTTTTGAACATTTTCACAAGTTTTCCATAACCCTAAGTTTCCATATGAGTCCTCATCATAAGCATAGGGGTTTGATTTCATGTCATTCTGCTCACATTTTGTCCATATTTATCCCATAAATCCATCAGGTCATGCATTTCCCATATTATAGTTCATATCGGCATAGGTCCATGACTGTCTCCCCGACCCATGATTGTTTTTATGCTAACATTTTTATGCTACAGGTCTGTCGGCATGACTCCTTTGATGTCTTAGCAATCGCAGGTCTTGTGCACTCACCATTTGGCATGACATACATGTTGTTTTGACAACTATGGAGGAACCTATCGGTGAGAGTTTGGTCTTCAGCATATCGTCTCCCTGAGTGCCTTATGTCTTGTCGATCGGTATATGGAGGTGCATCGGTGAGAGCTTTTCCTTCGATGAAGCATCTTGGAAAACTCACCTAGTCTTTCCCACTGGTGGTAGATGCATATACATTTCGGAAAATGATTTTCTTTGGGGTAATGTCTTGGCGAGTGACCTTTGATCTCGTCGATATTACACATGAGGCTTGTCGGTGAGAAACTTTTTCTTCGAAGTCATAGCGACTTCACATTGTCTCACCGATCGGTGGCGAGAGGATGCATCTCGGTATGAGTTAGAGATTTCATCATGAGGTCTCGGCGAGTGACCTTCGGTCTCGCCGATGGAACACAAAAGGAATTTGTTAGCATAAGATCTAACTTGTCTCAGTAACACACAGGATGGTTGATGACTTTTGGTATGACTCAAAGCATTCTACGAGAGGTCTCCCCGATGTCAGTATGTTATAGTGACCCACATGAGACAAAAGGGATGCATCGGTGAGAGAACCAATTTGTCACAGTGACTCAAGGTGAATGAATATTTTTGGTGAAGCAAAATCTAATCTGTGAGATGTATGTCTGATATCTCAAGGTTATAACGAAGTGGATGAAGCAAGGAGACATGTTTCGGTAAGAAAATTTCTCATGTCTTAGTGACTAGGAGATAGCATTTGGGGTGACTCTCGATATAATGAAGCATTATCTACATGACATTTCCCCGACTCCATGAGGTCATAGTGAAACACAATGGGAAAAGAGGATACTTCATGACTTCGGTGTAACAAACATAATGTTATAGCAACATACAAGAGGCAAAAGGGCTTTCAGGGAAACATTATGAAATCTATATGAGGTCTCTATGATATCATATTGTCACGGTGACTGTGAACGAAGCACCAAGAACATGGGATGACAACGATATTGTTGCCTTCGGCATACTTACGGGGATGTCTTACCGAATGGTTGGCGAATAAAATGGAGAGCCCGAACGCTGTGGCCAACATGAAAATTCTATAATACTATTGAAGGCCGACATGGATTTTCCTGAATTCTATAGTGGCTGACATGAATTTTGAAGCGATATGATCCCTGATGTTGGTGTATAAATATGCACTCTCGATTGTAATTGAGATATCAAATTTTTAGACAGATACAATAGACTATAGATGGATATAGTAGAGTAGAATTCTCTTATCAAAGACTATGATGCATGTTTTCAAATGGCGATTTCAATGAAAATCAGCTGGTGTGGTAGGTTATTTCTGGTGTCAATTGTATGTTGAGTTTATTGAAAAGTATTGCTAAGCAGTCTCCATGTTGATTCTTTCTATTATTTAAATTGAAGTAACAAGCTTATTTTTAGTTTATCAGTGCACATTTGTTGTATCTGTGTGATTAATCTATTGGTTCTTTCAAGGAGAGATTAAATCCTTTTGGTTGATCATAGTAATCAGGGGGAATTCATCTGGATTATTAAAGTATAGATTAGTGGTCATAATCTTACATGTTTATACAAGTTATAAACAAATCATATGCCGACAATTTAAGCTTTTTCTAGAATATGTTGCCCACTTCTATTTCATTATACTCTACATACCCAATAAGGCACTGGTCTCTACATTTCATCATTTGGATTCATTCAGTTTCTTTACATCTATTAATTAAGCATTGTAGGATTTAGATTAGAAGATTGCTATTTGTATCAAGTTTATTTTCATTTGTTCACTCCCATCTGCCATTTTGGACAAAGAATTTCAGAAGGATGATCATAAGATCAGTCTTCTCAATTCAAAAGGTACACCTGCCTGGGTCTAGCAGCACCTAAAGAGTAGAAGGTTTAGTTCTCTTGACCTTGTCTATTACCCTAAAGCATATCAAGATATTGGTAGCCTCTTGAGGCATTCTTCCTATGTTTTTGAGAGCTAATAGGCACAACATATGCAAGAACAGATTACGATAGTGCACTTGATTGTTGGGGCACTAGGCTATGTCATAGAGGATGAGGTGAGATTAGCTAGATGAAGTAGGTTCAAAAGGAGAGGAGGCCAATAGAGGAGGGTTGTAGATAGAGAGGCTAAGGTAGAGGAGGAGAGAGGAGACCATCAGGTGAGAGGATAGGGGGAGGCAATAGAGGAGGATGTCCTAGATATACATCCATTGGCTATAGTACCATGTGTACCTCAACCACCAAAGGATCGAGTTGTACTACTAACAAGAGATCTAGTGATATTACAGATCACAGTGCACAGATTAAGGGAGTCTGAGCAGGATAGAGAGAGATTGTAGATAGAGATGGACAGGTTGTGGAGAGAGGGGGTTAGGGGCAATAAAGACATAGCATATGAGGCAAGAAAATGGTTATTGGAGATGGAGGTAGAGAGGGATGACTTCTAGAGGTGGCTAGTAGGGACTTTGAGAGAGATGGAGGAGATGAGGAGGGAGTGAGATGAGGTTAGGAGAGAATGGGATGAGCTCTGAGACAAGGCCGAGGTTGTAGAGCTGACAGCCAGGGAGGTAGGGTCAGTAGTAGAGAGAGTAGAGGCAACAATGGCACAAATGCAGACCATGTAGAATGAAAGGAATGTAGTAGAGGCAAAGGTACATGCCTTGTAGGATTAGAGGGATACAAAAAAGGCACAAGTGTGGGCCTTGTAGGGTGAGAGGGATGCAATGATAGATTAGGTGTCATGAATGTAAGCAAAAATAGACCAACTAATGATGGCATAGGATGTATGGGAGTAGGAGAGGAGATACTTGTTTGGATTATGAGACAAGTATAGTGTGGAGCGAGAGATGGCTAGTATATTGGTAGTGGAGAGGAACAAGTACATGAGAGAGATCAGTTACTACATGGGGGCTTATTTCAGAGAGGTTCCATATCCTGCATGATGTTTACCTCCCTATGTTTGAGCATTACAATATATGTGAGCACCATCATGGTCATTAGGGACACATACAGGAGGGTACGATAGCTATTGAGAGACTCTCTCATGTAGAGGACTAGTTCTAGATTCCCTGCAAAGGTTAGATGCCAGCAACTCAGGGTAGTGAGGAAAAAGGAAAGAGGATAGGATATAGGTTTTGACAAGTGCAAGGTGGATGTGTAGTACACAATACAAAGACCACATATCCCATACCACATATCAGATATAGATCAATTTATTCATTGATGTAGTCTCTACATTTGATTCAAACTCTATGCTTGTATCTTATTTGATGATTATCGATGCATATGATGGACTTTATTATGGACCTTGTGATTGACATAATATTTTGATATTTATATGATATTCAATAGCCCTTATCCACACTATGTGGTTCTTATATGATGGATGTGTATTTATGTAAATGTGTATGTATGTGTTTTATTATGGATTATGATGATGATTATTATGATGATGGATGTATTTATGATGATCTATATTTATGCCTATGTGGATGACATGGATGAAATGAATTATTCCTAACACTTTGTGATACAATATGTGATGAATGATTTATGATGCTATATGCTATGGGCATGATCCTAATGATTTGTGATGCAAGTTGCAATGTATGCATGAAGTAATCAGAAAATGTGATAAAAAATCATCAATCAACACGTAGCAAATGAACATCTGTGTTGTACATTATACAATCAATTTGCTAGTATTATGACTTCATTTATGTTATGAGAATGCAATGTGATAGAATAATATAAAAAATGTTAATGCAATGAATTGATAATGAAACGAACATGAGATGCTTAGAATAACCAATTAAGATTAATCTAAACAACTTAAAATGAAGATGATATGATAAATGCACATGGGATGAAATGTAATGCAATGAACCTACAATTCTAGATGAAATGACAATTAGCACCATTTGGGATGAAATTTCACCTTAATATGACATCAATCAAGATTAATGGATGATTGGATGCACCTATTTTGATCACGAAAAAGGTTTTCCTTGTAGTTATGTATCAATATCATTTTCTTTCCTCATTTTGCACATCATAGATGAGGGATTTGATAACAGAGATGACCTTTATACTATTGGTATTATAAAATTAATGCAACCTACATGAGTGATAGGATTAATATCCAAATTAAATTAGCACATGCATGAGTGTAAATAAGGTCTTGTATAGTGATGGAAGCTACGGGTAGACCTCCTTTATTTGTGTATCATACTTGCTTTAGCTTATGGAAAGTAATTTCCTAAAATCATTATTAAAATAAGGGATAATGGGTGTGATACTGCACCCATCAAAACCATAGGCATACTAAGAAGAAGGGGAAATGGGAGAAGAATGTTTGCACAACCACAATCATTGTTCATAGGCTAGGGACACGATGGGTGAAGGATAAATGAAATGCAATCCTAATACTATTTGCCAATTTGGAGCACTGATTTTTTCTATAGCACAAGAAACAAGATGACAAGGTATGAGGAACCAAGGTAGATTAGTGTATAATGCATGAAACAAACACAACAGACAAGAATGTTATCCCAACACCCCAGTCATGATTACTTTGGTCGGGCCAGGTATTGGGATAACCAAAATCATAAAGGATGCCCCAGCATAACTCAAGACCATAGGGATCTTGGTGGGTACTATGCAGGACAACCAAGAAGACATAAACAACCAAAAAAATCAAGATATGCCCCTATGTTTATGAGTGAAAGCACACCATGATATGATGGATCATGGAAACCCTAACAAGGTATGATATGAAGCTCAAATGATAAAAAAAATGCCAAAAGCATCACAAGAAAAAAATAAATTTCAAATGTCCTTTTCCCCAAGAACAAAAGGTGGATTGGATTCATGTAGTCTAATTATCAAGGATGCATCTTGTTAAGACTAGAGATGGAGACTAAACTAAGTGATTGACATGACTCAAGATATCCAAGACTAATTGAACCTCATGATACTAGTGGATCTTGTTTGTTAAGAACTATCTAGATAGGGACATACTTAATGACACAACATGAGAGATGATACACAAGACACATGGTCGACACAACCTAAAGACCTAGGGGCTTGGGGGCTAATGAAAGATTGGCCTTGTCTACCTGAAAGCACAAATCCCTTGTAGTTCGATAAAATACCTGTGGATAAAAGAAGAAAGAGGAAAATGGAGACCAAGATTGATGACAACGAACGGATGGACAAAAGCCTTGGGGGCGGATCAAATGATGAACCTTCCCTACCTGAAAGTGTAGGGGAAATGCAATTCAAAAAATACCAATGAAAAATGATGAAACTAGAACAATGAAGGATGGTAGACCGACATGATAGGATAGATGAAGGAAAGCCCCAAGGGAAAATCTAATTTATTTTGTAGACCGTACTATTCTAGATACTAAAACCTAACGAGGATATCCATCAGGGTGGACCATGACCACATGAAGGTGTATACATTTAGATTCATTATTAATGAAATGACATGATGAGACCTAATGAGGAACAACATGATGAAGGGTTCTAGGTGAAGGAGAGAGACTGACCAACAATATGGACAAATGACAAAAGATCAAGATTACAAATTGCCGATGAAGAATGTCCAATACTCAACCAAAACATACCAAGTGGTGGATAAGTAGATGTGGATGGAAGTCTAGGATTGATAGGATGCTAGGATAGAATATGAGGATAAGATGGATGGAAGCATAAGGCAACTAGGACACAAGATAGATAATGATTATGCCCTCTATGAATGACGCTTGTTACTAGGTTTTCACCAAACATACTTATCCAAGGTGCCATTAGGGGTGGTTTTCACCATAGGATGGATTATTTCTCTTTATTATTTTTGGGTTTTTTTGACTTTTTTTATTTTTTCATATTTTTTGACAATTTTTTGATTTTTTTGGAAATTTTCAGGAGAGGATAACCTAGCTGACTTAGGTGTAAAACCTATTTAGGTACATGATGTTAATAGGCTCCTGTAGGGGCTCCCCTTTAGTTGTGGTAAGCCTATATGCCATAGATCCATATTTAGTTGTGAAAATTTAAGGACCTAGACAATTAGCTCAAATTTCCCTTTCTTGTCTAGATCTTGTTGAGTGCGCTAATTCTCCCTAAGGACTAGATCACTAAAATTGAACTAGCGAGGAAAAAGTTTCTTGTTGTAGCTACTCCTAGTAAGACGATGTTCGTATTCTTGAAGGTGATTATAGGCCTTGATACACTTTTCATCCAAGAGCTCCAATTGACTGAGTCGTGCAACCCAAGTATCTTCATCACTTATGAGGTTCTTCAGAGATATTCTAAGTGATGGGATCTTGACTTCGATCAATAAGATGACATCAACACCATAAATGAGAGAATATGGAGTGGCACTAGTGGGAGTGCAGATGGACATTAGATAAGCCCAAAGGGTAGGGTGGTGGTGTAGGAGCACCTATTTGATCACATGCCTCCATGAGGCCATATTGAGTAATTTGTTCCATTTTTATGTTTTGAGATTTTAGTAAGCCCAAGAGGCCACCTTTGTGGTGTTATAGGTCCTAGGATGTTCATTTCTCATATATTGTAAAAATTGTCAAAAGTGCAAAATTAGGGACATGAAATGTCATTAAGGTGTTTTGTCAACAAACTAATCAAAAGGTGGTTGAAAATAGTTATTTTGGGTTGAAAATGTATAAATAAACCCTCCAAAACTCGAATTGGGGGTTGGAGACATTATTTTTGAAGTTAAATGAATGGCAACCTCAAGTTTGGTATGCATTTTCTGATTTTTACATTGTTACCAGATTGAAGTTGCGATTTGTACGGCCTGGTATGGACTCAAATGATAGAGTATCATATATTGATGGAAAGCTCTCTATTTCTAGTTTCCAATTATTTTTGTCTTAGTGAATTTGATCAAGTTTTGTGGAAGATATGATTATTTTGGTGAGACTGCCTATTCTAACAATATTGTGCAGAATTTACAGTCTAAAGAAGTGTGATGGTACGGAATATAAATTATATATTTTGGATTTAAAACCAATTGGATTTTGTTTCCATGTGAATCTAATTTCATTTTCTTCAATTCTCATTAAAATTCATTAAGAATTGAATATGTTATGAACATTTTTGTGAGGGCAGGTCTGAACCCTACCTAGGGTTTGCCGTTTTGGGAAAAATACAATAACTTTCATTTCAACCGTTGGATCTTCATAAGAATTGGAGGAAAAGACTATAACTATGTTTTATTTAATCTCACTAGAGGGATTGGCTTCATTATTCATTTTTTAGAAGTTATTAATGAATTTTCATGAGAATAAATTGTGGGCTGCCATAGCTATGTTTTCAATGTGATATACAATGCCTAATAGCATGTGTTATACAAATATTGTTTTGGATTATTATTGAAGTTTGTGAGATGTGTTGTGAATCCTCATAGCACTGCATCAAATTGGTATCAGAGCTTGAAGATTCTCTGGGAAAGTCTTTTGTGATTAAGTTGTTGCTGATGATAGGTTGAGATTGTTGGTTGGTTGCAAGTGCTTATCCATCTAAGCTGCATTGAGAAAGTCCAAGAGACTAGCGAGAGTAAGTGGAGACACCTAGGTGAGGCAAGATGAGTTGTGTTGCAGTTAGAACCTAATGGATTCTTGTCTGAAAGCACTGAGGAGTTGCAGCCTTGATGAAGGATACTCCACTGATGGGAGTAGTAGAATATGAAAATGAAAGGTGATTGAGAAGAGTATGCAAGGACAACCCTGTGTCCTTCGAGGAAAGTTGCAAGTCTACAAGGACAGTCCTGTGTCCTTGGTTAAGCAAAGAGTTGGCGAAAAGATGAAAAGGACAATCCTATGTCCTTTTGAAAGAACAAATGGTTTGAGAACCTGATAATGAAGACTCAGAAAAGAAAAGAAGAGGCAGAGATGAAGATAGAGATGAAGAAAGAAGATGACAAGAGCAAGCAAGGCAAAGTGAAGATGAAGACAAGAAGACAAGGCAAAGGTGAATGCTAATGAAGAAGAAAAGGGACAAGGAAAATTGATTTTTGTTTTGCAGGTACAAATGAAGATGATGCAACATATGTTTCCAAGAGACTTGGAAAACTTTGTTGGTTGGTTGTATGGTGCAGGAGCACCTTGGGCATTAAATGCTTTTTAAATTTGTAAAAGGTTAAATGTTCAAAATTGCATTGTAAAGGTTATGAGGTCATAAGTCAAGCACAAATGTAATGGAAACAAATTATGTAAAAAGTCTTATTTGAATGTATTTAAGGTCATGGGTAAGTTCTAGGGGGTCAAAGTGGAAAAACAAAGTAAAACTTGCAATAATGCAATGTTGTCAAGTTACTAAATTGATCAAAATAGGAAGATTAAGAGTTAAAGAGGTAATTGAACTGATGGAGGAAGTTTGTAAGTCAGTTGCAAGGAGGGAAAGGTTATAAAAAGCATGTAAAGGTCGAGCAAAAGGATTCCATTGTATTCTTGAAGAATTAGAGCAATAAAAAGTTCCTTGTTTTAGTTTTTTTCTGTTTTTTCCAGCATTTTTGACTGTTCCCGTACTTGGTACGGTCTGGTAATTAATTGTACGGACTCCCAATTGATATGGTTGGAAAGAGGGCAGAGTCTATTTTATTTTGGTGGTGATTTGACACATTTTTGTTAAATATTAAGAGAGTTACATCAGTTTTAGTGAAAGAGGGTCTGCAATTTCTGAATCTTGAGTTTTGAGAGTCTAACAAGGTTTTCATCACTACTCCACCAATGTAGGTCAAGTAGATTGGTGGAGTAGGTTAGGGATAGGTTTTTTGTTATGATTTGATGGTTGTGAGTGTAGGGAACAGCAAGAATACCTTGAAGGAATTGCTGCTACACAGGAAAAATGGAAGATTTCCTCACACAGTTTGCTGCTACAGTCAAGATTCGTGAAGAAATAGAGCATGTAGGGGCTTGGAAACGATGTAGAAGGTGTGGAAAAGTGTATTTCAAGGTGATATTAGTGTTTGCTGGAGTGGAAGAGGTTTGTAAGTGTTTCTTTGATGAAACCCTCACTTGTTTTTGGTCTTTTCACCCTTAAACAAGAGTTTTGTGGATCAGCATGTTTCTATGGTTTATAGTCCTTAAAAAATGATGAAATCAGGAGTTTAGTGACATGAGTAATGAATTTTTTAAGGTTTTGAGAGATTTGGAGGTTCTTAAAGGGGGTCTCCTTTGAAAAATAGACCTATTCTAGTAGGCCTAGACAATATACAGTCTGAGTTTTGTGATTTTTTTTTCAAACAAATCAATGGTAGTTTTGTCATGCTGATATGAGCAGTAGAAGGGATCTCTAAATGTGTATTTGATTCTTGGTATTTTCATTTGGTTTGGAGAGTTTTACTTCATTTAGGCTATAAAGACCTATTTGTCAAATAGTGCCATGAATTCCAAGGTAACATAAATCTAATGTCAGTGCAAAGAATGGTTACAAATGGTTGTAGATTGTCTTTTGATGTGGTGATAAGTTGTTTCTATGCTTGTACCAGAAGGGGAAGGTAGATTTTGACATTATGGTGTTTGGACTTTTATTTTCTAATGGTGTTTGGATGCAGTTATGCTGGGACAGTCATGTGACTGATGGAAATTGTCCTTGACAGTGCTTGTAAGTATGACATGGTTCAAGTCATGATGTGTGCAGTGGTCTTGAAGTCTGAGAAACAGAGGTATGGTTTCCTTCATTAAGGTTTATTGGTTTGAGTGCCTTGAACAAAGGTTTCATAAGGAACAAGTTTAGTATTTGATTGTGGACTGTGGGATAGTGGTAATAATTTTTTTGGTATCTGTCATAATATTAAGAGCAAAGATGTTTGAAGATTGTCACCTTGATAGTGTGTTGCCTTGGTGAATGAGTAAGTTGGTGTTTGCTTGATGTGCTATGATGTGGGTTGTTGAGTTGAAGCTAATGATCATGGGGAATGAATTCTTATTTTGATTGTAAAGACAGAAAAAATGAGTTTGAGTTTGATGGAAGTTGTTGTTTTCTTCTTTGATCTTCTCCAGATTGAGGATGGGATTGAGATCCCTAGTAAAATGTGTTGTTGAAGGTTGTTGGTATGATGCTCTGCATCAGGTGGAGATGGAGATGCTAATCTTGACCAGTGTTATTGACCACCTTTTTAAGGATCTTGACAAGCATCTTGTTGGTTTCCTCTGCTTGACCATTACCTTGGGGGTAATAGGGCATGGACAAATGATGTTGGATATGAAATATTTCACATAGATGTTTCATAGCTTGGTTTTGAAATGGCTTTCCATTATTGATGATGATGGTGGAAGGGATTCCATATCTAAAAATAATTTGGAAAAGGATAAATTTGGATAGTGGAATTGCTTCCACCCACTTGGTGAAGTATTCAGTAGTGGTGATGATGAAAGTGTGGCCATTAGAAGATGTAGGGTAGATCTTGACTATCAAGTCAAAACCCTATTGAGAAAAGGGCCATGGTGCTATGATAGGTTGCAAATCATGTGTTGGAGCATGTATCAAATCTGCATGTTGCTGACAGGGTAGGAATTTCTCCTCGAACTCACAAGAGTCATGTTCTACTATAGGCCAATAATATATAGCTCTAAGAATCCATTTGGCTAAGGCCATACCATTAGAATGAGCCCCATAGAAACCACTATCTACCTCAGTTAACACAGTGTGAACTTCTAGCTCATTCAGACACCTAAGAAGAGTTCCATCATACACACGATGATAAAGTTTATCTCCCACGATGGTATAATGGGATGTACATTGGATGAAGGAGTTACTTTGGTTTCGTGTAAGGTTAAGAGGTAGGATGCTATCATAGAGGTAGATGTAAATTTCATGATATTAGGGTGACTCAATACCTACAATGTCACACACCATATAACCCTTAGGGATATCATATGTAGAGATTAAAATTTGTTCCACAAGGAACTCATAGTAAATTCAATCTTTAGGAATATCAATCAAGGAACCGATCATATCCATTGCATAAACTTCCTTATTTTGAACTCTATGGATTTGTTCAAGATGGATGAAGGTGAATTATTTCTTAAATTCATCCACCATGTGTTTGTAAGGATAAAAATTTTCATATTTCATCTGAAACTCATCATTAACCTATTTGATAATCAATTGATAATCGCCAAAGACTCACAAATGAGTGATGTTTCATTAGATGGAAATCCTAATACTAGTGATAAGAGCTTCATACTCTCCTATATTGTTTTTGCATGAGAATGCTAACTTTAATGACTTTAGGATGCAATCACCTTGTGGGGTGACAAACAAGATACCTTATGAGGACTTATTCATCAGGAAATTTTGTTACCAAGGGATAGCCATCCACCAAAGGAGCATCTTCCAACTGATCTGCTATTACTTGTCCCTTAATCACCTTATGTTCCACATAATCTATATCAAGTTCGCTTAGTAACATGACCCCCTTAGCCATGCAACCATTTAAAGAAATTATGGATAAAAAAATACTTGATTGGGTCAAATTTTGATATTAGCTTCATGGGATGACTTAGCATATAATAGTGAAGCTTTTATGAACTGGGGACTACAAACAAAAAATCATGTTCCATTGGAGAATAGTTTAGTTCAATCCCACTAATGTTCGATTGATGTGGTAGATTGCACCCTCTTTAGAGGACTCATCATGTTGAGATAATAATGCCCCTAGTGTGACTAAAGTAGTCGAGATATACAAAAAAAGTGGTTTACCTGGAATAGGAGGCATAAGGATGGGTGGATGAGCCAAATTCTCTTTAATTTTGTTGAAGCCTTACTGACACTGTGGATTCCACTTGAACGTGGTATATTTTCGCAAGAGATGGGTGAATGATTGAAACTTGTCAGATAGTTGAGCTATGAACCATTTAATGGATTGTAACTTCCATTGAAGGCTTCTTAACTCCTTTAGATTGTGCGGTGGGGGAATTTCCATGATTGCTTTGAATTTACCTGGATCTAGCTCTATACCACTTCTGGATATGATGAAATCCAATAGCTTTCCTAATGTAACTCTGAATACACATTTCTTTGGATTTTGACCTAATTTGTAGTGCTCTAATTGCTCAAATATTTTCATCAGGATCATAAGGTGATCTTCCCTAGTCTTGGATTTCCCCAACAGGTCATCAACATAATCCTACATTATGATGTGAATAAGATCATGGAAGATAACAGTCATGGTGCACTGATAAGTTTCCCCAACATTCTTGATTCCAAAGGGAATGACATTGTAGAAAAAGGTAGCCCAAGGAGTGGTGAAGGCAATTCTATGTTGGTCTTCTAGTGCAATCCTAATGTTTCCATTTGGCTTGGCCATGAGTATTATGTTGGATATCCAATCAGAATATTCAATAGGTCTTATGAACCCAGCTTCTAATAGTTTCTCCAAATCTTTCTTGACAAGAAATTCCACCTGAGGATGCATCTTTCTTAATTTTAGTTTGATAGGTTTAGCATCTAGATGAACCTCTAAATGGTGTACCACTAAAGTGGGATCTAGACCTAGCATATCTGAGTAGGTCCATGCAAAATTGGTGATTCCTTCTTTGAGAAGCTTACATATGGTATAAGGTTCTTCTTCTAATAAGGATTTGTCTACATACATGATCTTAGGATTTTTTTCAATTCCAAAATTTACTTCTTGATTTTCTTGGATCAGAATAGAAGATCATTCAAAAAATTGAGTTCCTACAAGGGGAGATGAACTTCCCCATTCTCCAGTGCCTCTTTGAGGTTTTCACTATCAAATACACCCTTTATTTTTACTTTTGTTGAGTTAGGAAGTTCCTTAGAGTTGTTTTCACTAGATGACCATTTTCTATTTTGTTTCTTTTTTCTTTTGTGGTTAGGGTGTTCATCCTACCCCAATCCCATGTAGTGCACATAAGTATCCATTGATAGAAAGGTGTCAACAGGTGCACTACCTCATAGGTCCCAATCAATGAGCTCAGGATGGTGAAGGGAAAGGCTGATATAAAAGATAGATAGGTAATCAAATATGGAAGAGAGATCTACATCATTGTAAGCAATTATGATGGACTCTTCCTCGAGTATGTATTCATGGAGACTATTGTCCACACTAACATTATTAGAAGTACTAGTAAATGGTGTAGGACCTTTTTTCTTTGTGTCATAGCCTAATCCTAAGTGTTTTGGTCATACAGGAGTGTCAACAGGTTGTCATCTTCCTTGATCTTCTATGCCAAGGCCTCCCCCTTGGTAATTATATTTTTATTCTAACTTAGAGGCATGAGGATACATCTCCTGGAACTATTCCTTAAGGGGCAGGGAACGTTTGGGCTCCTCACAATATATCCATTTGTTGATGTCTTCCTCTACTGTATCTTGTTTCATTCTAGGGGATTGGAAAGTGTTGGACCCCATGTTCGTAGAACTTAGAGTGATTTTATTCTCTTCTTATTTTGACGTGGATTGAGAGGGTTGGCCATATGTATGAGGTGAGGGTGGCATGGTTTCCATATTTAAAGTTGCACACACATTTCATACTCACCACAACCCTTATCTATGATCTAGACCTTGGTGATTTTGGATTCAGATGTGTAAAATGAAATGGATGATGTGGTGGATAGTGTGTTGGAAAATGGATGGGGTGATGAGGCCTGAGTTTCCCCCACTTCCACTCCTAGAAAATAGTGAGATTGAGGGAAGGAAGCTTCTAATGCATGACAATACTCAAATGGTTGTAGATAAAAATGGATTGTTACTTCTGGACATCCCATTAAATGGGAACTTCAGACATTGATGGTATGTGGACGGAGTGGCTTTCATGGCATGCATCCATAGGTGTTCAAGAAGAAGATTATATGGAAGGTCCAGATCAAGGACATGATAGGTAGTGTATTATACAATAGGACAAACCTGAATTGGAAGAAAAATAGTTCCATTGGAGTCACATTTTGTGTTGTCATATGCCTTGATTGTAATAACCTAATTGTTTAAGTCAGCATGAGTGTAGCCTACCTATTTTATGAACTTCAAAGTACAAAGATTGAGGGCGAAGCCATTGTCTACCAAGACCCTTTTCTAGTTTATTTCAGGCTATGAGGACCTCAATATGGAGGAGATGGTTATGGTTTGAATCAATGTAAGGAATATTCCTTTGACTAAAGCCCAGCTGATATGTGGCTAAAAAGTGTCCTACCAAGGCTTGAAATTGGGTAGGATCTATATCATTGGGAACATGGTTATCATGTAAAGCTTTGGTCAAGATTTTTTGATGGACAATAGAAGAAATAAACATATCTAGATTATATATCTAGGGAGGGATCTTTCCTACTTGTTCAAGAATATTATACTAGGAGCTTACAAGAGTTGGTTGGGTAGACATGGAAGCTCCTAGGATGGTGATGTGAGTGCAGTGGGTCATGAAAAAACACTATGGGTCTTTTCCTTTTAATCATATCATAGACACACAAGGCTCTACCTGATTAATGCACATGAAAATGCCCTCATAGTTATAATGCACATTCTTGTAATTGATGTTATTTGTGTTATAATTATTTTTGTTACTTGACCTAAGATTTTCGTTTGTTGTACTAGCACCCTAGGTATGTTTTGTGAAGGAATTTTGATATATTTGAAGCTGAACATTGGATGATGGGGCCTCGTTGGCATCCACTTTTATATCACCATGATCTATAAGATCCTAGATGGAGGTTTTAATCCTTGATAGTTGTTTCAGGAGTGCCCTTTGATATTTTGAAAGTTACAATACTCATTCTCCTTGTACCAGGCAGGCTTTGGCTTAGACTCATCAAAAGGTTTGGTCATAGGATATGTGACTGGATAACATGCTTGAAGTAATCTATTAAAAATGACACTTAAGGACTCTCCCACTTGAGTGAATTGGAATTTATTGTTCCCCTGATTATTTTGATTGGACCATTGAGGAGGAAGAGGTGCCCCTTGTAGCACAAATATGGCATTGGGGATTGATTGTTCAGGGGGGATATATTGTGTCCTTTGTGAGGTATTAGCTACTTGGACATACTTGGTGTCAGTGACACCATCATTGACTACATTCTTGTTCTTATTCCAGTAGCATGACTTATCATCGAATGACTTTTCCTTATCAGTATTATAAATTTTGATTTGTCCCTTCCCAATAAGTGCTCTTTCAATGGTAGGACCCTTTTTTATGACCTCTGCAAAGGTTGTCACACAATAAATATTAAGATTGTGTGTCATATCTAGATGAGCATTTGCTACAAAGAGGTTCACCATGTCCTTTTCACTAAGAGGAGACTTCATGCGACTAGCGAAAGAACACCACCTTTGTAGATAGCTTGCAAAAGTCTCTCCATGTTGTTTCTCTTTCAGAAGATCTAAAGTATCTATATATCTTTCTCCAAATTAGAGGAGAATTGTGTAATGGATTTTTCTAAAAGATCTATAAAGGAAGCGATTGATCCCTTTGGAAGAGGCATGAACCAATCAAGAGCAACCCTCGTTAGAATCCTAGGGAATAACTAGAGGATTTAGTTTTCATTGTGTAGGACTTCTTGATAGTGGGAGTAGAACTCATGAAGGTGGTTCTTTGATTCATTGGTTCCTTTATACTTGTCAAATTTGGGCTTTTCAAAATGCTTTGGGACAAAAATAAGTGAGATCGAAGGATCAAATGGATAGGGAAAAATATGTTCAAACTTGAAAGTCTTTTTAGATGTCCTAGCTTAGAAGTATTTTAATGAGACTTTGACCTCTTTCCTCTCCTTATTAGCGGTGTTGATGGAGGTGGATTAGTTGGATTAGATTGATAGTAGGGAGCATATTGTTGGTAGGATGAAGATGGGGATGAAGTGGTTTGATTGTATGTTGGAGGAGGTGTATATGGAAGCATTTGCTAATACTAATTGGTATAGGTGGGTTGTGGTGTGGATTGATGTAGGATTGATGATAGGATGATAGATTTTGGTAATATGAAGTGGAATCCCCTTGCTGATATGGTGGAGGAATTTGATAATATGAAGTCGAAGTGCCTTACTGATATGGTGGGGGATATTGGTAATATGATGAGGTGGAAGCACGCTACTAATATGGTGGTTTTTGTTGGTAATATGAGCTGGTGGAAGTACCATGTTGGTATGGTGGTTGTTGTTGGGCATAATACATATTATATTGATAATTATACACAACTTTTGGCTATTAGGTAGCATGTGGAGGTTTTTGTAGATTGGATGCCTGGTAATAGGGATTGGATTGTGATTCTTGGGGATTTGTGTAAGGTGGTGGCAGTTGGGATTGCTAAGGGTTTTGATAAGAAGGATTTTTATTGGGATTAGATGGAGTAGCGAAAGTAGCATACGTGCTTGATGGATGGTAAAGGTATTGAGCAAGAGGATTACTTTGCATTTGCGTTCGGATTTGAGTGTGTTGAGGTGGTTGTTGATGATGTGGTGGTTGTTGATAGAGATGATGAGATGGATTTTGGTTGTTGTGTGGGGATTTGTGTTTGTTGAAGGATTGGGGTATGTGTAGGATCATCATGGAAAAAAAAGGCCCTTAAGTGGAAAAAAAATTAGAAAAATCACAGTTAGACAACTTGACGTAAAAATTTAAATAAGTTATCTATATTATTTCAAAAATATGTAAGAATAGAATCTGTAGCAAATTGAATGTAGTTTCTATACTACTAGGTTTTTTTTTTTTTAAATCTATTTGGTGAAAATTTGAAATTTCAATGGAGTGGTACTTAAATTTCAGTAAAAAATAAGAAGTAGGTGTTTGTCGACCACCCAACCACAAAAAATGATAATATTTTTTATAAGATATTAGATATAAGTAGAGGACTCATGCCTCAATGTGATGCATATTTTTTTGTAATTTTTTTTCAAGTAAATAATTAATTATGAGTTTTTTATTACAAATTTTTAAAAAATATAAAAACTTGTATGTTTGACCACCTTAACTTGGTCAAAACTTCATGAAATTATTTTTTTCTTTTTCTAATCCTATAGTATGTGAAGCATAGAATGTGATACATGTTTGGAATCAAAAAATGTGATACTGTTTGAAAGCTATAGATTATTTTCAATCAACCTATCAATCAGAACTTTAGTAATAATTTGAATAGAAAATGAATAATAATTACTTATTAAATTCAAAGTAAAGCATAATTTATATTGGTGGAAATATGAGAATCTCCTTTAAAAACCATTTCTGCTTCATCAATTTTGGGTAAAAAAAATTCATCAGGCACATACCCATCATATTGCCACTTTTTGGCCCATCATGATCTTGCACATACCCATTGGTATTGAAACACTTTGTTGAGGTTGTGAAGTGACCTATGTTGCTTGATGTGGAGGTTTGCATGGGAATAGAAGTATGTTACGGTGCTTGATATGGGATGGTGGTATGTTGTGGTGCTTGTGATGGGATAGTGGTATTATATGTCACTTGTTGGTGAGGTGGTTGTGAGGAGGTGGTCTGTTGTGGGTTAACGAGAGGCTTCTGAAATGATGGGACGTTTACTTGAGATGGTTGCTAAGATGTGAAAGGAGGCAGTGGTAAGTTGGATGTAGGTGTAGATCCCAGAGGTGGTTGCAGTGCAAGAAAAGGGTTTCCCCTAGTATTTACTGGTAGTTGACCTAGTTGATTCAGTGGGAGAGGTGGTGTAGATAGTATAAGGGTTGAACCTTGTAGGAATAGCACGGCAGGTGGTGGAGGGGGGAGATTCTACTACATACCATAAGCAAGGGGATCATTAGGATCAGGTGATACTCATGACTTAAACTTGAATTTTATGGATGTTGGAGACTTGATATAGCATGATATTCCCAAACCTAGGTTGATACTAATTATCCAGAGGTTGACCCTCGAGGATGTACAAACTTCCCATAACATTTTGTGAATTCTAAGGGTCTAGAGACACTTTAGGAGGTGTGATGTTAACATATTTGGATAGGTCAATTTGAGGTGGTGGTTTGACTCCTTTCAAGAGTAAGGAAGAAATTATTTTATCCCCACACTCATTGAGGAGATGATCTATCATATGAACATTGCCGGGATTACTCAAGAACTCATCAACTATGACTTCAAGTTGATTGACCATGCTTTCATCTACAGGAGGCAAAGTGTTATGGACCTTAGTATTGGATTTTGATGAGCCACCATTATTGGAATCCTCAAGGATGTTAGGTTGGGTATCTTGAGCTTGTTGTTTTGCCATAAGTTTCATTGCTTGCGATCAGGTAAGTGGCATAAAAATTCAAAACTACTAGGTGGACTAAGATGATACTACACCCTAGGATGAAATTAAATGAAGGATCTAGATGAAAACTAAATGATTGAATGCATTGGATGAGGGATTGATTGATGAAATGATTGAATAAAGGATGTGATTGAATTTGATTAGATTAATTGATGAGATGAGATAGTTGATAGGATTGGATGATTGATTGGATTGGATTGATGAAACAAATTCTAAACTAAGTTTAGAGGTTTGACTAGATGACGTAAGGTGCTAATTGATCAAATTGAACTACAAAAGGGTTGATTACAACACCAAATCTACCTCAAGATGGAAGTAGATTGATTGGGTCGATGATGATGATTGACTTAGGATGGATGACAATCCTAAGAAAATGTGGATGATGATGATCAAGATTAGGTACCTAAGCCAACTTGGATAAAAAACCTCTAAAATGAAGTCTCAGGGATTGGGATTGATGAATTGATGGTGGATATGCAATCTACATATGTTCTAAGATGTACCTATATGATTTGATTGATGAACTAATTACTTTTGGAAAATGCATATGGACTAAAGTGACGATTATGGGTGGATAGATGATGATAAAAAAAAATTGATTATGGGAAAGGACTCAAAAAATGATAGGCTTTAAGGGGACCAGAAGGATTCACTCTCTAGCATTTGTATGAGAAACAAATATGCCTCAGTTTTAATCAAATTCACCTCTCTAAGTCACAATTTCACCTATCTAAAGGGAAAAAAATTGCCTATGTGTTGATCAAATTCACCTATCTAGGGAGATCAAATTCTCCTAAGTCTAGGATGACCCAAGAAATAGGCGAATTCACTAAGAAAATTTTCCTATCTGACAGTAGGTTCACCCAAACCCTAAAAAATTCACCTCAAGTCTGAAAAAATCACCTCAAATCTAACAAAATTGTCCCTCAGGGGAGCATGATCACCTAAAACTAGGGAATGGGTGGACTGGATTTTCAAAATCACCTAATGGTATGTCAAGTTCACCCAATAGGATGATAAGTTGGCCTATTTCTTGAAATGTATGGATGAGATAAAAACTTCCTATTTAGGGATGAAATATTTTCCTAAATCTTGGACTATACAGCTGGGAATAGACTCACCCAAAAATGAGATTGCCTATTGGAAAAACATGTTAGCCTAATTCTTGCCTCCAACCAATGTAGAAGACTCGGATGCGAAGTAGGATCACGCTTGTGGAGAGAAAATTCACCAAAGGAGATGGAAAATTCATCTATTCTAAGAGAACAAGCAAATTTGATGGAAAGAGGGATAGATGGGAAGACTCAGACTAAGAATGGGATCACCCTTGTGGATAGCAGGTTTGACCTAGGAGACGAAAAAATTGCATATTCTATCAAAAATGGGTGAATTTGACAGTCAAGGACTGAAATAGACTCGCCTAAATATTGGGCAGACTCACCTATTCTAGAGAATGAGAAAAAAAAGGGTTTCCTAAAAAGTGACCCATAGGAAATTTGCCTTTGACAAAGAAAATTTTTCCCAAAGGGATGACCTAGATTGAACCCAAACAAAAATCGCCTTTCTATAGTGAAAAATCACCTCTATAGGGAGGGGTCGACTACGGAAAAGGAAAAGAATCACAACAAACAACAGGCAGAAGGTTGGATTGACTCAACTAAAATTAAAATCACTAGTATTGCACAATGAAGACACACCAAGCAACACAATCCTAAAATTAGTGTTGAAGGTTTACAAACTTGATGTAGGCCCACCACCTTGAGTGGACAACCCAAGGTTAACACTACATGATACTGTGGTGTGTTGGTATGTGGCAACTGATCATGCTATACTGTATAGCCCATGGTATAATGTACACACTGGCACGTATCCTTGCCGTGGTCCTACTTTTTTGCGTCATCACTAAAAAAGGGAAAAATCAACGAAAAAGGAAAAATCCAATTTTGTAGAACCCAAAATCTAGAAGCTTCTAAGCTTGTTAAAAATAGGTTCAAATGGGTGTTACAGTATGCTAAAAAATGTGATTATTCACAAGATTGTAATAGGTTTTTACACTGGATAATAAAAGTATTGGATGGCTGTGGTTTGGTGGATTTATCCCAGATTGGGTGAACCATGTTAAATTCTCTGTGTTATGATTTATTTTGTGTGTGTTTTAGTTTCTCTATTTATTAATTAAATCTTCATTTAATTGTTAGATATCTGCCATTTCTAACCCTAACATGGTGGTTCTCTAGATCACCCTTTCTCAAAAATGCAAATAGCTAGTGTTCTAGTGGCACAGGGTCATCAATAGATGCCATGGGCTTACCTTCACACTCTCACTGGGAGACTATTGTATTCCACCACAAGGATTCTTATCTCAACCCAAGGAAGTACAAGGTGAGTAACTTTGGGGTATGATGTGAACATCCCCTGCACTACACCAAGCGATGGCTAAAACACAGGTCTCTATCTAGGCTATACAAGGAAATCACGTATGTCCCTCATATATGCAAGGTACGTGGGGCACAACCATGAAAACCAACATGTCACAAGTGTGATTCAGGAGCCCCAATGAGGTACTAGAAACTCAGACCAACTCTGCACATCTTATCTAGGTATCACCCTAGCTTTGACACTTCACTAAACACGTGACTGGATTGGGGTACAACCTTAGTTCTTCCCCCTTTATATATCTCGTTGATAACACATGGTTGGGATTGTCCCCTGGGTGATGAAATACCTGGAAGGTCCCGCTAAGGGAAGAAGATAGTAAACATTTCGGTTGGTCCCCAACCTTACACGTAACACAAGAGGAGAGCTTAAACACACTAGCACCTCCTAGGAAGACTAGACTGGACCTAAGTAAACTATGACTTCTCATCACCCAGGATCACCAAAAGGTGCAAGGGGATTGGATACATTAACAATATACTCCCAAGCACAAAAAAAAGAGTATTTTGACCCTTTAATTAATTCTATGTGTGCCTAGCTAGTATGAAAATCAATAGAAAAACTACCTAAAGGGGTCTTCAATTGATCATCCTATGGAAAATATATTAGCAATTTTGACCACTGGTATTGGACGAATGAGGAAAAGCTGCAAAAATCATTAGTAAAAAATAGGCACACACAAACAAACGAGTTAGCGGATCAGTACCTAAAATTGAGACCAAACTAAAGTTGGAAACTAAAAATTAAAGTTTTGAGTTTACCTCAATTTCACCTCTGTGTGAGGTAGATTCTCCTATGTCTGCTAAGGAAATTCATCCCTATATAGGATAAATTCACTTATTTTTTATGAGAAAAATCACCTATTTTGGAGGATGGGAAAATTCACTCTCACCTCTATAACTCGAGCACTCTCACCTATTTCCTAGAGACCCTTGCAAATTCATCCCTACTTTGAGCAACTTCGCCCCTAATGTCAGATTCTCTCCTGTTCACAAAAGGGTGAATTTTCTTTCACCTTTACTGAATGCAAATTCACCTCTATAACTAGAAAATTTTCCCTTAATGTCAAATTTTCCCTGTTTTGGTTGCAGATTTGCCTCTATAAGGCACAAATTCGCCTATCAGGGTGGATTCACCCCTGTGTGTGAAGCTTGAACCTGCAAAATTCAAAAAACAATAGATGTGAAAGTATAAACCCACGATGTGGGTCCCATCGAGCATGCCAGAAATGTGTGTAGGTGAAATTCCTAGTCTAGAATGCAAAAGAAAGAGGAATGCAAATAAGGAAAAACACAAACACCTCAACAATTATCCTAGTTGAACTCGAAAAAAACAAATGATAGAAAGTAAGTGTTACCCTATCCAAGTTGATGGGTTGGTTGGTCCTATTGATTCATTTGATTGTGTGCTCCTTCGTATGGGAAATAGCATGCAACCTAGATCTAAATGATTGTGAGTGGATTAGGAATGCAATGATGCAAGTGGGTATTTGGATAGATATGCAATATGGATGAAAAGGGAGCTGAAAAAATGAAGGTTATGGTTTGGCTTGAATTCTTTAGAGTTGGAGTGCAATATTTTTTTCTTGATTGAATGATAGAAATGAAGGAAAAATACTCTAATTTTAGGGGAAATGTCTCTAAGAAATCAAGGGTTTATTTGATGCCACCATTGACAAGATAAAAGGCCATGATGAGTTGAGAACTCACAAGCCCTTACATCCTTCCATGTGTCCAGTGAGGTGTAAAATGGGAGGTGAGGTGGAGGTACCTTATGGTACCTTGGGATTAGGAAAATATCTCCTCATAAAGGAGGTCCTTGTCACCATATGGGTGATGTGATGTTAAAGGAGTTTAAAATTCCTCAAATATCCAAATGGGGAAGAGGAGAGGAATTCAAAATTCCTAAAGGGACATAGAGAGAATAAATGCGAATTTTAAATTCACATGGGGAAATGGGTTGCATTCTTCAAAAGGAGAAAACAATTAATGAACGTTGACTTAGGGGTATGCCATAAATAGCATAAGGATTAGGTTGACCTAATCAAGTAATTAGGGTTGTGCAAACAAGGGATTAACTAGGCTATTAGAGGATTAAAGCAAGTGGAAAATTATGGAGGATGTGACACTAGTCTTGATTAAGAGTGTGCATATTCTAATTGTAGATTAATTAAATTAATCTAGATTAAAGGGGGGTTATTGAGGATGGGACAATGAGAGAGAAAAGGGTGAATTTAAAAATTGATTTAAATTCACAAAGCCAAATGACTAAATTAAATAAATTAAAGAATTTATGTAATTTAGAGAAGAAATGGGATAAAATATAAAGTATTTAATTATTTAATTAAATACCTTAGGAACATTAGGGAAAAGGGAATATTAATTAAAAAAAAATTAATTAATGCATATGAAGGATGCGGGATAAAAGAATAAAAGTGATGAATTTGACCATATCAGGATGGTCAAATTTGGATGTCTGAATTATGTAAGTTTTTTTGTGTCAATGTTAGGTTTCTAGGTGGGTTGTTGAGTCATTTTTTTCAAATGTTGTGAAATTGGGAAAAGTTGTCAAGGCAATTTTGCAGTTTTCGCTTTGAGGGAAGTTAAATGGTCAATGAGTTTAAAAGAAATTTAGGATTGGTTTCTTTGGAGGAAAAATTCTTTAAAATTCATAAATGGTTGATGGAGGAGGTTGTTGATGAAAATTTGAAGTTTGAACACTAATACAATACTATTTTTCTGCATTTTTTCCATTGAAAATTGCTGCTACAAAAGGTTGTACATCCTGGTATGCCCTGTAGGTGATCACTCATGCATTAAAAATTGATGAACCTATGAATATTATCTCATTTTCAATGGGTTTGATTTTTTTCATTAAGTTTGAAGGATTTTATAGACCTTTTACTTAAAACTATCATAAAACCCCAATTTTGAGGGTTTGATAGAGAAAAATGAACTTTTGAGTCATTCCATTGGTGAAATGGCCTAAGAACTAGTGGAATGGAAGTAATTAGGGTATGTTTTATGTTGATGGTGTTGGAAGGACTAGGGTATGAGGTTTTGGGAAAAAAGGGTTGATGCACTAATTGATTGAACTCTTGTGTTTAGGAAAGAATGATGCATAGATGGTAGGGTTTGATAGAAAACTCTTGGAAAGTGGTTTGGAAGGGTTGGAATAGTTGAATTAGGCCATATTTTACATTTCTAAGGTGTTGGTTTAAAGAGTGGAGGTTGGGAGTGTGTAGAACTAATAGGTTCCTATTTGTACAAGCCTGATTAGGCCTTTGTTCAAGCATAGTAGCAAAATTTTGAGGGTCATGTTATAAAACAACCCAATATTACAAAATGAGGGAAAAATAAAAATAATAAGGGCAGAAGAAAAATTTAAAAGAAATCAAGACAAACAAACTAGGGGCAAAGGAAGAAATAATAGAGGAAGAGGGACATTTTTGTACTCCAAGAAAATCCTATGAAAGTCAAGAAGATACAAGCAAGGAAAAAGAAAAAGGTGTTGATCAGAGAGGTGGATTTAGTTGGAGGACTAGGAAGAGGCTCACAAGGATTCATAGGAATATTTTATCAATTCAACAAGTTTGGACATCAAGCATGGCAGTGCAATGAAGGTCAAGCCTCTAGTTCACATGGATGTGAAAGAAGAGCTCAATTGGCACAAAAAGAGGATAACGAGAGTGTAAAATCTCCATCACATGCTACTCCTGAAGTTGGAGAATCACTCATAGTAAGGAGAACACTCATCAAAGCATCAATGCAAAAGGAGTCATCACAAATAAGGAAACTCTTCAAAACAACTTGTCAGTGCATGGGTAAGGTATCTAAATTTTTGATTGATTTAGGAAACATAGATAACATGGTTTCTAATGAGATGGTTGAGAAACTTAAATTTCCTATAACACCACATTATACTCCTTATAAATTTTCTTAGTTCAGTGAGGGTCAATATGTTTTGGTTAATGAGAAAACTTGGGTGGAGTTCAATATAGGAGGTTACAAAGATAAGATTCTATGTGATGTGTTACCTATGGATGTATTCCATTTGTTGCTAGGGATACCTTGGAAATTTGATAGGCACGATATGTATGATAGTAGATGAAATACATATGAGATAGAAAAAGATGGAATCCCCTTTACTTTGACACCCTTGATAGAAGATGATAAAGGACAAACTAAGTCAGCCAATGTGATGATGTTAGGAACAAAAGAGTTCATAAAGATGGATAAAGAAGAGTAGATGAACCTTGCAAGCCATTCAAAACTTGGTAGTAGTATGACAATAACCATGAAGAGTGATCAGATTTTGGAGGGAAATTATATTGAGTTGGTTTCAAAATCTAATTTTTGGAAGGTCAAAGATGAATTGATTCTTGGGATTCAAGATTGGCTTAATGGTAACCTTGATATGATGATGGAAAGGGTGTTTTATTAATTTATTTTATAGAATGATAGTGGTAATTCAATTTATATCAAATAAATGGTTAGTGAACCTGATAAATTAATAGTCAAAGGGGAAGAGCATCAAATGGAAGAGATGAAAGGTAAAGGTGAAGAGATCAAAGTTGCACTACAAAGGAAAAAGAGAAAATTCAAACATAGGCTGAAGAAGAAGAACAAGGGAGTTCATTGAAAGAGACGAAGAGACATGGTAACATGTAAAGGGGAAAGTTCAACAATATTTTCAAGTGAAAAGAAGGTCAGGGATCATCCAACAAGTAGCCATTTGTAGTTGTCAAAGTATATCCTAGATGCTAAAGACATCAAGAAGACAATGTATGATGTATTTTTCTGGTTTTTGATTCATTCGAAAGGTTACCAAAATGAGAATTCCTCTTGGAGGCTAGGTTATGATGTGATCAAGAATGATTCTATTGCTACATAGTCCTCAAGGGG
Source organism: Sequoia sempervirens (assembly GCA_007258455.2). Classification (NCBI taxonomy): domain Eukaryota; kingdom Viridiplantae; phylum Streptophyta; class Pinopsida; order Cupressales; family Cupressaceae; genus Sequoia; species Sequoia sempervirens. The sequence continues at coordinate 184,150,823 of VDFB02000017.1, forward strand.
CCTTGAGTTCTTTTTTCCCCAAAAGTATGGTGCAGGGGCACCTAGTTTCATGATGTAAAAAGGGTTAAGGAGTTAGTATTTTAGATTAGTTAAGTTATTTTTTATAATAAGGTCTTGAAGAAAATTTATAATGCATGTTAGGTTTTTTGAGTCAATGTTATGTTTCTAGGTGGGTTGTTGAGTTAATTTTGTAAAATGTTGCAAAATTGGGAGAAGTTCTCAAGGCAATTTTGCAATTTTGGATTTAAGGGAAGTTAAAAAATGAAGGAGTTTAAAAGGTAGTTAGGATCGGTTGTTTTTGGGGAAATTTTCTTTAACATTCATGAATGGTTGATGGAGGAGGCTCTTGATGCAAATTTGAACTTTGAACACTAATAAAATACTGCTTTCATATGTTTTTTCCATTGAAAATTGCTTCTACTAAAGGTTGTACAGCCTATTATGACATTTCGGTGATCTCTCATGAATTTTAATTGATGAACCTATGATTCTTCTCTCATTTTCGATTGGTTTGATTCATTTTCATTAATTTATAAGGATTTTATAGCCTTTTTACTACAAACTATCATAAAACCCTAGTTTTGAGGGTTTCATAGAGAAAAATGAAGTTTTGAGCCATTCAATTGGTGAAATGGCCTAAGAACTAGTGGAATTGAAGTAATTAGGTTATATTTTATGTTCTTGATGTTTGCAAGAGTAGGGTATGAGGTTTTGGGAAAATGGGTTTGATAGAAAACTCTTGGAAAGTGGTTTGGAAGGGTTGGAAAAGTTGAATCAGGACATACATAGCATGCATAAGGTGTTGGTTTGAAGAGTGGAGGTTGGGAGTGTGTAGAACTAATAGGTTCCTATTTTCACAAGCCTAATTAGGCCTTTGTTCAAGCATAGCAATAAAATTTTGAGGGTCATGTTCCAAAACAACCCAATCTTAATTTTTCATATGTTGTGAAACTCCAAAACAAGTATATGATTGGATTTTAGGTTTGAGACTTAGTTTGAAAATTATGACAAAAACACCCTATTTTTTGTGCTATAACGAATAATGGTAGTTTGTGTAGAAAAATCATTTTTTTGATGTTTAAAGACTTTGATAAAAGGTTTTTTGAGTGAGTTTTGGCTTTTATACCTCGCTCTACATCAATTTATCCCATATATGTAGAGAATGTGATCACTGAAGTATTCCTATTTGTGCATGAGCTTTATCAGGATACTTATGAAAAACTAAAACCATAGATCAAAACACATAATTTTTTTTCTTTCCCTATGATAGGATTGATAAATCTCCCTTTAAAAGTTGGACCAAAACAATTAAATGTCTCATTTACCATAATCTCATCTTCAAACCAATTCTATGTGATGTTAAGCTATCCATAGCTTCACTCCATGAATTTTGTCCCATCAGTTGTGCATAAATCCTTAAAGTTTCCAATCGTCAATGAAATATTTATTGTGCATCATAGTGGCTTTAATCTTGTGTCTTCCTGTGGGAATTTCTTATTGGATTTATTTTGGCTAGAGCATATAGAACCCATTAAACCCCATGAAGATTTATTTTTAAAATCATACCAAAATTTTAAGGAAAAGCACATGGGATAGTTATCTCTTACCAATATTCCTCAACCCATGATTGATCCTACTATCCTTGATGAGACCATGATTGAATCAAAATCCCTTCCAAGTAACCAAGACCAACCTATGACAAGTGGTTCACTCATTTCCTATAGGATGCCATGAGATAATCAAATAAGTCCCATTGTGCCTCCTAGATTCAAATAAGTTTATTAAGCTAAAGATAAAGTGGTTGAACAACCTTCCATTGTTCCTTTTGTTTCTCCCTTAAGGGAAGAAAAAAAATATATGGTTGATAAAACCACTCTTATACAATCACAACTTGAAAATCAAACAAAAAGAACTAAAAGTTTTAGAGAGCATAGGTGTAGAGGTCATGTTATTTCTCATTTATTGCAAGAAAAATAAGAAAAGAAAAACATAGAAAATAAAAATCCAAAATTGTCTCAAGTGATGCATGATACATCTTCACCTTGAATGCAACTTAAAAAACAACCCTCTATGGATATTATCATTAGACCTACTTTTGTGATTAGCTTGGATGATGATAATGATACTACTTAAATTGGTGAGGAAGTGCATAACATTTTAAATTCATTTTTTTCATCTTCCATGTGCTTTAATGATGATCCTCATAAAGAAGGTGTTGAACTTGGTGCTTGTCCTAGTTTTGCACTTGATGTTGTCCCATAAATGGCTAGTTGTCTACCTTTCACATATAGTATACAAGATTAGCATATAGACAACTTGATATAGGTTGACTCATATGTACCTTACTAGACTTGGTTTTTTTTCCTTTTCATGTTCCTTTTGTGATTTCATGTGTATAATAATTCCCCTATAGTGTTTCGTTTGATGTTCCTTCATGTTCACTCTATTTGTATCTATATTATTGTATATGTTTTAAATATTTATCTTTTATTTTGTCTTATGTTTCCCTTTTTGGAATGACACATGGCATGGAGACATTTAGGTCTCTTTGATGTTGACCTAAAAGGATTTTCTTCATTTTCACTTTATATGTGTCATTCTTCCAATTCTACAAGAATTTAGAGAATGATGATGTTTCCAAGCTCTATAAGAATATTGTAGCAAAGACATATTCACCCCAAATTCATGGATCCCTTATGTGTTTTTTGGATTTCATTTTGGGGGAAACCCCTTCTCCTTTTTATGATGTAGGTTCATTTGGAAACATTTGAATTCACATTGATAATTTTCTACTTTAATGTAATTGCTCACAGCATGGTGTTAGCAATTTATTTAAAGTGGGGGAATACATTGGCATTATTATTTTTAATTTTTTTGAAATTTATCATATTTCATTGAGAAATCTTCATTCTTCTTGTGAACTTAATTTTTCTTGATGGTTTCATTGGGTTTGATGTCCTCCAAGAGTGTGACCTTTCTTGGCATATGACTCTCCTCTTAGTGGTGATGCTATGCATTGCATTCCCTATGTTGCAAATATTTTATCCTAGACTTGTCCTCTCTTGGAGACATTAAACATGATGTTCCCTAAGAGGAGACCTTACAAGTACTAATAAAAATACCTTTCGACATGTTTATTTTCATTTTGTACATAAGTGTTTATCATAACGTAGCTTGCTAACCTTGTGAACCTCGAAAAAATTTCATGGCCACCAAGCATAACACACTTTGTTTTCCTATAGATCCTTGCCTTGTTTTTTCATAGGTTCTTAGCATAACATATATTGTTAGGCATTATGAAGATTGAATTTCATGTTTTTTTTTGGTTCCTTATTGAAGTTATCATAGATATAGCTTTGGTATGGTATAGGAGCCTAATAAGATTCTCTCATTTTCCACCCTTTTATATTTTCTTTTGTGGTGCCTTATTGAAGTAATCATAGGTACAACTTTGGTTTGGTATGGGGGCCTAATAGTATTCTCTCATTTTACACCTTTAGGAACTCACATAGTGGATATCCAAAGTCCCTTTAGCCCATGTGAGAATACGTGCTTATTTTTTGCATAGTTGACAACAAGTTCCATTTGTGAACATTTTTTTTGCATGTTACACATTGTGCTAGAAATTTGAGGCTTGACCCACCCTTTTTATTTTTATCTTTCTTTAATTCTTTGATTTTGTATGATTGAGTATCTTGTCATTACTACATACATTATTTTGATTGTCGACTTTAGTGCAAGTTTAACACAAGGTCATCCTCTCACTAAGGTGGGGGCTAAATGTAGTGTAGAAAAATGTATCCCTTTACATTTTCTAACATGTTTGGGCCTTGCTAGTTAAAATGGAACTAATTCTGCCTTAGTTTAGTGTCCTAAAATGTATTTATTTACACTTTCACACTTATTCAAGGATACCTTCATTAATCGATTTTAATTATGCCTTAATTGTCCCTTTAATTCATTTTCCAAAGGGGAAACCCAACATTTATTAATTCCTAAACATAACACTTTACATTGAGCAATGTGTGGCCTAGGTATAGAGATCTGGGAACCATTCGCCCATGGGAGAATGGGTCCTTTCTAGAACTTAGGACCTAAATTTAAATTATTTTTTGAGAGGTAGTTTAATGTTTTCAAATCCATAATTCAATTTCAGATTGTGATATTTGAATTTTAGGAAATTAAGGATACATACCTATAAATACAAGGTTATTTCACTATGTTTCACTTAGCAATTTTGATGAGATAATTCCTATAGAAAATTTTATGGTCAAGATAAAATAAAGGCATTCAAAGGTAGATTTATCAAATTTTTATTGTATAATTCAAGATCCAATCATCATGTCATATTCTTCTTGCACCATGCATGTTTTTAGATCTAACATTATGATGTAGATTTCATTATCAAATCAAGCATTCAAAGCAATATTTCAAGCAATATTCAAAGTTCAAGATCCACATCCATTGAAGCTATTTCATGCAAGATTTAGACTTTCATTCAAGGACTTATACAAGGTTTTTTGAGTGGTAACATAGCATCGTTCATTCTTCATTACCTCTTTCATGATTTTATTCATTTCATGGTTTGATTACCAAAACATGATTTGACCAAGGAAAACACCCATAACCAAAAAAAAAAGTTTTTCACTCTTATGTTGTGTTTGCATATCTAGGTGGAAGAAAGATTGAAGACCTCTTGAAGAGAAAATTTGAAAAAGTTAACAAAGTTGCAAATGTTGTCATAATTGTTGTCATCTCACAAAAACTCATGTATAAAAATTATTTTTGACATTTTGACACTATCACCTAGAAAAGTTCAAAGATTAAGATTTGTATTAGAGGCTCCCAAAATTTGTAGAAAAACCCCCAAAGTGGACCCATTTTCCCTCAGGTGAATGATTCAAGACAACCTTCATAAACTCACTTTTGGTGACTAGTAAACATAGTTCTACCCTTTTCAAACCTACAGTTTAATTCTTGGTGCTATTTATATTTTGATTTTAATATTGATGTTTCAAGTTTAATTTGGAATAATTAGGTTAATTTTCTATTTTTAGTTTTTCTCCCAAAAGTTCCTTGTGAATCTTACCCTTGTCCTTCAGTCATAAGGAAATTTGAATATTCTCTCATTGAGTTGACTCACCTAACATTTGTAATTCAATTCTTTATGTGGATCTATTTTCCTAATGAAACAATGAGAAATAGGTCCATAATACCCCTATTTTGATAACCAACCTATTTTTTCCACCATTTCATTATTTAATGAATTTAAAGTGAATTTTACTTTTTGATAATGTCTCATTTATGTTTCAAAAAATTATTATGATAAATTATATTCATGTTATGATCACATTAATTATTTTATGCACATATAACTTAAATAAAACCCATTTAAATAATTAAAGAAAATAAAATTCCATAAAATTGTCATAATTAATAAGATCTTACAAAAAAAATATATATCCCCTAAGAGGATTTAAATAGCTAGAAATATACTATTTATCTTAAAAATGGAAAAAAAAATCAGTTGTTAAGAATGTAATTTTTTTTCTTTGAATAGTATGATTTAGTATATTAGTACAATTAGGTTTTATTGTTGTAAAACTTGAAGCTAAACTTGACATGGTTTTTTCCAAACAAATTCATGTTGAGTGTCATGCTTAGCTTCAAATTAAACTTGAAAATATTGATGTTCAATACAATATGATCAAGTAAAATAGAGTTCTTATTACCCTTAGGATCTTAAACCTTGAACACAATAATGTCCAAAATGGTGCACACCATCAAAAAAATGGAGATCATGATTTTAACTAGTCAAATGATGATGAAACTATAGTTGATGGGATCAAAGTATTTTCTTAATTGCGTGTTTTATATAGGTGCATGGTAATATCTTTTTTCAACTTATTAAAAATGGCATTAGTCATATTCATGGAATGTATGAAAGACAAACATTAAAAGATGCCCAAGTGGAGGTTTGAAGCAATAGTAAAATGAAATTCCTATAAATGAAGAGCCCTCCAAGGAAATATAATATGATATAAATGAGAATGAGGTGGTACATCGAAGAAAAAAATCATTCAAAGAATTAGTAATGTAATGGTTATGTTTTAAATTCTTGTGCATCATTTGGTTTCAAATCTCATATATTAAGTTATTAATGTTGGCTAATTTTTGTTTGATTTTTATATTTAATAGTCTAGATGAATCAACTTTTCATATTGATCAAAAAAGTGTGAATGGTTTGGAAAAAATGTGATTACAGTTGTTATTTCTCTAATTTTAATTCAAAGAAATAATTGGATGTTACTTTGGGATTTTTTGAATCATGTAATGTATAAAACTACTTTCAATGTATCTAGTTATAGTCATACATGGTTAATAAGTAAGTAAGAAGGATCCACTATTGTGTAGGAGAATACTTTAGTATTTACAATAATGAAAAAATCACTATGTTAGACTTTTTAGTTAAAAGGATTTCACTAGGTGAAAATATTATGTAGTATTTTTATTTTTCTTTTTTGGGTTGTTTTAGCTTATACATGCACTATTTTTTATTGTACAAGTTTATGAATCTTGTTTTTCTCTACAATATTTTCTTTATAGGGAAAATGTTTCATATTTTACATACAATACTTCTATTGTAATGGCTTATAAAAGTTTTTTCCCTCTACAATAGTTCCTTATTAAAGATAATGAAAATTTCATGTAAAGTGGATTAAGTTATGATTAATACTTGTACTTTCAATGTAGCTATACTTAGGCCTTAAATTTGATAGTTTTATTGTTATATTTATACTTTCTCACTATAAAATACAATCATAATTATTAAAATTCTTCCAAATGAAAGAAGAAATTCAAGATAAAATTTTAAAATTTATATTAAGATTATTATGAGTTATATATTTAATTTATATATAACTAAAATTATATTAAGAAATGGCTTAATGTTTTAAAAGTGTTTTGTGTAGGTAACCATCATAAAAATAATAATTTAAAAGAAAAATAAAACTATTAGAATTAGGAAGATCTAGGAGATAGAAAAAAAGAACAAGAACAATGTAATACTGTATTAGTTGAGTATTAACAATGAGCTCAAGCCCAAACCTAGAAAAACCACTATGTAGAAGCAGCTATAGCCTACCATGGTCTAAAGTTGGTACAAGTTAAAGGATATAAGAAAGTATGGCTTGAGGGGATTCTCTCAATATCATGAATAATTTTAAGAATTGTGTTGCCCCTTCATGGACTATTGAATCTCTGATTACAGACTCTATTGATATTCTTAAATCCTTTGACAAATATTATATTTCTCATATTTTGAGAGAGGGAAATGGATTAGTTGATGTCTTCACTAATCTTGGAGTTAGAGGTGTTAGGGAATGGGGTGTGAACAACCCCCTCCCTATAAAAGCAATAGCTAGTATTAATCATGATTGCAAAATTTAAATTATTTGATGATTTATTATGGCTTGGGGCATGCATGACTATCTTTACATGGATGGTGATTATGTGGAGGGATGGTAAGTCAAATTTGAAACAAGATAATCATATCATGACTAATATTCGTAGGGAACAAAACTCTAGAATCATTATTTTCTCCTGCCTTAATTCCCTTTTTAAACAAATTTTGGGCATTCTTTGCATCGCCCTCTCGAGGTTTCTTCTCATTGCGTTTAGAGCTCTCAAGCTTATTGACTCTACAAATTATGTAGATATGAGAGGTGATAGGAACTATGCATAGCCCTTCTCTTGTGAAGCTATCAAGAAGAAGGCAAAGTTTTGGCAAGTTTTAGAGAAAGGTGGGTTGACTCCATACTTGGAGATACTGCATGGTAACAACCTGCAAACGATGAAACTGTTTGCAAAAGCACGACACAACAGGGTGTTGAAGTTGGGAAAAATGGAGTTTGATGTGAATGAAAATTTTATAACCAATATTAGTGGGTTGCCTATGGATGGAATGAATGTTTTCAGAGATGAGAAGGAATCGTAGAATTCCATGCAAATTTTTTTCAAAGGGGATGAAGGTAATGACATGAAGATGGAAAAGAGTGGGGTTACCAAAGGAGCTCTCTCAAGGTGCTATGTAGAGATGTGGCCAAGGAACTCATGTGATATATCACTCTAGAAGGAAATTTCACTATGGTAAATGGTCACCGCTTCCTTATGCTTAATAATTTCTGCCACAAAAAAAGGAATCTCCTTTCCTTATTATCTCCTAGCGTCGCTAGGTTTTGGTCTCAAGGACCATAAGAGAAATCCCAAAAATATAGTTTTGCATGTGGGGCTTATCCTTTTAATTTTTTAGTATGCTAAATGTTTTGAGGTGGCTAAGGCAATCGCTACTCCTAAGGGTAGACAGTTAAAACCAATGGAGTATGATACAGTCTCTAAAGAGAATCCGGTTAGTAAAAAAGGGAAGAAGAGTAAACCTGTCTTGGAAAAGGAGTTGGAATCTAAGGAGGATGTGGACTATGTCTAAGAATCTCTTGCTTCCATGGAGGTTGTTTAGATTATGGATGCACAGGATTCCTGAAGTTGCAGTCTTTAATGGAGGACCTTTTCCAGGAGGTATGCACAATGGAGATTCTATATTGATGATATGACTGATTACAAATGTAAAAATTTCCTAATTATATAGGCAAGAATGAAAAACTAAGATGCATGATATGTTGCCATGTGTCTTGATCTAACAACATGTGACAACATGTGAACCCTATCTAGGAAATTATTAAATGTTGAGCTAAGTTCTAGAAGGAAAACTCATCTTCTAGAAGGAATCTTATCCCTACAAACAAGGAGGGGAATATTACCCTATTTATTAAATGATTTATTAAAATTTAACCTAGGACTAAAATAAATATGACCTAAGTTAACTTATGCTAGTGTAATAATTAATTAATTACACTAACAACTCCCCATAAGTTCAACTTAGGGAGGAAAATGCAATGATTATGTAAAATGATGAGATGATGGGTCCCAACAATGAGGCCATGTTAGGTACCCATGTACATGATAAAGATGCAAAAATATACCATAACCGGAGAAAAGGGGAAAACCCAGTGGGAAAAATACCCCTCTCCAAAAAGGAAATGAAAAAGAAAGAATGCAAGATAGGATGGGAAGGATGGATGACTCCCAAATACCCCAAAGTACACCATCTATCACATGGATACAATACATTAGCCCCCCCATAGGGAGGGAATAGAGAGACAATATATGCACCCAGAAGATGATATCACCTACAAAAATGGTAAGTGTTTGAAGACAGAACATGATCCAATGTCGACAAACAAATTATCTCCCTTTCGGAAGAATCAAAACCAACTGCAAATGGAGAGATGCTTCCCATTCTGGATAGAAATTGAAGGAAAGAAGGATGAAGATGGATCCTAATGATGTCTCTGAACTATGCTCAAATGTCTCCTTTCCTAATGATGAAGATGCCACAATCAATGAAGAGGGTGACAAATCAGGATGATGCAGAAATTGATGTTGAACAATATCCAAAGACAATGATGTGATGAATGTGATGGAGACTTGATAGCTCCCCCTAAATGAAGTGTCATCAAAACCACTAAAAGAAGTATGAAGCAACAAATGTGTCCAAACCACAAGTCTCCTGCTAGGAAGAAACAAATCTAATGGTGGATGTTGAAGAAACCTCAAATCCTGAATAGAATGATAAGGAAGAAGTCTCATACATGAAATCTCTAAAGAGATACCAAGTGTCTACAAGATAGTCTTTGGATCCCCAAGCATGGTTGAGACAAAAGGATGAGGAGACTCAAGATAATGCTCTAGAGTGTGATCTAAATAGAGGAGTGATATCCCCTCAAGAATGTCCTCCAAACCTGTAGAAGTAGCCAAGTCAGTGATACCTAAAATGAAGCCATCTTGTGATGTCAAATCTGGAAAAGTGAATGTGTCCTGATGACTGATGATAGTGGAAGCCTCAATCAATGAATATGGAAAAGGAATCACTAATGTGAAGGGATACCAACTATCTTTGATGGAGAAGAAGCACCTAAAGGAACCTTTTCAACCTCTTTGGAAGATTCAAGGTAATCAACTTCTTGGACAACAATATCATTGTGGGGAACTTGATATGAAGAATGAAATTCTAAATCTTAACCATTGAGGAATGGTGGAGTATCTGAATCTCCATATATCTCCCAAAGATTAATCCAAAGGATGTGAGGATAGTCACAATGATCAATAGCATTCAAAACATCACAATCAACTTGCATTCAAATGATCTCCAAAATAGTGTATCTACTGCAACTCCAAGAAAATTCATGAATAACTTCACTTGGATGAGGAACTATACCATATAAATGAGGAAATAGATCAAGTGATTGGAGATGGTGGTTGATCCCATCCCACCATTGCTTATAGTTTCCCTTGTGCAACATAGTCAAAGGAGAATAATATGCAAGCCCCATAATGAACTTTCTCCAAAAGTACAAAGACAAATGATCTTCAATATAAAATAGAAGCTTCCAAATATGATGTGCAACTAAAGTGATGCTACCCGGATCAAAAAATATTTTCCCAAGCTTCAAGATGTCCAATTTATTGAAAAATGCACCAAACTGAAAAAATAAATGCAAGAGTACCTAGAGCTAAAACTAATCAAGTGATTTGGACATATTAAAAAATCTTTGAAAATACTTCTTGATGGCACTGGAATCACTAAAATCTACTAAACAGTTGCAAAGTTACAAGCCTTTATGTCTAAATTAGGGTTTGAACTTTAGTTGACTATAGAATTTTTTGTGAAAAAAATTTCACATAATATATTGCACCACTAGAAAGTAGATAAAATTCTCTTTTCGACGATATCTCGTTTTCCGATTTTTGATGCCCTGGTGAAAAGTTATGATAAAATAAAAAAATTCCTATAGGAGGCATTCTACAATCTAAAATGGGGCAAAACACAAGCCCCCTCAGACTAAACCATGATCGCTGTTGTGACCACACAACTTATATTTTCAAAAAAAATGAAGCACCTTCATCGGTGGTGGCTGGGCAGAGATCTCAAGCATTGTTGTAGGTGCAAGGGTGGCTTCACTCGGATAGAGCAAACCCCATGGACATGGATAGGACCAAAGGGCATCAACAGTGAACACCCAGTTGGAATAGAAAAAATCGGTGAAGGGAAGTTGACAATGTATTTCTAGTAGGTCGGCTAGAGGAACACAGACCGTCACTGACATGGTCACCAGAGGATGGAACATTGGAGACATCAGGAGATAGTTGGCTGGAGAAATGTTGGGAGATAGTACCATTGACAATGAATGTGTCTGATGGAGGTACCTACCTCTATACAAATGTTTTAAAGCAGATGTTTTGTTTTTAAATATCTACAGACTTTGATTGTAAAGTTGACCGATAGAATTTTGAAAGATTTTTTATTTTCACTATGCAATAAAAAATCAAAACCCAACTTTAGTGCTGATCAAGAAAAAAAAATTATGTACAAAAATCCCAAATAAAATGCCCACAAATTTTTGCCAAACTATATAGAGAAATCAGCCCATTTTTTCTGAAACGAAAAGTGCCTATGACTAAAAAAAATATTCCTCAGAGGACAACTGACCAAATGATTTTTTGCTATAAATTGTATGGATAGTATGATTGATTTTGCAAACCCAAATACCTTTGATGGCTCCCGGGTTGATGAATCAGATTTTGATGAATGGGAAAATGATCCTAGGGTTTCGAGGCCTTCTAAAGATAATGGTGAGCTTAGATTTGACTCTATCTTCTTTAGAAATCAGCTTGGTCCTGAGGTGGAGTCAAGTAGCCTTCAATGGAAACCTTCAAGCCTGCAAGAATATCACACACCAACTTTCTTGAACAAGGATTGACATTTCACTAGACAAGCTCTGATACCATGTTGAGATTATGGATGCATAGGGTCCCTGAAGTTGCAGTCTTCAATGGAGGACCTTTGCTAGGAAAGATAATCAACCACAAATAAAGTGTTGCAACTAGGCATGTACAATGGAGATTCTATATTGATGATATGATTGATTACAAATGTACAAATTGCCTAATTATATAGGCAAGAATGAAAACCTAAGATGCATGAGATGTTGCCATGTGTCTTGATCTAATAACATGTGACAACATGTGAACCCTATCTAGGAAATTATTAAATGTTGAGATAAGTTCTAGAAGGACAACTCATCTTCTAGAAGGAATCTTATCCCTACAAATAAGGAAGGGAATATTACCCTATTTATTAAATGATTTATTAAAATCTAACCTAGGACTAAATAAAATATGACCTAAGTTAACTTATGCTAGTGTAATAATTAATTAATTACACTAACATAGGTGGCTCCACAACCCCCTATAGTGGGGAAGTCTAAGAAAGGGGTGTCGAGCCCTAATAAGGGTTATGCGACTTGTAGTGATGGGATGACTGCTAATTTACTGAGTACTTACATGGAGGAGAAGAATAAGCTTGATGGTGAGGCATCATCACCGCCCCCTATGACAAAGCAAAAGGAGTTGGAGATGGGAAGTAAGAAGAAACTAGTTTAAGGTCTACAAATTATGTGTTTGAGAGGAACTCTCCCCTCAAGATGACGAGCGAACAAGGTGATAATGATTCCTTGGTTGTGAACTCAAATATGTAGGAGAAAGGAAAGGATGTAGTTGAAGGCGGATAGGATGTTGTGGATACCCTGGTTGTGGAATTGAATTGAAAAAAAAAAAAAAAGGTTGTGGCTGAGAAAATTGTAGACTCCATTCAAAAATTCAAAATTCTAGTTGTTGTTGGGAAGGGTAGGGATGTCTCTGCCAATTAGGACAAGGTAAGCTCCTCTTAGGAGGATGATGTTGTGGGTAAGGTGGTTTTCAACTTTGACAGGGAAGATATTTACGATGTTCTAGGAACTACTAGAGAGGGTTCCATTATTTTATTCAAATTGTTCAAACAGGTGTTTCGTGAACTTAATATGATGAATTTTAATGTACATGGTGTGATGAGTAAAGTCGATGAGTGTTTATTTCATAACTAGATTGATGAAATGTTTAACACCTTGAATATTGTGGCAATGGAAACTCTTAAGATGAAGCAAAATTTAGAAGACAAAATTCTCACCTTGGAGGATCAACTAGAGAGAATTTGTGCTAGCATGGTCAAGTGTGGGGAGTATACTAAATATATGGTTAGTTTTGAGTCTATTGGTATTACCTCTCCTTTTGTTAGTGCCAAGAATTGAAAGGAGATTGTTCATGTTGAAGAGATTGTTGTTGGTGGCAAGTTGATGGAGGAAGAGGTTTTTGTTGATAAGGGTGGGGATAAGATTAATGTTTTGATTATTGAGGTGAATACAGATGGGCTTTGGGCTAGAATAAGAAACAAGACCAAGGCTCGAGGTAGGGCTTCTGGAAAAGAATTGTCTAATGTCTTGGGTGATGGTCAGAAAGATATGGCGAGCAATGTGGAGGTTGCTAATATCCTAATGAACATGTAGTGTTGTTGTTTTGATTCCTCATTTTTGGCCAATGTTTTGTTGTTGGTTCATTGCATTTGGGCTGATATATATACTTTACATAGTTTTCTTTACTTTTAGCTGCTCTCTTTCATCAAGGGTTCTGGGCCCCTTCAAAACTAATTTTTTACCTCTAATAAAAAACAATGAGCTCAAACCCTCACTATAAGGGATGGGGATGAGAAAATACATGCCAAAAGATTAGGCAATCACATGCCATGGATTAAGGAGAGGACTCCTCATCCTAGAGTGATGGCGAGTTTCTCTCCTTAATGCAAGGGAGAGGTGTTGAGAGGGATTGTACACCTCTCAAGTCACCTCAACGACCTTGACACCTCATGAGGAATGAGTCAAGGTTCAACTCCAACACCTAACTAAGCTTAAGTTAGCCTAGGAAGAGTAGAATACATTAACACCCCCCCTCAAGCATAGCTTAGGTGGGTATGTAGAAAGGGGTCTTGGCTACTAACCAAATGAGGTACCCATGTACAAAAGTTTCTCAAAAGGTAGAGTAAAGGAGAAAACCCATGTGGGAAAAATTCCTCTCCAAAAAGAGAAACAAAATGCATGAAAAATTTAAAAAATGAAGTAGGAGGACTTATATCATGACCCCCCTAGGACAACTTTTGTCACGTGTACAATAAATTTCCCCAAAATAGGAGATACAAAGAAAGACTTGGAAGCCCCCCATAAGATATGTGGTCGTGTGCATAGATTCTCTATTAAGTATGCCAAAGAGAATCCATGAATGTTGAACCACATTTCTCCCCTTAGGAAGAAGGTGAACTACAAAAGTCTACAAATAATCTTCCCATTCCTGATAGGAACATACAAAAAGAAGTATAAAAGGTCTCTAAATTATGCACAAGATTCAAAGATGTATATGATTCCTATAATGTCTTTGTAGAATGCTAAATGATCTCCAAGCCAAGTCTGATGTGTGATGAAGATTCAAGAATAGGGACCATAGGGACCATAGATGCATGGTGATAACTAGAACCATAAGAATATAATACTGTCACTATAGAAGCTGAAGTAGGCAAGTCATGAGCAAGAATATTTGAAGAAGACAAGGCTGATGCAACTTCAATGAAGTTGATATCAAAAATAAGATGAATGTCCCCAATAGTCTCATCCTAATCAACAATATGGGATTCTATGAAAATACACGAAATGTCGGGTAGATATACATCCCAAAGTGGTGGATTTGGAAAGACAATAGTAGTAGGCTATTTTGTAGTCTTACAAAGTAGTGTAAAGATAATGTGAGAGAAATTGTGACAAAATTAATCCCCATGTTGAGTTCTCCCACAATATGTATACTTGACTATGCAACATGTAGACATGGTCTAAATGTGCAAAAGATCAAATGCAAAAATCCCCCCTCAAATTGTTGAAGGAGAGACCCCCTAGATTTTGGCACTTTATAAACTAATTCATTTTACAAAATAAATTTGACCAATGCATGGAGAATGAAAAAATGTTCAATTTTGCAAAAAATGGCACTCAATTTCGAGCTACCAAGCAAAAGTTATTAAATAGTTAATTGACCTGATTTAATTAACTGCACTTGAAAAGCAAAAAATAAACCTATTGGAGAGGTGAATATTCCCTTCCAACCATTTGTTAGAATCGGGGTGAAGTGTAGATTAAAAAGGGTTTGATTTTGAGGGGAGATTGACCTCTTTCCAATCCAGGCATCACCCTTCATCTTCGAGAGGTGATTACAATGTGTAACATTATATGTCAGCTTTATATGTTAACATTAGAAGCTAACTTTATATGTTACAATTTAATAATGACTATGAAAGTCACATTACATAGCTTTAGATACAATTTTTGTCCAAAACTAAATAACCCCATAATCTAGAAGAGGTTTTTCCCCAAATATCTAATGTACCCCCAGTTTACAATTGTGCCTCAAATTGAAATTAGGGTAGATGTGCTAATGAGGGACAAAGAAAGAGGTAAAATGAGGTGGCCAGATTGAAGAAATGGCGGCCAGGGAAGCAGGGTCAGCCAAAGTGAGTTGTAGATGTATGTTGGAGGAGTGTTTGGGGCTTGAGATGTCATCTCTGAGTATGGCGCCCTTTCTCTTCACAAATTTCCAGTGCCAAATATGGGTTGGATGGGTTGTTGAATGGGTTGTTCGATGGGCAAGACAATGCACGTCTGAGCCTTGATTAAGGATGGTGCAACAGATCTTGATGTCCAAGCTTCAAGCACCACAAAATGTAGATTTCAAATGCCATTTAGGTCGCTTGATTCCCCACGTGTCTTGGCAGAGATTGACCAGACCCACTAATTTCAATGTAACTGGGTTCAAATCAAACATAGGTCAGTCCTTCAAACACCCTCATGCTCCAAATCGCACCCCACACAAATAAGACGCAGATATAGTCGCTATTTGGGCCTCCAATCTACAAAATGACAAATCGACAAGATTACTGGACCCAACCAACGTGTTCGCCACAAATTCCTCCTTCCTACTGTGTGGCCTGTAGATCTTCAGGCCACCATTTAAATCATGAGCAGTGATTAATAGTGGCAAAAAAAGTTGTGGATCTGGAAATTATGCCTTTCAATAGTCTTTGGGTGTCCCTAGATCTATGATTTCCACCTTGTATTCCCACCTCAAAATCTCATGAACCTACATTCAAACTCTTGCAAAATAGTCAAAGCTGAGATTATGCCACACTTAAATAGGGATGGGGTCAAAACAACCTAAAAATAATAAAATTGTTCAAATATGGCTTGCAAATATCTCCACCCATAGCTTTGATACCGCGGCCTACAGATCTTTAGGCCATCATTTAAATCATGAGTAGTGATTAATAGCGGCAAACAAAGTTGTGGATCTGGAAATTGTGCCTTTCAACAGTCTCTGGGTGTCCCTAGATCTATGATTTCCACCTCGTATTCCCACCTCAAAATCTCATGAACCTACATTCAAACTCTTGCAGAACAGTTAGACCTGAGATTATGCCACACTTAAATAGGGGTGGGGTCAAAACAACCTAAAAACAATAAAATTGTTAGACTATGGCTTGCAAATATCTCCACCCATAGCTTTGATACCATAGTACAATTAGGAATATCTAGCAGATAGAAAACAGGCACATGAACAATGTAATATTGTATTACTTAAGTACTAACAATGAGTTCAAACCCTGATTATAAAGGATGGGGATGGGAAAATACATGCCACAAGATTAGGCAATTGAATGCCATGGATTGAGGAGAGGACTCCTCATCCTACAGTGGTGGTAAGTTGTTCTCCTCAATTCAAAGGAGAGGTGTCGAGAGGGATTAGACACCTCTCAAGTCACCTAGGCAACTTTGACACCTCATAAGGAATGAGACAAGGGTCAACTCCAACACGTAACTAGGCTTAAGTTAGCCTAACTATAATAGAATACACTAACAAAAACAAACAATTTTG
Organism: Sequoia sempervirens; assembly: GCA_007258455.2. Classification (NCBI taxonomy): domain Eukaryota; kingdom Viridiplantae; phylum Streptophyta; class Pinopsida; order Cupressales; family Cupressaceae; genus Sequoia; species Sequoia sempervirens. The sequence continues at coordinate 184,167,779 of VDFB02000017.1, forward strand.
TATTGTGTATTTAGTATATATTTAAATATTAAATTTTAGAGTAAAGTACCCTCTTTCCCATGAAAATTACCTAATAATACGCTATTTTATGTGTGAAAGCTTGCTTTTCCATTAATGTCATAGATGGGCACCTATATCTTCCCTACAATCAATGCCACCTAAGAGCACTCTCAAAAATATTAATTTCTAACTAAACCCTATTGTCTATTTCATTATCCCACTAGTTTTCATGAGTAGGAGCCTTCCCACTCGTTTTCTACGCCGTATTGGAAATACATATGTTTTCATTTTCATTCCAATCAGCCGACCAATATCTATGCTTTGGTGTTCATTCTTAACAGCCAACCAAGTATTCCTGGTCAAGGCCATCTCCATTCGCTATCGCTCATCCAGAGTCAGTTTCTACCCACTCCATTATTATTGTCTCCATATTTTCGCCGCACAAATATTTTACCCTCGAATGTCAGAACAAATAGAAATCATAGACAAACTTCGTAATGTTAAGAACGTTGAAAATTCCTGAACCCTTCATCATTATCGGATTTCCAGGCTAAATTTAGTCCATTGACAACAGTTTACGAAAGTTTGAGTGGACCCATTTAGACACAACTAACTTCTGCAAGTAATGAGAATGTAGTGATGAAGGATTTTCCAGATGTGATAAAAGGTGACTGGTCTGAGTGTCCATGGAAAATTGAAGAGAATTTTTGCCAAACTTTGTATCCTTGAGCGGCTGAGGTGTGGCCCCACGGTGGGGCTCCAAGTTAATACCAAGTCAGTCACAAGGAATGCCAGGTGCTCATTAATGGCTTTGGTCAAAGTCAGTCCAAGGTCGGTGATAAAGCCATGCAAGACAACCATGATTGTGAGAGATAATTTTAGTAGCGTATCTGATTTGAGGGGTGAGGTTTTTTCTTTTGAAAATTGTAGGACAGATATTTTTAAAAAAATTTATTGAAGTGTTATAGTTTTTTTTGGGTTCAGTATAGTCATGGATGATGAATATTTATTGATTATGTCATCTATTAACATTTAAATTTTCAAGAGGTACAATTGGGCTAGCATCAATCATTATATGACTTTGACAAATTAAAATTTTCTATTTGTGACAACTTAACTCAAAGACGACTTTTAATTTGGATCGTAATTTCCTATATAAGAACAAAGATGTCAATATTTCAATAATAAATGTCTTCTAATTATAAATGTATAGAGAGGGTGATCAAGGTCAGGGGCAAGTTGATGGTCAAAGGAGAATTGGACGAGAGAGACAATTGGAAGAAAAAGTAAGTTATCATATTTATCCATAAATAATGAATCATAACTAATATAAATAAGAAGACTTAAAAGTAAATAAAATGAACAAGAGGTGTCCATGAATTGATACTAACAAGGGCCGCGTAGTGGTGAGTACCTGTATTCATAGCTATTGCTATAAGAAGAGAAAGTGCATGTTGGGAGAGTTGTATTGTGTTGATTATGTTGCTTAAGCTAGCCCATGACAAGTGTCCTTTGGGCTCCCTGGCTTTCTATTAGGCTAAATTATGGTCCTCTGATGGGGAATATAGATGAGAAAAGAAAGTTACCATCAAATTGACAAGAAATGCTAAAAACACTAAAAGGTATCACTCTTGCTAGGTTTTTCCGAAAAGTTATTGATTTCTAATTTCCCCCCAGTTTCTGGTATCATTAGCCATTTTATTAAGTCCTTTGGAATGTTAAGTTATTGATCACTCGGCCTTGATGTTAAGCAATGTCTTACTTTTGAAGGGATTCCTCAATCCCATATGATGTTTCAAGGGTACCTATATGTGACTTGTGAAACCGTAGAATTGACATGTGGACCAATCTTAATGACTCAATTAGGATTGTGTATCGTAGCCCACTAAAGGTGAAAATAATTTTGAAACACTTGTCTATTGTTTATATCATAAATTATTGAACCATTTGATGAACATTCGATGGGTGACTGTGGCTACATTCTAAAGTAAAATGCACATACCTTAATTTAGAAAATCGGTTATATTATATTTTATTTAAATATATAATATACTAAGTACATTTTTTTAGAAATACATGATCTAGTTTAAATTTATGATTGCTTTGAATAGTTTAATATCAGATAACAATATTATTAACTCAATCTTTATGCATGCACGAAAAAGTAATAGGCATAGAGAAAGCTAAAAGGCTAAATAGCAGATAAGAAAACCCTAAAAGGTCACAATAATTCTTGCAGGGTGATCCCACAATACTAGTTTACAATTTTTGGGAGATCCTAATTTTTGCTGAAATCACATATTTTTAGAAAATATAATGATTTAAGTTTTGAAAAGTTCCATTTAAAGAATTGCAATTGAAGATGGTTTTACTGAACCACCTTAGATCAAACCCCCTTGGATAGAAACCCTCTAGTTTTAAACCATACCTATAACAGAGTCTCATTTACACCTATCAAAAGGCTGATAGAAAACCACTTCGAATTTACCTTTTGGGGGATACAATGAATTTATTTAAAATTTATTTTTTGTAAGTATGTATTCTTTATTATAAGCTTTCCAAAAATTATAATTTTAAATAAATTTAATTTTATTATTATATTTTATTTACTTTTTGTGAATGTAGGTTTTTCACCAAAAATCAAGCTCTTTGTTCTACACATGTGGAAAATGCCAGATTATCAATATATATATATATTAGTGCACTAGATATTGAATTCCTTGATCCAACAATTTTTTTTTAATTTTGATACATACAAAAAAAATTATGTTGTATATAGTCCATCTATGTCTAAATTGTAATTGGTTTGACTTTGAAACTTGATTAAGGAAAAAATATTCAATAAAACACTATGATTTAACCAAATGAAAGCACTAGATATCATAGATACAAATTTAAATTCAAAAAATTTAGAATTTTATCCTTCGTGGAAAAAAAGTTATGTTGTATCAAGTGAGCATCACTCCTTAAAAATGGCGTTTAATGAAAAAAACTAGTTTTTGAAAGAGATGGAAAAGGAAGTGCAATCTAATTCCAAACACTTTGAAAAAAATATTTATAATCTACAGACAAAATATCACAAATCACTAGTTTGCATCATCTTCAAATTCCTCAAATTTTAGCTGTGATAGGTGCCCAAAAGTGAAGATTTAGTTAGAAAAAATTAGTTCAGTGTCTAGTTTGGCCAAAAATTGTAAACTAGTATTGTGGGATCACCCTACAGTAAATTTGAATATAGTGAGTTGATCTTTATTGTATCAAATAACGATAAATATATCACATGGAATTAAAATGATGTATAATCATACGTGGTAATTTACAAAGAGAGAGAAATTGACATAGGCTAGAATTTAGGGGAGAACATTTTTCTATGTAGAGAAAAGAACAATATCAACATTATAGAAGAAGAAAACAATAAGCAATTATAGTGTATATGTGATTGAATATATAGTGCTTTGAATTCTATTATTGAAAGCTCTCCTCAAATTGACAAAAAAGTTATTGATTTGTAATTTTCCCTAGTTTTTGGTATCATCATCCATTTTATTAACTCATTTACAATGTTAAGTTACCCTTTGCTTCTTTGTGATTTCAATCAATGTCTTTCTTTTAAAGGGATTCTTTGAGCCCGCATGATGTTTCAAGTGTACCTATATGTGACTTGTGAAACCACGGAATGGACACAAGGACCCATTTCAATGACTCTATTAAGATTGTGTATCCTAGCCAACTAAAGTTGAAAAGAATTTTAAAACACTTGTCTATTGTTTAGATCATAAATTACTAAACCGTTCGATGAACATTTGATGGGTGATTGTGGCTACATTTTGGAATGATATGCACTACCTTAATTTAGAAAATCGGTTATATTATATTCTATCTAATTGTATAATATTCTAAACATAGTTTTTTGAGAAATCCATTATATTTTTAATTTATGATTGCTTAGAATAATTTAATATCAGATAATAGTATTATTAACTCAATCTTTATGCATGCACAAAAAAGGAATAGGCATAGAAAATGCTAAAAGGATTTAGTAGACAAGAAAACCCTAAAAGGTCGAAGTAATTCTTGCAATAAATTTGAATATAGTGCTTTGATCTTTACTATATCAGATAACCATAAATGTATCACATCAAATTAAAATGATGTATAATCATATGTGGTGATTTACAAAGAGAGTAAAATTGACATAGGCTGAAATATAGGGTAGAACATTTTTACTATATAGAGAAAGAAACAATAACATAATTATAGAAGAAGAAAATGATAAACAATTATAGTGTACAAGTGATTGAATATAGCACTTTGAATTTTACCGTATTAGATAACCATAAATATATCACATGAAATTCAAATGGTGTATAACCATATGTGCTAATTTACTATGCCATAGAAAAGTGGCTCTTTGACATTTTCATGGTCTTTTAGGTCATTCTCTCATAATGTTGGGTCCATTTTGCCTTGATTTAATTTCGTAATGTAACTTATGCATTCACATTAGGTCCTAAATATTCAAAATATGGTGTATTGTGAAGGTGTTGTGAAGTGTTGTAAAACATTTCTTCACATCTCTAGACTCTTCTCATTATAATTCACCTAAAAATCACCTTTTCATCTCTTGTCAAATCCTATTTTGAAGTGTTGCAAAATTTTGTAACAAGATTTCACATTTTTCTAGGCTTAATTTCACTATTTACACCTTTCTTATGCACTCATAGGGCTTAATTAAGTGTATTTTTTAATGTAAACCCGATAAAGAACATTAAATGCAACTTAATTCCCGAAACTCACATTCAAGTCCAAGGTGGGACCCATTCGCCATGGGTGGCGAATGAGTCCCTCTTGGCTCCAAATTCAAAATATTTCAAATTTTCTTTCTCGTTTTTATTCAAAATTACCTTGTGTTGGCCTATGATGGGCTATCATTCAGTTACTAAGGCAAAAGTGTCTATAAATAAGCATTTTTCTCCTCATTTTACATCTCATTCACTTGCATTCACTAAACATCAATTCACATTTGAGCACTTTGAATCATTCAATCAAGCATCAATCAAGCATCTTGGGGAAACCATTGACATAACTTTAGATTTCTTCAACAAGGTTGTGTTGAGTTCAGGACATTTGCATGTTTTTTATTTATCTTTCCTTGTTCATTTCATTTCATTTCTGCATCAAGAGTTTGATTACCAAAGTGGGATTTGATGAAGGAAAATCCCTATAACATAACCCTTAACCATTTTTCCCCTCTTGCATGTGTGTTTGCATACTTTTCTATGCAGATTTGTCAAGAAATTAGGTGTTGAAAGGTGGTGAAGAATTCAACAAAGTTTTTCAAGTCAAATAAACCCTATTTCAAGCCTAGAGACAACCTATAGTCTATTTTTTGCAGATTTGACTCCATCGACATGAAAAGAAGAAAAGTGTAGATATGGAGCTACATAATTGATCCTTGATGTCATAGAATTTTTGGAGAGTAGTGATTCACCATCAGTGGTGAATGAGTCCCAACTTAAGGCTGGAAAAGTATATTTTGTCATATTCCAGTTCTTGATAGCTGGAAACCAATTTGTAGAATTTTTTACTAGAAGCGGGGATGATTCACCATTAGTGGTGAATGAGTCCCACTGGTGATTTTCTCTAATTTCTGTCAGCATTTGGGATACTCCAGATTCATCATTCACTTACCCGTGTGCACTTTTTTAACCCTTCTTTCAATTTTGTTTAGCACTTTTTATGTTTAAGTTCATGCTTGCATATCACACTTTGTTTTCAAACATTGCTTATTTCTTAGGTTTTACATTCATAGTTAGTCAATTACATTGCTTAGTTGCATTTATATCATGTTATTTAGCCTTAATCACATCACACATACATTAGATCGAGTAGACCACTTCAATTTTGGGGTTATTTTATCTATCTCCTTTTAGGTAGAAGATCCTAAGAGTGCAAGAGAAGCCTATAGAATCCAAACCAAAACATTGTTGGTTCATTTTGGTGAACCTACATATAGAAAACTTTATCTTTTGCATATTTCATTCTAGGTTTTATTTGCATCAACGTTCAATTAGGTTATTGCTTTGTTTTTGCATCCTAGGGTTTCTCAACTTGCATTAGTGAAAGACTCATATAGACTTCAATTTTGCATATCATATCATTAAAAAATGAAAAATTGCATTTGCATCTTCATTTGGCATCTAAAAAGAATTAAAATAATTTTACATTTTTTGAAAGAAAAAAAAAATCTTACCTAGACTCATTCGCCACCCTGCACGAATCAGTCTACCTGCACATTTTAAACAACATTTTCAGACATTTTTTGGGCATTTACTGTATTTTTGTTCTTTGTTGTTATTTCTCTATTTCAGTTTTCATAATTTATATTATTTACATTTTGCACTCCTAGATTGCATTACATTTTCATTCACCCCATATTTTGTGGTACTTGTATGAGTGTTTGGTGAGCCATTGATAATACTTTAGTGAGACAATGTTCTAGACTCATGGCTTCCCACGATAGCACTTTTATTGTGGACTTTGGGATCTCAAGATCTCCTAATCCTAGTATGGGAAATGGTGCATTGAGCATGGATACTACCACTAGTATTCATTTCCATTGACATTGAATGCATGTTGACACACAAACTAGTTCCATTCTGCAAGAAAAATTCATTAGTATTCATGAGGATTTTTCACATTTCCAAGAAGATGTAAGTCTTGAAAACATTTCCACCAATGCTATACCTACGATAGAAAACCTTCATTGCTTGATTAAAAGTGACAATGGATTACAAGTTATGAAAAGAATAGTTAAGATATATAATAATCATGCTTCTTATGCATCCCAATCAGCAAACATAGTTGTGAGCCAAGGAGGATGTCATATTCCTCCTTCAACCATACCATCCATACCAACCTATACCACTCCTCAAGTTACAACAACAATGCAATAGCTTAGTCATGTGACTCCTTTTTCCATTCTAACTAGCATTCCTAGTTCTTTTGTGGCATTGAATATTCCATCTTCTACATTCACCCCTCTAAGTGTTCCTTTCACTTCCCCTAACATTACATACACTCCATCACTATTTTCCCTTCCCCCTCATACCACTCACATTGAACCCATCATTACAAAAATATTTAACACCATTTCATCCATGAAACAACAAATATCCACCATTAGCCAAAGTCAAAATGCTCCACCCACATATCATGTCCGCAGTAGCCCACTATCTCTAGAGATCTTGAGAACACATATGTCATAGGGCATTGAAATGCCTAGGTTTGAGAAATGCGAACATAAAGGAAACCCTAATAATCATGTAAATGCCTATACAACCTTGTGTAGTGATTTTTTCCTCAATGATAAACTATTAGCCAAAAATTTTCCTAGGACCTTAAAGTACACTATTAAAGTGGTTTTCAAACTTACCTAGGTATGTGCAAGATCATGATGGGCTAAAAAGTGGCGATATGATGGGTATGTCTAATGTATGTGGCTGATGACTTTTTTTTTACCTAAAATTGATGAAATGAAAAGGGTTTCTAAAGGAGATTCTCAACTTTCCACCAATATAAATTATGCTTTACTTTGAATTTAATAAATTATTATTATTAATTTTCTATTTGAATTCCAACTAAAGTTTTGATTGATAGGCTGATTTAAAAACATCTATAGCTCTCAAATAGTATCACATTTTTTGAATCCGAAACATGTGTCACATTTTATGCTTTGCATACTATAGGATTATAAAAAAAAAAATGAATTTCATGAAGTTTTGACCAAGTTAAGGTGGTCAGACATACAAGTTTTTATATTTTTTAAAAGTTGTAATAAAAATTCATAATTAATTATTCTTGTAAAATTACAAAAAAATATGCATCACATCGGGACATGAGTCCTCTACTTATATCTAAAATATTATAAAAAAATATTATCATTTTATTGTGGTTAGGGTGCTCAGACAGACACCTACTTATTTTTTCCCTGAAATTTAAGTACTACTACATTGAAATTTCAAATTTTCAACTAATAGATTTAAAATAAATAAATAAACCTAGTAGTTTAGAAACTACATTTAATTTGCCATAGATTCTATTGTTACATATTTTTGAAATAATATAGATAACTTATTAAAAATTTTACATCAAGTTGCCTAACTCTAATTTTTTTGAATTTTTTTCCACTTAAGAGCCTGTTTTTTCCATGATGATCCTACACATACCTACCTAATCATTCCATCTAATCATTTAATGAACTTGTGGATGCCTCTATAAGTCATTTCCAAGTCCATATGACTCCCAAAAATAAAATGGATGATTTAATGCAATGTAAACAAAATGCAGATGAAAAAGTAATTGATTTTGTTTCATGTTATCAGTCATTATATGCTAAAATTGATGTCAATATTCTTGACTCGCATCTGCAAAATATTTTTATCAAAAAATTACACTCACCTTCAAGATAAGTTAACTATGATGAAATTTCCTTGATTCATGCATTTATGCATGACCCTTTGTGATTATCACAACTTAGTTTCTAATCATGATTCAAATTCCACTTCTAATCGAGTTGAGAAGTCTAAGCAAAACAACCAAAACAATGTGCAAAAATTTAGAAAACTAAATAGAGGATATTTAAAGTTCAATCTTCCTTCTCCACAACCAACCCAACTTATTTTGAATCACATGATATTTGTTAAAGCAACAATTCCCTTTACCTATGGGGATCCAAAGAGACAATTTATCCCCTTACCCAATACTCTCCATAAAACAATGAACAAATTACTCCAGCAAAAAAATGATAACTTTTCCTACCATTAAACCACTTGATACCACCAAGCCTTTACCACCCACCTTTAGACAAAATGCTTATTGTCATTTTCACCACCAAAATGCATATGACATCGAATGATGTAAGTGCCTCAAACACTTAGTTCAAGGCCTCATTGTTTCTAGTTGTTTTTCCATTGCGGGTGTCAATGATCAAGGAAATAAGTTCGTTGCACCCCCTAACCAAAATTTACAAATTTTCACCAACACTATGCCTAAACAAAATGTTTCATTTGTCAAGGCTAGTGAATCTTCCAACACTCATATGATGAAAATTGATACAAATAATGAACAACCTAATATAACACCAAATGTTACCCAAGTTAATCATATGGATGAACTTGTATGCACAAATGACATTGTCCCTCATAAGGGCCCAACCAAAAAATATGTTGATATTACTTTTTCTTCTCATGATATACTTAAAAAGTTTCCCGATGGTCCTGTTTACATAGTCAGTAGAATCTATGATAAGCCCACGAATAGGATGTTAATGGATCCTACCTATAGTGAGAATGTGATCACAATTTTTTTTTTAGTATTACACGATCTCTATCAAGATGATTAAAATAAACCAACTATACGGATTAAAACACATATACTGGTTTTGTGTTCCCTAAGATAGGATCGATCATACTCCCATTATAGATAGGACCCAAAACTTTGGATGTAACATTTTCTATTCTTCCACAATCAGATCAATTTTGTTCGTGGCTAGGTCATCCTTCTTTTTGCTCGATGAAAGTTGTTCCTTCAATTGTTTAGAAATTTTTTAAGTTTCCACATGTCAATGAAATATTTACCATTAACCATAATGGCTTTAATATATTTTCCTCTAAAGATAATTTTTCCTTAGAATCCTTTTGGCCTAAACCCATGGAACCCATCACCCCTCAAAAGGACTTCTTTTTCATAACCTATCAAAAGTTCAAAGTCGAATGAGTAGCCAAATTATCTCTTTGTAACATTTCCCCATCCACTTCCGCTACTCCTATCCTTCATGCAACAATACTTCAACATGAGTCTGGCACTGAACAAACAATACAACCTCATGAGCACCCAACCATAGACACTCCCACTTCCTCCTTTAAATTTCCATGAGATAATGAAACAAATCCCCTTATTCCTCTACGCATTAAACAAGTGTATAAAGCTAAAGAGAAAGTGATTGACTCATCTTCTTCATTTTCTACTATTCTTCCCCCTCTGGAAGAAAATGAACCTATGGTGGACCAACCCGATCTTACACCTCAACAAATTCAAAATAAAATTGAAAGAAATTGTAGTGTTATGGATCATAGTCACCGGCATTGTCTCCTTGCTCATCAGTCATGAATGGAAGAAAACAAAGAGAACCAACCTCTTCCTTTGATAGAAGTAACACCTAATCACCCTCCTCCTCTTAACCTACCACAAGATAATATATTCCAACCCTCACAACAAAATGATTCAATCCAAAAACCAAAAATTTTGATACATCCTTCCTTGGAAATAACCCTTTGTCCCCCCATCCTAATCAATATTGATGATGATGAGGAGGAGATCATAAAAATATATGAAGAAGTGCATAACAATCTAAACTCTTTGTTTTCATCGTCCATGAGCTTAAATCATAAATCTTCTACACCAAGTGGAGAACCTAGTACATCTCCTAGTTTGGCACTTGCAATTCTTCCTTTGGAAAGTCAACCATCCTCACATTATACTAAACATGATTGGGAGGTAGATGACTAGTTAGATGGTTCAATTGAATTCACCTTAGTAGCCTTTTATATTCAGTTTCCTTTTTCTTTGATTTTATTTGATTTGATTGTTTGTACATATTGTGTTTCCCCATAATGTGTGTTTGATGTTCTCTCTCTCTCTCTCTCTCTCTCTCTCTCTCTTTGTGAAATTCCTTTATTTTTACCTATATTCTTCTATATGTCGTCCATTTCCTTTTTCACTTTTTCTTTTCTGTTTTACTTTTGGGGATGACACAAAGAATTGAGACACCCTATGTCTCTTCCATGTTGACCCAAAATGTCCCTTTTCCTTTTCCTTTTCCTTTTCCTTTTCCTTTTCCTTTTCCTTTTCCTTTTCCTTTTCCTTTTCCTTTCCTTTTCTTATGTTTTTCCTTTTGGGATGATGCAAGGGATTGAGACCAAATTGTCTCCTTCATGTTGACCCAAAAGCTTTTTCTTTTCTTTTTCCTTTTTGTTTTATTTTTGCTTTTATTTTTCCTTTTGGGGATGATGCAAAGAATCAAGACCACAATGTCTCTTCCATGTTGACCCAAAATGAACTTTTTTTTTCTTTTGTCTTCACTCTCTTTGTGTCATTCTTCAAGTTTTATGTGCTTTAAGGAATGACAACAGTTCTAAGCTCTTTAATACAAACCACTCTAGCAACAAACATACTGACCCCAAATCCATAGATCCCTTATCTGTTTGGTGCTTTCTTTTTTGGGGGGAAACCTCCTTTTCTTTTGTTTTCCTTTTCATTTACATAAAGTAGCCTAACATAGAAACATATGACTTGGCATGTAAGGGCTTTCCAAGTTAGCTCCCATGTCTTGTTATCATTTTGAATTTTTCCTTTGCTACTTTAAAGTAATTGCTCATAGAATGGTGTGTATCAATTCCTTTAAAGTGGTGGGAATACATTGGCATCATTTCATTTTAATTCTTGGTGTGGCCTTGTCAGTTCATACGATGTTTTCGTCACTTTTTGGACAACATTGGGTGTGATTTCTTTCATAAGTGTGATCTATCTTAGCATATTACATTCCTCTTGGTGGCCTAATGCAATGCACTGCATCCCCTAAGTTGTGAATATTTTATTCTTTGATTGGTCCTCTCTTGGAGGCATTAGACATAATGTTCCCTTAGTGACATACCTTGCATGAACTTAACAAGACTCATTTGAACATATTTTACATTTTTACATTTTTACTAGCTTGCATAACAAAGATTGACCTTTGCATTTTTTCATGAGTTATAAGCATATGAAGCTTTGATTGTCTCATGAAGCACAAATTGAAATTTTCCCTTATGGAACCTTGTTAAATTTATTAGGAGGTATAACTTTAATGTGGTTAAGCAGGAAGCCCAATCAGCAACACAACTTTCCCCATAGCCACCTATGTGTTTGTGAGTGCATACCAACTAGTGTATGTTTCTCACCTTTTGGGTCTTCTCACCCGGTGGACCACCTTGAGCTCCATCACCATAGAGTGGGTATGCATTCTCTTTTTTCGCACAAATAGCCTAGATCTAATCCACAACTAGTTGGATAGATGATCAAATCTTAATATGATTCTCCCTTTTCTTCTCTCTCTTCTTGTTTGTGTTCCTTTGTTCTTATATTTTGTTTTCCATGGGATCTTCATTTTGGGGGCTTGATCATTGTCATTCCATCTTGCTAGCATAAGTGCATTCAGAGCCTTCTTGATATGCATGGCTATTGTGGTGTGAGTTTGAAGCAAGTTCATCCTCTCACTAAAGTGGGGGCTAAATGTACTAGAAAAATGACTTTAAATTTTTTTATGGTCTTTTAGGTTTTTCTCTCATGATGCTTGGTCCATTTTTACTTGATTTAATATTGCAATGTAACTTATGCATTTACATTAGGTCCTAGATATTCAAAATATGAAATATTGTGAAGGTGTTGTGAAGTGTTGTAAAAAATTTCCACACTTTTCTAGACTCTTCTCATTATAATTCACCTAAAAATCACCTTTTCATAACTTTCCAAATCGTATTTTGAAGTGTTGTAAAGTCTTGTAACAAGATTTCATGCTTTTCTAGGCTTAATTTCACTATTTACACCTCATATGCTTTATTTGACCCCCTTATGCACTCATAAGGCTTAATTAAGTATATTTTAGAATGTAAACCCAATAAACAAGACTAAATGCAACTTAATTCCCAACACCCACTTTCAAGTCCAAGATGGGACTCATTCGCCATGGGTGGCAAATGAGTCCCTCTTGGCTCCAAATATAAATATTTCAAAACTTCTTTCAGGTTTTTATTCAAAATTACCTAATGTTGGCCTGTGATGAGGTATCATTGGGTTAGTAAGGCACGAGTGTGTATAAATAAGTTTTTTTGTCCTTGTTTTACATCCCTTCATTCAATTGCATTCGCTAAACATCAATTCACATTTGAGCATTTTTCATCATTGAATCAAGCATCAATCAAGCATCTTGGGGCAGCCATTGACATAACTTTAGATTTCTTGAACAAGGTTGTGAAGTGTTTAGGAAATTTGCATGTTGTTTGTTCATCTTTCCTTGTTCATTTCATTTCACTTCTTCATCAAGGGTTTGATTACCAAAGTGGGATTTGACCAAGTCAAATCCCTGTAACCTAACCCTTAACTATTTTTCCCCTCTTGCATGTGTGCTTGTAGACTTGTGTATGTAGATTTTTCAAGAAATTAAGTGTTGAAAGGTGGTCAAGAAGTCAACAAAGTGTTTCAAGTCAAATCAACCCTATTTCAATCTTGGAGACAACCTACAATCTAGTTTTTATAGATTTGACTTCGTAACCCTAATAAGAAGACAAGTGCAGATCTAGAGCTATCAAATTAGTCCTTGATTTCATAGAATTTTTGGAGAGGACTGATTTTCCATCAGTGGCGAATGAGTTCCACCTTATGGCCGAAAGAGTAGATTATGTTAGATTCTAGTTTTCAACAATCAAAAACCATTTTTCAAAAGGTTTTACAAAATGCGGGACTGATTTGCCATCTGTGACGAATGAGTCCCACTAGTGATTTTCACTAATTTCTATTAGCATTCAGGACAATCTAAATTGATCATTCACTGCCCAAGTGCAATCTTCTCAGCATTCTTTCAATTGTGTTTTGCATTTTTTCATGTTTTAGTTCATGCTTGCATATCACACTATGTTTTCAAACATTGCATATTTCTTAGGTTTTGCATTCATAATCAGTCAATTACATTACTTAGTTGCATTTATATCATCTCATTTATCCACAATAACATCACACATAACTTAGATCGATTGAACCACTTCAATTTTGGGGTTATTCTATCTCTCTCCTTTTAGGTAGAAGATCCTATGAGTGCAGGAGAAGCCTATAGGATCCAAACCACAAAATTGTTGGTTCATTTATAAACAAAGCAAAGTAGCCAAAGTCTTAAATTTTTGAATTTTTATTTTTCTATATAGATAATGGAACAATATCACCATTGTAGAGGTTACTTACAAAGAGAGCAAAATAGACATAGTCTCACATTTGGAAAAAAGTGTTTTCCTTGATAGATAAAGGGGAAATATCTCTATTATAGAACAAAATATAATTTGCAGGTAATTGTAGGTAAATAATGAGCCAAAAAGTGGCAATATGATGGGTATGTGTATAGTATGTGCCTGATGACTTTTTTTTTACCAAAAATTGATGAAAAGAAAAAGGTTTTTAAAGGATATTCACAAATTTCCACCAATATAAATTATGCTTTAATTTGAATTTAATTAATTATTATTATTCATTTTCTATTTGAATTGGACTAAATTCCTAATTGATAGGCTAATTGAAAAACATTTATAGCTTTCAAATGCTATCACATTTTTTAAATCCAAAACATGTGTCACATTATATGCTACACATACTATAAGACTAAAAAAAAAAGAGTTTCATGAAGTTTTGACCAAGTTAAGGTGGTCAGACATATGCGTTTTTATATTATTTAAAAGTTGTAATAAAAAATTCATAATTAATTATTTACTTGGAAAAAAATTACAAAAAAAAATGCATCACATCCACACATGAGTTGTCTACTTATATCTAAAATATTATAAAACAATATTATCATTTTATTGTGGTTAGGGTGGTCAGACAAATGCCTACTTTTTTATTTTTCCCTAAAATTTAAGTACTACTACATTAAAATTTCAAATTTTCACCAAATAGATATTTTTTTTAAATAAACCTAGTAGTTTAGAAAATAAATTCAATTTCCTACAAATTCTAGTCTTACATATTTTTGAAATAATATAGATAACTTGTTCAAATTTTTACGTCAAGTTGTCTAATTCTCATTTTTCTAAAATTTTCACCACTTAAGGGCCTATTTTTTGCATGATGATCTTGCACATACCCTAATAGTCTTGTTGGGTAAAAATTATGTAATCAAATTTTTGAGAGATTTCACAACTAGGACTTCAGCCATAACTATGTGAGATATGAATCTGTCCTCTCAGAAAAGGGGAGGTTCCCTTCTTACTGCTAACGGAAGTGATGGTAAAAAAAAAAAGTAATTACACAATGTACACAATACTTACGAAGTGGAGGGAGTGTGTTACATTCATCCTTCTCTCTTTTTTCAAAGAAGATGTTTACAATGCTTTGTAAGGAAAGTAAAGGTGCAGAAACAACTCTCCTAACGTCAAAAACTCAGGGAAGAACACAGAGACACATTTAAATTTTTCAATTACAGTCAAATTAAGATGCACATGAAAGAGATAATAGAAACAAAGTACTTGATAAACACATATGAACACCAGATATATGTGGGAAAACCCTTACAAGAGAAAAACCCACCACACCAAGAGAAGTCACTTTGTATTACAGTAATAAAGATTACATACAAGTATCATACTTATCTTTCTGATGTCTGTTTACAGCAACATTCACCATGAACAATCTTGTATAGGAACCTTCAAGTTATAGTCTTCACATAATAGAAATGATAGGGACAGGGTTGGATTGAGTCACTCACTGGCTCAATGCTCTGGGTCACAAATTGGTAACCCCCTTGGTGTTATTTCCTCCACCACTCAACCTGTAGGTCCTCTTCTATTTAGGCACCCCTGGTTCAATTTCCAACCCTACTATCATTTTTAATTTGCTACTACCAAGCAATTCTTGGTGCTTTTCCTCTCATGAAATTCCTAGCCCTTAATACTCTTAAAGACTAGCTCAACTCCAAATACTCCCAAATCTTGTTGCAGGGGTGTGAAAAGCTTCCATGGCTTCAAAATCATCTGACTAAGGCTCCTAATCAACCTCCATTCACAATTTCTCCATTGCTTTCAAGAAAAGGATTTTCTTGGGTTTGAAAGGCTAGTAGCCTTGAGCCCCAATTAGGTCTCTGAAACAGGGGTTTGATGATTCTTCCTCCTAAACCCACCAAGGATCTAGGTTCTTGGCTTAGGAATGGTGTTTCCCCAGCCCTCACCTCCAAGAATCTTGTGGTCTCAAGCCTATTCAGGCTGTATGCTGTCCAGACACAAAAAAAAAGCACAAGAAGCTAGGGTTTCTAATTTCACAGAGCTGAATGAAGACTGTCAAAGAATGCTCCCTCAAGATGAGCTAACAGAACTCTCTCCTGACCTCCAAGCATTCTTAATACCTTTCTTTAAATTCTCCAAGAAGGATTTCACTTAGATTTTTATTCCCCTGCAAAATATGGGACTTTTCCTTCAAGACTGCCCCATCTGGGCCTGCTCTGGCTCGCCTAAGGCATCCATTTGCTAGCCACCAAAGAACTCCTACAAACCCCTGCTACTAACCTATGTACAAGGATGGGGTTTAGCCACATTCCCATTGCTTCCATACTTCTTGGTATGGTGGGAGTGCAGTCTAAACCTCCATATTATTGAATTTACCAGTCAAAACAAAACTAAATAAAGAACCACAAAATTTACAAAGTGAAAGAAAGCGATGAAAAAAATATCTAATGTGCCAAAGAAATGCTTAAAAAGGTTCCTCTACATGCTATCCAACTAACAAAACACCCTGCTCAATACATCAAATCACTGTTCCAAGAACAAAATAGGAAAAACTGTATTTCCACGCCAAAAGCACTATTTTTTTTAATATTCACAACAAAACTGCCACGCTCCAACTCATCCAACCCTCTCAAAATTCCAAAGATCTCTTTTAAAATGCATTGTAAATGGTTAGGTTTCCTTCTCCAAGTCTAAGAGCAGCCAAAAACATGTTGTTGTAAAACATAGTGTGTTTTGCAACGTTTGTCTAGTGCTTAGGAAACAACCACAAAAATGATTCCAAGCTTAATCAACTTCTAACCTAAGAAGTAAAAGGTACTCAACCACCATTAAGATGGTCCCCAAGACCTTACAAAACATAACAACATGGATATTAACCAAAAACTTAAAAATAAGCTTCCACTTTGGCACTTTGGCAGGTGCTCTTGCACCAAGAAATCACTCTAATACAATTCATCGAACTATTCATCCAACTGTTGATCAAACCAACTAAATCCATGAGAATCTATAACTGCAAACTATATTCATGTTGTTCCCTGTCTATCAAGCTTCCTCTCAGTAACAACCACAACATTCCAACTGCTAGCAGTTCCCATTCAGCTCCTCTAATTGATCCATGAGATTGCACATAGATGGTCATCACTCAGTCAAAAAAGTTCACACTATATTGGAATTTTGGTGAGACACTAACTATGTCTCCCTGATGCCATACAACTTAACATTCGATATCGCTAGGAGTTTACCTATCAGCAAGATATTACATCGAGTTCAAAAGACTATTGCTAAGACTTCTTCATACCGACGTTCACCACATGTATCACTATCACCAAGACTCATCACTTTCAGTGACACATCATACCGAAGCTCCATATGTCACATAGACATTAGTGCTCTCATCAGCCAGACAATCATCTTTCGCTGAGACATCATATCGAGTCATTAAGGGTTATACCAAAACGTTCACATCTATCACCAAGACATACAACTGTCGCCAAGAGGTTTCATCTATGTTCAACAGTTACTCTAAAGTGCTCATCTATCGCTAAGACATATTGCTATCATTGATACATTACTCTAAAGTCTTTATGTTATATTGAGCTCTGAATGGTCGGCAAGACTTTTTTCCATTGCTAAGAGTTCTTAGCAAACCCTTAGTGTTACTTCGATGCCTCCAAGTGTGTTCCCGTCGGCAAGACCTTCATCGATCACAGGGAATTCTTCCTGAGACCTTTGAGTTACCCTGAATGAATATGGTCGGTGTTACATTCCCACATTGGTAAGACTTCTTACCGATAGTATTCCTTTTCAGCCAAGTCTACTCGATGAATTCAAACTAAATGCTATCGGTGAGACATAAACATATTGCCCAGACTTCATACCAAAACATTCATGTCACCACGAAGACTTCAAGAGTATCCCCATCAGTGAGACCTTCCATTGTCATTAGGACTTCTTCCCGAGTGTTCAAGTCACCACGAAGCCCCCGGTCGCTATGAGTCTCCCTGACACTCGATTGAATGGCTTGTCGGCTAGAGATCTCCATGTGGTAATAGGTCACATCAAATGCTTCTTGTCACAGCTATAGTTCATTTGGAAAGACACCAACCTTGTCTTAGTGACTTGGAACTATTCAACATGATTCAAGCTGCTAGTCGGCCAGACATTAAAGATGTCACACTGACTTGGCTCCAATAGAGGTTACAGCCTATGGGATTGAGACATATGTTTCCAAAAATCTCCCACTTGATGAAGATCACACAAGCACCTCCTGAGCACAACATAATTACTGAAAATCATGGGCACTAAGGCCCATTGGCACACCACCTAAACTTATCTATGCTTATTTGCTTCATCAATGCATCTGCAACATTCTCCATAGTATCAACCTTTTCCAAATTGACCTTTCCATCCTCCACCATATCTCGTACAAAGTGGTACTATACATCTATATGTTTCATCCTGGCATGGAAAGTAGCATTATTTGCCAGACAAATTACACTCTGACTGTCACAAAAAATAGTTATTTTTTCTGCATCAAAACCAAAGTTAGAACACAAACGTTTTAACCAAACTGCTTCTTTACAAGCATGAGTAGCTGCCATGTATTCTGTTAGCTCTCAGAAATGTAGGAATAATGCCTCAAGAGGTTTCCAATCTCTTGGTATGTTTTAGGGTAACAGACAAGGTCAAGAGAACTCAACCTTCTAATCTTCAGGTGCTGCAAAACCTAGGCGGGTGTACCTATTTGAATGAAGCAGACTTGACTTATGATTATCTTTCTTGCACAATGATTTTTCCACAATGGTAGATGGAAGTGAAAAAATGAAACCAAACTTGATAGCGATATTAAAGAAATTTTCTAATCTAAATCCGAAAATGCTCAATTAACAGATGTAAAGAAACTGAATGAATCAAATGATGAAATGCAAAGACTAGTGCCTTATTTGGTATGCAGAGTCAAATGAAACAGAAGTGGGCAAATTATTCTAGGAGAAGTTCAAATTGTCAGCATATGATCTTTTTATAACTTGTATAAACATGCAAGATTATGACCACTAAGCTCTACTTTAATAATCCAGATGAATCTCCCTGATTACTATGATCAACCAAAAGGATTTAATCTCTACTTGAGAGAGCCAATCTAATAATCACACAGATATAGAAAATGTGCACTAATAAACTGAGAATAAACTTGTTATTTCAATTTAAACAACCAGAAAGAATCAACTTGGAGACAGCTTAGTAATGCTTTTCAATAAACTCAACATACAATTGACACCAGAAATAACCTGCCACACCAGCTGAATTTCATTGAAATCTCCATTTGAAAACATGCAACATATTCTTTGGAATGAGAATTTTATTCTATTGTGTCCATTCCTAATCTACTGTATTTAATCTAAAATATCCCCTTTCAATTACAATCAAGAGTGCATATTTATACACCAGCATCAGAAAATAAATCACTTTGAAATTCATGTTGGCCACCATAGAATTCAAGAAAATCCCCCATGTCGGCCTGCAACGGTTTTCAAACATTTACATGTTGGCCACAACATTTGAATTTTTAATCATCAGTGAAATAGTTGGCGAGACAATCCAACAGCTATGCCGAAGGCAATTCAATCGTCAACCATCTCGTGTTCCTATTCGCTTTCACTGTGACCCATCCAAGTTGGGAAGATGTCGTACAGATAATCTTATGTTTCCGTGAAAATTCATTTACCTCCTATATGTCACTGTGACATTCTGTTCATTACGCCAAAGTCATGGAGTATTCTTATGTTCTTTTGTGTTTCGTTGTAACACTGTGATATCGGGGAAACATCATATCAAATACATTATGTTATGTCGAAGGTCTTCATCTATCATGTATGTCACCATGACAAGAGAAAACTTAGGCTGAGAAGCATCCTTCATTTTCCTTCACCAAGACAATTCAAAATCGCGGAGAAGTCCCACAGAGTTCATCGAGTCATACCGAAAGCCCTTTACTAATCTTGTGTGTCACTGTGACTTATTGGCTTTCTCACCGATGCACCATCAATCCAAATTACTTCGTTGTGACCACCTAATATTAGGGAGACCTCATATAGAGTGCTCCTTGTTTTACTGAAAGCCATGAGATCATTCATGTTCACCAAGACAACACCACTCTTATACCGAAAAAGTCACCCCTTGTATATTATTGGTGAGACCCACCTACATTTGCTAGGACTCACTCTGAAGTATCATTAGTCTCATCAAAAGGTATTTTGATAGAAACTCCATATGTATGTTAGCGAGACCGAAGGTCACTCACCGAGACCTTATTTCGATAACTTTATCGCTCACCGAGCTATTCTTTTAATTGTCAGATGGTGTGACAAAATGAAATCTCTGACTTTGCATCGAAAGCAACATGTTAGGCCAAAGTGAATCCTTAATGTGCTTGTCGAGAAGACCCGACCTGTTTGGGAAGACCTCTCATAGAAGAAAAATACTCCTTTCAAAAAATGTATCACCATCAGTCGCTAAGACTGTGAAGAAGTCCTATCAAATGGAACCATAGCTGAACTCTGGTCGCCGACATAGTATGATAGTTATGCCAATATGCCTACAGTAAAAAAATGTTAACACAAAAGCCAACATGGGTCGGGGAGACAGTCATGGACCTATGCCGATAGGCACTGCAATGTGGAAAATGCATGACACGATGGATTTATGGAGCAATAGGAGAAAAATATGAGCATAATGATATGAAAATAAACCCTTGCATTTATGATGAGGAAATATATGGAAACTTAGGGTTATGGAAATCAGGTGAAAATATTTAGAAATTTATAGTCTCAACAGTGGCTCCATCTGGGGATGAATGATAGTAAGATCATTGCAAGGATCCAGATCTTTGGGTAAGTAGACCAGATGCAAAATGAGCAAAATGGAAATGGACAAGAAGCATGATGGAAAGAAAGAAAAATGAATGCAAGATGGACATGAATGCAAAATGGAAATGGATGTGAATGGAAAATGAATGCAAAATGGAAGTGAACCAAAACCCTAAACTACTATGCATGGAGAAGAATTTTAAAGAGGACAAGTGACAATTGTCCATGCACTGGCAACCCTCAATCCTTTGTGTTTTAACTTCACCTGTCTTGAGTTGTTACAACCTGAAACTCAAAGCATACTTTCCCCTGTCAAACACCTGGTTTTGTCTTGAGTTCATCAGATTCTTCTTGAAGACACACATGCAATCTTTCCTGTCACTGAATTTTTTTTGAGAATCACTATGCTTAGCTTGGCCCAACTTCCCTACATCATTCTGCAGTTCAAATTCTTCATATTCATGGAACAAACTTCTGTTATCTTCAATATACAAAATATACACATGTTCAATGCAAAATTCCTCATTATATTTCTCACTGTTGTGTACAATTAAACACTCTCTCAACAGTATTGAAAATTCATCATCAAAATTCCTCTCTTGAGAAACAAAATGTTCTTTTATATCAATGTTGTCTGAAACAAACAAATCTAAAACCTTTCGCATCTCTTCAATATCTCTATTCAGAGACCATTGGATTATGACCCATATCCTCAATATCATGCATATGTGAATCAATAGAATCTGGACTTCTATCATCCTTGGTATGCAAACAAATTTCTTCATCACATGAATTAGAAATTTTAAAGTCAGATACCTCATCCTGAATGGACACAATTTTTTTATCAACACCAAGGGTTTCACCATCATTCCAAGAAATGCATTGGGAGTCATAAGAATCTTTACACAAAGATTTTTCACTGTCAAAAAAAATGTAAGTTGGACACAAAACTTCAAGATCACCTTCATGTGCACATCCCTGGTATTCAAGAGTTAACAAAGCTGAAATTTGTTCACAGCTAAGTGAACGAGTCTCTAGATTTTTATCAGTATAATTGCATTCTTAACTTTTTTCATCATAAAAAAGAAGTCCAAGATCATCAGAGAATGAGTCATCAGAAACATCATCAACATTGTCATTTATGCCATAATCACTTTGTTTGTCTAAAATTATCTCCTCTTTTTCATATAATGGATTTGAAAATATCTGAAACTCATTCATGGACACACCTTGGCAAAAAATCATCTGATCTTCATTTAACTCTTCATCATAAAATGAGTTTGAAAATATTTGGAAATTAGTTTCATATGTACAAACCTCTTCTTCATTAGTTGTATCTTCGTAGCTTTTAACTGCAGATGGAAGTATTATTTGCTTACTATCAACCACATGGACATTGTATTTCTGATTTGAAACATCATATTGATAACCTTCATCCTCTAAAGATGAGTACCTCTCCTCAACATGAGAAAAGTATTTGAAGTTGAATATATGGTGTGATCTTCTCCTTTGTTTTCCATCAACATTCCCTCTTCTTGCATTCTTTGGGCTACAACACAATAATCTGGGGAATGTGGAATATCACAAAATTCACAGAAGTAGTTTTTACTTACCATATAGGTTCCCCTTGTCAGTGGATCAAGAGCCTCCTTGCTTCTTGGACTAGCTATTATAGGTTTTCCATCCTTCCAGTCTGTATAAGGTGTGTCATGCAACCTCAGCCTCTCATTTCTGTAAGTATTTTCATGTTTGTACTGATAATTGTTGCTTTGCTGAGTAACCCTAGGATTGTCTCTTTTATCAATTATTCGTACAACCCTCCTATTGTTTTCAATTATCTGTGCCATCATCTGAGCCTCAGCCAAATCCCTTGGGAACCGATTTCTCAGCTCATACCCTTTCTTAGGATCAAATGCATTTAAATAAACACTCAGTGCTACAGAATATGGCAACTTTAATCCAGGAGGTATTTTATTCTACAACTTATTGAATCTCTGATTAAAATCATAAATTGTATCATTTTGATCTTTCTAAATGAGTATTAATTCATGAAGAGCAACATTTGGTACACTTGGATTCCCATATTTCTTAAGGATTGATCCTGAAACCCTTGGAGAGAATCAATAGAGACTACTGGCAAGCTGTTGAACCAATCCCTAACATCTTCAATAAGTGATCATGAATAGCCTCATTTGTAAATCTTCATATGGCACACCCAAATCTTGGATGAAAGCATTGAAACTTCTCAAATGCTCCTCAACAGTGATTGCATCACTCCCTGTGAACTTTGGAACAATACCTCTCCACCTTCCATCCATAGGATAAGGGGATAAATGAATCCCTGCCAAATCAAACTATCTGATCATTGTTGTGTATTGATGAGGGGGGGTGCTTGGTGGGTACTGATGCTGGTACTATGCATATACTGCTGACCATGAGGTGGCTGTGGTGAGTATATATTCTGAGGAATCCAATGCCTGCCTGCATTTTTGTACCCATTCATTCCATACAAAAACTCCATTCTTCATCAAGTTTTTTCCAGAGTCGCCATCTACTTTTCCAAAAGTAGGAAAATGATTATTTCTGATCTTCTCCCAGTAGAATTACTCTTTCTGAATCTTCTCAAATTATAGCCTTTTCTTTACTGACTCTATATGATGGTCTTCAACTGAATTTTCTGGTGTAATCCCTAGTAGAGTCGCCAATTTGTTAGCTCTCAAAAACGTAGGCAGAATGCCTCAAGAGGCTGCTAATCTCTTGATTCATTTCAGGGTAACAAACAAGGTCAAGAGAACTCAACCTTCTACTCTTCTGGTGCTACAAAACCTAGGCAGGTGTACCTATTTGAATGAAGCAGACTTGACTTATGATTATATTTCTTGCACAATAATTTGTCCATAATGGAAAATGGAAGTGAACAAATGAGACCAAACTTGATAGCAATAGCAAAGCAATTTTCTAATCTAAATCCTAAAATTCTTAATTAACAGATGTAAAGAAACTGAATGAATCAAATGATGAAATGCAGAGACCAGTGCCTTATTGGGTATACAGAGTCAAATGACACAAAAGTGGGCAACTTATTCTGGGAGAAACTAAAATTTTTGGCATATGATCTATTTATAACTTGCATAAGCATGCAATATTATGACCACTAAGCTCTACTTTCATAATCCAGATGAATCTCCCTGATTACTATCATCAACCAAAAGGATTTAATGTTTGCTTGGGAGAACCAGTCCATTAATCACATAGATACAAAAAATGTGCACTGATAAACTAAGAATAAACCTGTTATTTCAATTTAAACAACAAGAAAGAATCAACTTGGAGACAACTTAGAAATGATTTTCAATAAACTCAACATACAATTGACACCAGAAATAACCTGCCACACCAGCTGACTTTCATTGAAATCGCCATTTGAAAACATGCAACATAGTCTCTAGAATGTGAATTTTCTTCTACTATGTCCATTCCTAATCTACTATATTTAATCTAAAATCTCCCCCTTCAATTACAATCAAGAGTGCATATTTATACACAAGTATCAGAAAAAAAATCACTTTGAAATTCATGTCGGCCACCGTAGAATTCAGGAAAATCCCCCATGTCTACCTATAATGGTTTTCAAACATTTACATGTCGGCCACAACATTTGAATTTTTAATCATCATTGAAATAGTCGGTGAGACAATCTAGCAACTATGCCGAAGGAAATTCAATCGCCAATCATCCCGTGTTCCTATTCGCTTTCGCCGTGACCCATCCAAGTCGGGAAGATGTCATATAGATAATATTATGTTTCCGTGAGAATTCATTTACCTCATATATGTCGATGTGATATTTTGTTCGTTACACCGAAGTCATGGAGTATTCTTATGTTCTTTTGCATTTTGTTGTAACATTGTGATATCAAGGAAACATCATATCGAATACATTATGTTATGCCGAAGGTCTTCATCTATCATGTATGTCGATGTGACAAGAGAAAACTTATGCCGAGAAGCATTTTTCATTTACCTTCGCCAAGATAATTGAAAATCGGGGAGAAGTCCCATAGAGTTCATCGAGTCATACTGAAAGCCCTTTACTAGTATTGTGTGTCGCTGTGACTTATTGGCTTTCTCACCGATGCACCATTAGTCCAAATTACTTTGCTGTGACCACCTAATATTAGGGAGACCTCATAGAGAGTGCTCCTTGTTTTACCGAAAGCCCTCAGATCATTCATGTTTGCCAAGACAACACCACTCTTATATCGACAAAGTCACCCCTTGTATATTATCGGTGAAACCCACCTGCATTCGCTAGGACTCACTATGAAGTCTCATTAGTCTCACCGAAAGTTATTTTGATACAAAATCCATATGTATGATGGCGAGACCAAAGGTCACTCACCGAGACCTTATTTTGATAACTTTATCTCTCACCGAGCTATTCTTTTAGTTGCTGGTCGGTGTGAAAAAATGAAATCGCTATGACTTTGCACCAAAAGCAACATTTTAGGCCGAAGTGAATCCTTAATGTGCTTGTCTGTAAGACTGGACCCATTTGGAAAGACCTCTCATAGAAGAAAAATACTCCTGTTGAAAAGTATATCACCATCAGTTGCCGAGACCATGAAGAAGTCCTGCCGAATGGAGCCATAGATGAACTCTAGTCGCTGAGATAGTATGATAGTCATGCCGATATACCTATAGCAAAAAAATGTTAACACAAAATCCAACATGGGTCGGGGAGACAGTCATGGACCTATGTCGATATGCACTGCAATGTGAAGAATGCATGTGATGGATTTATGGAGCAACATGAGCAAAATATGAGCATAATGATATGAAAATAAACCCTTGTGTTTATGATGAGGACTTATATGGAAACTTAGGGTTATGGAAATCATGTGAAAATATTCAAAAATTTACAGTCCCAACACATTCAACCTCTATAGTGGACAAAGCAACTACAGCCTACCACTTACTCATCTAATTCACTGCGCCACCATTGAACATGAAAATGTATCCATTGGTAGAACTCCTGATATCAATGTCCCCTGCCCAATCAAAATCCACATAGCCACAAATATTGATTGTCCTCTGTGATTCAACCAAGTTCCCATGGTAACACAAAGAAAAATCTGAAGTGCCCTTCAAATATCTAAACACTCTCTTCACAACATCCCAATGTATTCTTCCAGGATTAGCCATAAATCGACTAAGAACTGCCACTGCTTGGGAAATGTTCGGCCTTGTATAGACCATTGCATACATAATACTACCTACTACACTAGCATAGGGTACACTAGTCATGTCCTCCATCTTAGTAGGAGATTTTGGACAGTCTTCAACAAATAGCTTCGTTCCCTGCAAGACTGAAACAACTAGCTGCTTGCAATTATTTATGCAAAATCTCTCTAGAATAGTCTTGATATACTTACTCTGATTGAGCCAAAGTTTTATACTATTTCTGTCCCTGGTTATCTCCATCCCCATAATATACCTTGCTGCACCAAGATCTTTCATTTTGAACTTAGCAGACAACTGAGACTTAAGATCAGAAATCATTAGCTTACTATTGCCTATGAACAACATATCATCAACATAGAGAGAAATAATAAGAACTTGATCTCTTTAAGCTTTGTAATACACACAATGATCAGATTTTGATCTTACAAATCCCAAAGATAATAGAAAAGTATCAAAATTTTGGTACCACATTCTAGGTGACTGTTTTAACCCATATAAAGACTTTTTAAACTTGCAAACCAGTTTCTCTTTACCTTTTTCAAAAAAGTGCTTAGGCTGGGACATGTAAATCTCTTCTTCAAGATCACCATGAAGAAATTTTATCTTCACATCCATCTATTCGGCCTCTAAGTCATACACTACTGCAAGTGACAAAAGAAATCTGATAGATGTCAGCTTTGCTACAAGAGAAAAAATTGCCCCATAATCAATTCCCTCGACATGCGAATAACCCTTTGCAACCAATATTTCCTTGTACTTTTCCATACTGCTATCTAGACCAATCTTCTTTCTAAATTCCCAGTTGCAGCCAACAACTTTTTTGCCTTTATGCAACGGCAGCAAACTCCAAGTTTCATTCTTCTCTAATGATGCCATCTTTTGATTCATGACTTCCAACCAAGAGTCTGAATCAGACATTTTAAATGCATCTTTTACAGTCCTAGGTTCATCAGTGCTAGAAATCAAAGCATAGAACAAGTAGAATCAATCAAAGAGAACCCATACCTATCAGGTTGCTTTCTTTCATGAGTTGACCTCCTCACTTGCTGAGGCTGAGGCTGAGGTTCTTCTTCTTCTTTAGAACTTTCAGAACTACTTGAGCTCTCCTCAGTTTCAGGTACATTTTGAATTTTTTATTCTCATTTCTCTTGTCTAGGAGGAATTAATGCTACATCATTATTGTTTTATGACTTTGTCTCTGACTGCATATCCAAATTAGAAGGTTTCAACTCATGAAAGATTACACTTCTATTGTATACAACCTTTTCTGTATTAGGATTTGAAAGCTTGTATCCTTTTATGTCAGCACTATAGCCAATAAAAATACATTTGACAGCCTTGTTCTGCAATTTAGATCTTTTCTCATACAACACATAAGCATATGCCTCACAGCCAAAAACATAAGTGTTTCTTAAAGAGGGCTTCTTAGCAGACCACGCTTTGAAAGGTGTTTTCTCAAAAAGAGCAGAATTTGGAGAACGATTAATCAAGTAACATGCAATAGCAATTGCCTCAGCCCAAAACTTCTCCTCCAAGCCAACACTACTCAGCATACTTCGTGCTCTCTCCATCACTATCCTATTGAACCTTTCTACAACTCCATTTTTCTGTGGAGTATAAGGTGTATTCTTATGTCTTTTAATCCCATGGTCTTTGCAATACCTCTTGAATTCATCAGAACAAAATTCACCACCATTATCAGTCCTTAAGAATTTTATTTTTCTACCAGTCTGATTTTCTAGAAGGTTCTTAAATTCCTTAAATCGACTAAACACTTCTGATTTACTTTTCAAAAAATAAACAAATGCTCTTCTCGAATAATCATCAATGAATGACACATAGTATCTTGACTTAGACAAAGAAGGAACATCCACTGGACCAAATACATCAAAATGGATATAATCTAGCAAACTAGAAGATTTATGAGGACTGTAATAAAATGAAACACGGTGCTATTTTCCATTTATACAATGCTCACAGAATTCAAATTCAAGATTACAATCATCAAGCCCCTCAACCAGGTTTTTATTCTTCAAAGTTTTTAAATATGTTTCTCCTATGTGGCCTAGCCTATGATGCTAGAGCATAGTCTTCTCTGCAAGAATTTTTACTTCCATAGAGTTTACATAATTAGGGATATTTCCCTCTTTACCTCCATGAGTAGCTTTTTGTGACTTTACAGAGACACTGTTACATTGAACAACTTGTGCATCCAGCTTGTACAGGGTACCAATTCGAGAACCTCTAGCCAACACCATAGAGCCTCTAGTCATATTGCAGCCATTTCTAGAGAATGTGACTTGTACTCCAATATCATTAAGCTTACTGAAAGACAGTAGGTTTCGAGCCAGACCTAGTATATGCATTACATCATTAATTCCCTTCACTCTTCCATCAGGGAATTAAATTTTGACTCTTCCAAGGCCAACAATTTCCAAAGTTGAATCACTTGCCAAGTACACCTTTCACCATCATATTCTTCATACTTTGTAAACCAGTCTCTATGAGATTTCATGTGGAAAGATGCTCCAGAATCAATCAACTAGACATCATCTGATGCATATGTAGCCAAGGATGCAATGAAGGCGTCTACATCACTATGAGAAGAATCATTGTTAGAAGAATACTTCTTCTTCTTCTTCTCCTCTTTACAATCCTTTTGGACATGACCAAATTTCCCACAATTCCAGCACTTCACCTTGGACTTCTTGCTAGGAGACTTTGATCTCCCTTTTGATTTTGATTTGGACTTCTTGTCCTTCTTCTTGCCTTTCTCCTTTGATCTTCCTCTGATAGCAAGAGCTTCCTTCACCATCTCAGAAGATTTCCTTCTCATCTCTTCTAATAGCAAAGAACCAACAACATCTTCCATTTTGAAACTGGATATTGTACTCCCAATAGCCATCACTAGATGATCCCAAGAGTCTGGAAAAGAACACAATAAAAGCATACATCGATCCTCTTCTTTAGTCTTCACACCAAAAGATTTTAATTGTGCAATCAACATGTTGAATGTGTTCAAATGATCAGCTACAGACCCTCCTTCCTGCATTCTCAAAGAGTACAACTTCTTCCTCATAAATAGTTTATTCACCAAAGACTTCCCCTAATAAATAGATGCTAGTCTCTTCCACAAGGAAGATGCAATCTTCTCTTCATGCACATTGAGAAGAATGGAGTCTACCAAATAGAGCCTTATCATCCCCTTATAATTTCTATCTACAAGCTCCCAATCTTCTTACTTCATTCCTGTAGGTTTAGTTCGAAACACTACAAGCCATAGATCACGATCCACTAAGAGATCCTCCATTTTGAGTTTCCACAACTCAAAAAATTTTCCATTGAACTTCTCTATTTCAATATTTCTTGATGTGCTAACCATCTCAATCTATAATTAGAAATTGAAAAACTTCTACAGGACTCCCACTGAATAGAATTGACACAAAAAACCCAACGTTCCCACGAGGATAACACAATTTCCCTAGCTCTGATACCACTTGTAAGGAAACTAAAGGTGCGGAAAAAACTCTCCTAATGTAAAAAAATCAGGGAAGAATGTAGAGACACATTTAAATTTTTAAATTACAGTCAAATTAAGATGCATATGAAAGAGATAATAGAAATAGAGTACTTGCTAAACACATATGAACACCAGATATACGTGGGAAAACCCTTACGGGAGAAAACCCACAAAACCAAGAGAAGTCACTTTGTATTACATTAATAAAGATTACATACAAGTATTAGACTTATCTTTCTAATGTCTGCCTACAGGAGCATTCACCATGAACAATCTTGTACAAGAACCTTCAAGTTACAGTCTTCACAGAATAGAAATCACTCTGATACAATTCACCGAATTGTTCATCCAACTATTGATTGAACCAACCAAACGCATGAGCATCTACAACTACAAACTATATTCATGTCATTCCTTTTTTGTCAAGCTTCCTCTCAATAATGACCACAAAAGTCCAACTGCTAGAGGTTCCCATTTGGCTCCTCTGATTGATCCACGAGATGCCACATAGATGGTCATCGCTCAGTCAAAAGAGTTTACACTGTATCAGCATGTCTGTGAGATACTAACCATGTCTCCCCGATGCCATACAACTTAACATTTGATATCACCAAGAGTTTACCTATTGGCAAGATGTTACATCAAGCTTAGAAGACTATCGCTAAGACTTCCTCATGTCGCTAGGACCTCATACCAACATTCACCACATGTATCACTATCGCCAAGACTCATCGCTTTCGGTGAGACATCATACCAAAGCTCCATATATCACATAGACATTAGTGTTCCCATCAGCTCTAGACAATCGTCTTTCATCGAGACATCATATCGAGTCATTAAGGGTTATACCGAAAAGTTCACATGTATTGCCAAGACATACAACTGTTGCCAAGAGGTTTCATCAATGTTCAACAGTTACTCTAAAGTTATCATCTATCGCTAATACATATCGCTATCACTAAGGCATTACTCTGAAGTCTTTATGTTATATCAAGTAGTGAACGGTCAGCAAGACTTCTGTCTATAACTAAGAGTTCTTAGCGAACCCTTAGTGTTACCCTAATGCCTCCAATTGTGTCCCTGTCGGTGAGAACTTCATTGATCGCTGGGACTTCTTCCTGAGACCTTTGAGTTACCTTAAATGAATATGGTCAGTGTGACATTCTCGCATCGGTAAGACTTCTTACTGATAGTATTCCTTTTCAGCCAAGTCCACCCAATGACTTGAAACTAAATGCTCCCGACGAGACATAAACACATTGCTAGACTTCATACCGAAACATTCATGTCACCGTGAAGACCTCAAGAGTATCCCCATCGATGAGACCTTCCATTGTCGCTGGGACTTCTTCCTGAGTGTTCAAGTCACCCCGGTGCCTGATTGAATGGCATGTCATCCAGAGATCTCCATGCAATAAGAGGTCACAGCGAATGCTTCTTGTCATAGTGATAGTTCATTCAGAAAGACACCAACCTTGTCTCAGCAACTTCAAACTATTCAACAAGATTCAAGCTGCTAGTCAGCTGGACATTAAAGATGTCACACCAACTTGGCTCCAATAGAGGTTACAGCCTGTGGGATTGAGACATATATTTCCAACATGCTTCACTGTTGGAAGTTCTCAATTCTTAATAACTTTAAATGATCAACTAGCAGTAATACCAATACCTCTATCTTGTCAAAGCAAAGTGTAGAGATACCAGAAGTAATTAACAATAAACAAGTAAACTAAAAGGGAAAGGTCATGAAGGCACAAATTCATTTCGTAGCTTTTTCAATTGTTGATTTGTGGTAGGTGTGTCGTCTGTCGCATTAGAACAACAAAGTCTTCTTAGATGCAACAATTGCTCAAACAACATGAAAAATTACAAGTGTAAAGTCTTGTAGATCATCCAACCATGGTTAACCAAAACACAATTGTAAATCTAAGTAAAATATGTAACACAAATTTTACATAAATTGCTTAGATTCTTTCATATATCACTTACTAATTACCACCGAAAGAGATCAATTCACAAGATTATCGAATCCAACAAAAAGTCTGGTTTGCAATCTTCTTCTTTATTGATCAAATTTTGTTTGCAAAGTATGAACACAAAGTTTCAAAATTTGTTTCAAAAAAGGTAGCACTTCATTGCAAAATACTAAAAGATCCTATTACAATTGAAATCCCTCATATTTATAAAAGAGAGGGAAGAGTAAATTTAGGAAAGTTAGGTGAGCTAATTTAGGAAAATCTCACCTAACTTTGACTAAAGTCAAAATGTAATTTTTTTTCATGAAACTACATCTCGAATATTAGTGTAATTAAATTTTACAAAATGACATTTAAGATGTCAAAAAACTATTTACAAGATGCACAAACGGACACATCAGAAAGTCTAACACTAGAGATTAGGAATCTTCATGGTTCCTTGCTTGGGTGTGGAAGTCTTCATATTTCTTCCTGGTCTCCTGCATGAATGTGTCATTTGGAAGAACCAAGATCAAAGGACATCAACTTCAAGATCACTTGATGAGATTTGGAGAGAAACTGGAAGGATGGTGAATCATAAGGCATTAGCAGAAAAAGTACCATTAGGAGGTGTGAAGAGAGAAACAATCTTGAGCAAGCATGAAACAAGCAACTAGGCATGGAAAGAGATGCGAGAGCGAAGAAACGAGGTCTAGAATGGAAATAGAGCAAGTTTGAAGAGACTATGTTAAAAACTACCAAAAGTGTAAAGGTGCTAAAATTCAGCACCATTGCACAAAAAATGACCAAGTATGGAAAAAGTGCAAAGGTGCTAAAAATAATGCCATAGTAAAAAATTGGCTAAGTCTGGAAGAAAAGTGCAAAGGTGCTAAAATTCAGCACCATTGCACAAAAAATGACTAAGTCTAGAAAAAGTGAAAATGTGCTAAAAATAATGCCATAGTCAAAAATTGGCTAAGTATGGAAGAAAAGTGCAAGGGGACTAAAACTAATGCCATAGTAAAAAATTGGCTAAGTCTGGAAGAAAAGTACAAGGGCGCAAAAAATTAGTGCCATTGCACCAAAAAAAAAATCACTTAAGTGCAGGGGCACTAATTTTTGGCACCCTTGCACTTTTAACACTTAGTCAATTTTCCAAAAAGAAGCAGAGCATTGTTTTTTCAGACAATTGCACTTTTCACAATTTTACTAAGTGTCAACAGTGAGAGCTCACAAAGGTACTTGTTTCGAAGGTCTTCACAAGGTGAACATAGGGGGATATTGAAACTGACTGTTTGAAGCTTTGGAACACACTTCGAGGTGGATTGAAAATCATCTCATGGGTATGTGCAGGATCATCATGGAAAAAACAGGCCCTTAAGTGGCAAAAACA